>LNAC01000506.1:314884-398989 GCA_002007465.1 Ailurus styani
GTGGGGGGTGGGGACAGCCAGGTCCCAGACGGGAGGCAGGGTGGGAAGCCAGAAATAGTGTGATCAGCAATCCCGCCACCCACTGGCCTGGCCCTTTCAAAGTTCTTGTGCCCCGTATAAACCTCACTTCTGGCTTTCTCTACAAAAGCCACCAGGAAGAGCGCCCAACGCACAGAATGAATTAGGCCACAAAGAGCCCTTTGAGAGTGCGAAAGGAAATGCCCCACTGGGTAGCCAGGTGGACAGCAAACGTTCCCTTTCCATCACAAATGAGTTCAGGGTCAGGGCCACCCCCAGTGGGACTCCCAGCTCCCCCCACCCCAAAGCCAAACCCAACCGGCCCCCTCATTTGAAAACCAAACATGTTTCCTTCTGCCTCCCCCCTCCCTGTTTACAAACACGTTTACAAGTGCTTGATAGGTGACCTTATTTACTTAGTAACCTGTGGATTCATTTATCTTGAAATTAGTAGGTAATGAAGTGGAAAACCTCAACAGCCCTCCCACTAATTAACATGATAATAAGATTGTTTTGCTACAGAGGTACAATTAGCATGTATGAGAGAAAGGGGGAGAAAGATCAATAAAACGTCTGAAGGGTACTGCTCCCAGGTCCGCAGAAGAGAACAAAGAAAGAAAACCACAGATTTTAAGACTGCATCCATTTCAACAGCTCTAAGTCTTAGGACTGGCCGCTCCTGAAATGATCTGACACTTCCTGGAAGAAGAGGTGTGTGTGTGGTGGGGGATTGAAAGGAATTAATTATAAAGCATACTTTTTTGGGTGCCAAGTGCTTTGAAAAGAAAAGGGAAAAATTGTGGAAAGTTTCAGATGCCGATCCCGAATACGTTTTGATGGGGGTTGCTGGGAGGTGGAGGGGGGTGTGAAGAATGTGAGCAGATAATTACACCCATAAAAATGGTTCCATTTGCTCCTTTTTCTACCCCCCAAAAGTCAAACGGCTTAGATATAAAACTTGTAAGAGATCCTTCTTGCACATCTAGTGTCAACATACATTTTCATGAGGTGCTTTAACACAGAGAATGCACAGCTCAAATATTTATTTATTCCACAGACCGAGGTGTGTAGAGTAAATAAATATGACTTTAAAAATTGCCTCAATATGTATTTACCCAGTAGACTCATTTCTTGGGTAAATTACATGGATTTGGTAACCTTCCATGACATTTTTCCTTGATTTTAAACATACACAAACAAAGAATTTAAATGTCCGAAGTGTCTAAATAACCTAATTGAACTTGTGACACAAACCAGGAAGAGCTGGGAGACTGGGCTATGCAGGAGAACAGCTCGGGTCGTTTGAGGGATAAAATGAGGAGGACTTTTAGAAGATCAACAGCAACCCACAGTGATGGATGGAGTATCACCCGTACTTGGTAGGAGACTCTTATTATCCGAAGTGTTCTTCGTAAACATAAAAATGATCTTTATAACATTTCACCATCCACGCTCTTCTGGCCTCTCTCAGAAATGGGTTTTCCCACAAAATTCCACAAGCACTTGTCCCCAAATCCCACGCTCTCATTTGTACCATCTGGTCTTGCATTTAGTCTGGACAATCGTAATTCTAAAATCCCTTCATGGCCAGTTCTTGTTACAACGGGAGGGTCGGAGTGTATCAAAAAGGAGTTTTTGATCACTGACAAAGAAGTGTTCTCACCACAGTTTCAAATGGGAAATCTGATAAAGAAATCTGATAAAGTCAGATAAAGGGTGGTCTTTGGTGGATTTTTCCAAGCCAACTACTTTAGTGATGCTTTTATTTTGGAAATCATTTAAAATGATGGCAGATCGTTTTGCTTATGCCATTAAAGGAGATCTTTGGAAAAAAGTGGTTTGCTATTTTCTTTTCCTTTTTCTTTCTCTTTTCCTCCTTCCTTCCTTCCTTCCTTCCTTCCTTCCTTCCTTCCTTCCTTCCTTCCTTCCTTCCCTTCCCTTCCCACAACTATAAGTTCTGAAAAACTTGCCATCAACCTTTCTGTGCTGTGCATTGATTTTAATTTTAGGTAAATTATTATTTCTTTAGAATAACATCTTCAGAGTAGATGGAGAAAACCCATTCTCATTTCCTGAGAGGCATTTGCGTGATTTTTTAAATTGTCCTGGATTCAATTAGGGAAATCAATGTTTCTCGTATTGGGGGGCAGTTAGTGTCAGAGGTCAAAAAGGGAGCATTACGTGATGGAGCTTGAAGCTGCTGCCTCAGCGGACATGCTCTTAGATATTGGGCAGCAGTGGTAAGCAGGACAAGGCCAGTCTGTGTGGGTGGATTCTCTAGGACAGATTTGAGGCAAGGGTCCAGGAAGGAGTTGTGTAAACTCTATCTACTTGCTTCCATCACTGCACATTGGAAGAGCAATGCAGGAATCGCCCTGACAATTATCCCCTACTTAACATCCCCTACACCCAAATATATGTATATATATATATATATATATCCTGCTTTATAAATATACACACAGACCCTGACACAAGTTCCCAGCTTTTTCTGATGTTTTTTTTTACCCCGTCATATGCCCTACCTTTGACTTACCAGGTTGAAGAATGTGGAAATCCTTACAATGACAAATCGGGAAAGCCATTAAGAGCCATACACTAAAAGGATTCCCAATCTTTAGGACTTTGACTCCCCATTTATTCTACATTCACGAGACTTATCACCCACCCAAATAGTCACGTTCATACAGGGTACATGCTAATTCTGAAACCCAAGTGAGTTTTTTTTAATTATTTGAGAATAACTTGAGGATTTCTCAATATCTCTAGAGATCATTCGAGACACGCTGGGGTGTCATGCAATGTCGCCTGGGTACAGCTGTCCTAGAAAAAAAAAGCAGGATTTTTAATAACTGGAGCCAATTCCTCCTAGGAAGAATTCCCTTTGGGTTCTGTAGTTTAGCTTCCAATCCAAATTCCTCATCTGTGAACAGTTAGGACAATATGATGTAGCCCAGGAGAGTTAGAACTTGAATTCATTTCAGAGAAATGTACAGTTTAAAGAAATGAAAACTACCCTGCGTTTGTACTGGGTAAGTCTTCAAGGAAGGAAACAATAGTCTCTATTTTTTTTTTTCAGGTGCAACACACACCCTCTCATCTTTGTAATCACAACCTAAGGTCAAGATTAATGTCCCCATTGTATAGATGGCAAAACTAAGGCTCAGAGAGCCATGTAATTAACCATCTCAAGATCAAAAGGCTAGTAGGAGGACAGCTGAGATTTGAACCCAAATCCATTAGACTCTACAAAAGTTCTTACCAATATCTTATCTTCTCTCCAGGGATGATACATTGCCTTGCCGGAGGCCCTCCCAAGGAACTGGATTCTGTCTCCAGAAAGCAACTATTCTTGGAGGACAGATATATTGGCAGATTTTTGTTAACGATGTTTAAAACCATGACCCATTGTGAAGTGCTAAACATTTCTTCTTCAGGGTAAGACTTTTTCTTACAGGCTACACGTAAAAGTTCTCACAATTTAACAGCGAGGCTCCTTCATTTGGTTTTAATGACTTTGTAAAATAAATACCTACGATTGTTCTTAAAAAATAATATAAATTGTTTCAGTGGGAGAATATGGAAGATATAAATTTAACTGCGTATGATTCCCTCACTCCTTGTTAAGGGTGAACATGTGATGAGAAATTTTTAGAAGGGCTCCGATGAGCTGGTTGTAATGAGTAGCCTTTTTGGCCTAGATTTGTATCTTTCCTGAGAATAGTAGTAATTTTAGCGATTCTTTCCAGACTTCTTTCTTTGCATATCCTCCGTACAATTGGGATCTTGTCTCAAGGTGTGAAGCCCTGGCAAAGTTATAAAATCATGCCGTCTGCCTTGGATCCTTGCAACATACCTGACATGAACAAGACTGGATACACAGACAGCTTGCGAGATTCCAGGTGCCTCTCTTGTCACTCAGCCATGGAAACGCGGGTCATTTTGGCATTGCTCTGTCGTTCGGACGGCCCCGTGGAGGTACAGGCTGCTCAGTTTTGTGTTTCATCCACACACTTTCTTAGCCATGTTGCTTTGCAGTTTGAAAGGCAAGCAGGGTGGCCCAGATCTCACATTTCCGCAGCCGGGCTCTACCTCTCCCAGGAGCTATGGGTTTGGAAATATGTGAGGTCGGCAGCATGCTTGGAGTTGCACAGGCCCATGGAGGGTGGGGTTTGGAGGCAGTCACCATTGTCTGGTAAGGATGGAAACCCAACCTGGTGCCAATGGGAGGTGATCAAGAGGGAGGACTGGTGGGGATGGGAGCAGCTGGGACATGTGGGATGTTCCAGTCTCAAGGGGGAGCACAGAGATGGGCTTTTATTATCTTGCAGTTGAGGGAAATTTTAGAGGAAGAGCTTCTGGAGGCCTCTGTGGGTCAAGGTTGTCACGGGTTCATGCTCCACAACCTGGTGAGTAACTACAAGGCCCTGTCCTTACTCCGAGGTTGGGGACATTCCCAAAGACAAGGTGAAGGGGCCCATGGGATATAGAAGTAGGAGCAGTCTGCCCCCCGACCCATCAGCATTCTCAGCCTGGCCACCGAAAGGCTGCCATGACATGACTTTGGGCTATTAGCCAGACGTTTGGAAGGCAAAATCAACTTTAGTGTCCAGTGTTTGGGTGAACGAGAGTAGGACATTATCTCAAATGACTCATTAGTGATTTTTACGTCATTATTTTCAAATGATGAGACTCCTGAATGCGCTCCACGATGTCTGTGGTGTGGGTCAAACACTCACACGTGAGTGAGTGCTGTGTGTCTTCTGTTCTGAATGACGACTGTGAGGCAGAGCGGGGCAGGGCACGGGATTCGAGGTTGGGCTTCTCCCCAAGTTTTACCAGTCCTCAGTGGGCATCTGTTTCCTCATCAACAGAATGGGGACAAGAGTCTTCTTCAAGATTTTCAGGAAAATGCAAAAGGTGTCTGTCACCACCTGGGAACAGAGGGGCCCTCCTGTAAGGATGAGCTTCTGTGTTTTTTGTTGGGCTTGCTTTTGAAGCAGAATTGACCACAGAAAGCACTTAGCAGAGCACTACAGTGAAAGACACTTTAAAAACGGACACGCACATTCTTAGAGATCCCTTTTGAGGGATCCTAACATTTTGAGTTCCTTAACATTTGTGCTGGGCAGAAGGTCCATGGATTTGTCCTTAGGGTTTTGTCAGAGGAGGGGATTCGGCCTCCTTGCTGCCTATTGCAAGTCACAGAATCCTCTACAGCTGTAGTTGCTCCTTCTGCAACACCCCCATAAGCAATTGGATCAAGAATTAGCCTCCCAGGGTTCCATTTCAAGGCATGACTTTGCCAGAAGCCATCCCTTCATTCACTCATTCATTCAGGCACTGTGCCGGGCCGTGGGAATGTGAAGGGCAGCGAGACAGACAGGATGCCTGCGCTTGGTGGGAGAGACGGGAAGGAATGAGATGTAAAACAAATCAAATAAACAATGTCCTTGGATTCTGTTGGCAGCTGTGAACAAAACTTCACCAGGGGCTCATGTGGTGACTAGATGAGAGGGAGACTGACTTGGGTTCAGATGAGGAGGCCGAATTAGGTGTAAGTGAAGAGAAGACGTTGACATTGCTGTCTGGAGGTTGCAAAGGTCCCAGCAAATCTGTGTGAGGGGAAAGAACATTCCAGATGGAGGGAACAGCACAGGTAAAGGCCCAGATGAGTAGACAAGCTAGATACTTCTTAGGAACAGAAAGAGGACCACTAGGGCTTGATCTGAGACCAGAGTGGGTTTTGTGAGTCTCTGTTTCAGCTGAGCAAATAAACTAGATAGAGCACGTATTTCCCCTTTCTTTTTCTGGATGGTGAGTTATACTTAGGAAAATAAGGGCATGTTCTACTTCCTTCTTTTATGTTTCATCTCCACAGAAACTTTTATTTTTTAAGTTGACATATTTACAATTTTTTTAAAATGAATTTGAGACACAGAGAATCATCACAGATGCTGCATATTATAAAAGGAGTTTGAATTGGTGAGAATGGGTTCATTTGAAGACAAACTGGTTCGGATCTGAACCCTTACTTAGCCACTTATTAGATGTTCTTAGTTAAAGTATTTATTTAATCTCTCTGGGCCTCCATTTCTTCTTGAAAACAGATTTGAGACTTAAACACAAAGGCAAATATTTTAGTGCCTTCTACTGGTTTGGAAGAATTAAGCCCATTGTTCTGGGGCACCTGGGTGACTCAGTGGGTTAAGCTTCTGCCTTCGGCTCAGGTCATGATCCCAGGGTCCTGGGATCGAGCCCCGCATTGGGCTCTCTGCTCAGCGGGGAGCCTGCTTCCCCCTCTCCCTCTGCTTACCTCTCTGTCTACTGGTGATCTCTCTCTCTGTCAAATAAATAAATAAAATCTTAAAAAATTTTTTTTTCAAAAGGCCATTGTTCTGGTTGTCCTGGCCATAGGTCTATGTGATGATACCACTATATTGAAGACCCTCTTAGCAAATGTCCAGGGCCCACTGGAATGACCATATTCCGTGAAATATGTGTCCAGTGGGATTGTGAGGAAAGCACTTGTTCAAAGATAGGAAAAGTAAAAGAAGACAGAAACCACTGACTGAAAAACTGTTTGAAATGGATGGAACCTTCTGCTCAGGATGGAAGTCAATGATTACAAATGATATGGCTTTACTACAGGGAGCAGTTTTTTAGGTGACCATGGTTAAGAGTTGTGTCCATGCTTCGACAGACATTCATTTCAAAATGGATTGCGAGAATTTTCCTTGGCAACATATGACCATAGATACTGATCCAATTTCATGTTTCCAAACATAGCTAAGACTCTGACATGTCTTTTCTTTTAAAGATTTCATTTATTTATCTGAGAGAGAGAATGAGAGTGAGGATGAGTTGGGAAAGGTCAGAGGGAGAAGTAGACACCCCAATGAGCAGGGAACCTGATGTGGGGCTTGATCTCAGGACTCCAGGACCATGACACAAGCCGCCCAAACAACTGAGCCATCCAGGTGCCCCGACATGTCTTTTCTTGAGTTTTAATGTCTTCAAGCTGACATGGGGATGTGATAGAAATGAGTTTGTAAATACTCGAATGATGCCACAGTTTTAACTGAAGGTATTCTGAGCCCTTGGAAGCACCATCAGTCTCAGGAGATGGAAGAAGTAATTGGAAGGAGGAAGACAATCAGAAGGACTGTGGTCCATGCTTATGGACTATGTTTTCTGCAGATGGACACCCACGCGGATCTCATAAGGATGCTTGTCTTACAAGAGAGGGCCGAGTCTCCCTTTATCACACATGTAAAACCCAAATTCTCTAATGACAGCTATACTGTTGGAACTCTGTTTTTTCTTTCCTACTCTCTGACTGCACCCTTAAGTCTGGATCCCAAACACCTGGCAGGCTTCATACTTTAAGTACTAGGTATTTAGAAGAAAGGTAAATGGAGGCATGAACCGTCCATGCGTATAAGCAACACTGAATTCATTACTCTTCTTATAAGGGGGAAATCAGTTCCTCCACAAGTCTTTCTCCTTCCTCTTCAATTTGATAAACGCTTGGCTCTTTTGTCAGGTCAGACCAACTCCAGCAGACTTGCGACTAAAAAAGCCTTACAAATGGATTTTCAGTCACCACTCAATGAAGCTGGTTGACAGAGCTCCACGAAATCCTTCTGGAGGGAGGCAGGCTTTTAACTTGATTGATGAAATTATATCTAAATCTAGTAGATTTGGGACTTCAAAGGCATTTTTCCCTACTTAGGGCATCCCGGATGAAGGGCGTATGCTATTTGTACCAAACTCCCAGGCTCAAGTGGTTCGCAAATTGACCCCTTTGTAATAGGTTAAAGGTTTCTTGCTAGATAACGGGGGTTCATTTTGATTAATTATGTCAGGGAATTAATGTATGATTACTAACTTTTAGCAGACCCTGCTCCTTCTGACCCTGAGCTGCTTGTTTGTGTGGCTGGTTGTAATTTTCGACCGATGGATTGGGAGGGGTCACTGTGTGGTCAGCATATTTTAAACAAAGGGAGAAAAGGAGAGGCAGAAGCTTCCAAATGGAGTGGACACTGCAGTTCAAGGCCTTGACAGAGAAAAGCTGCTAAGTGTTTTAACAGTGGGCTTTTATATATTTACTCTTGCTAATAAAAGATGGCTCACCAGAGTGGAGAGTAACCTGGGATGATTTGGGGAATAATGTAACAGCTAAATGTTAACCCATAAATTTTGCTTCTTCCTGGTGCCAACGGCCTAGTCCTTGTTAAAGATTAAACATGGCAAAGCATCAAGTTTGGCTTTTGATAGGTCAAGAGAATCAGACTGAAGGAATCATGTCAGTAATGAGGTTTTCTGGTGGATGGCATGGAGCTGAGATGGTCGTTCTCTGATTAAATGCTGGATACTTGGAAGAAAAGTAACAGAGAATGAGCTGATGATTCCTTGCATCGAATCAATTTTATACCATTTGTCTCCATCGTTTATGTGATGACGCTTTTCCTAATTGGAACGATTGCATTTTTTGAGGTGACCTGAGAACTTCATGGCTCATGTTCAACTCCGAAGGATCAGTTCAAAATGGCCAATGACCTCTGAAATGAGACTCGTTTTTTTGCCCCAGCGTTTTTGGCTCCCCCAAAGCAAGCATAGTTACCAGCAGAATCAGGTCCTTGGGATTTTGAGAAAGATGGTAAGGATTTGTACTAAAGGTGAGAACTCTTCTTTCTTCTCCTTGGCATTAAACTTTGAGGATTTTCTCTACAAAACGCTATGGATATTGTGTTGTCAATTGTTTTCCAACTGTGACCTTGTGGAAACACAATTAGTAGGCTCAGAGGGGAAAAATACAGGCCAAGGAGAAAGAGGAGACCTTTCAAGGGAAAGCAGGGGTGCTCAGGGGGAAATTATCAAGACAATGCGGGAAGCATAATTACAAAAAGGATTGGGCACAGCATTAGGGTGAAGAAGTAGGACCAGGCTGTTTGTTTTTGGAGCAAATGCTGTATATTAAAGGACTTAAAAGCAGAGATTAAAATAAAAAAAATCAGAAAAAAAGAGAAATGGTTACAAATGGAAGGTGTTACTTAGATACCGTATTAAACTTTTGAACATTATAAAACACCCTTTCTGTAAGGTTATTCAGAAATAAATTGTGCTGTAGCGTTCAGATTGAGTTAGTTCTGTTCAGAAGGATATTGGAAAGGGCCTGGGAATACTGACAATTGCTGATCACCCATAGTCTTTATGGACAACATAATCACAATTACTGTATTTCAAACAAGCCCCTTTCAAAAATTAGAGGTGTTGATGACTTTAATGGGGACATAGACCATTTGTCTGTTCCATTATTGCAATTACTATCTGGCTTGGTAACTTCTCCCTGACAGTGGCTAATGCTGTCAATACTTCAAAGGAATATATAAACCCCCAATAATGCATGTACGGTCCAATTCACAGCTGGCTCTTCATCTCCACACTGGGTTGCCTCATCTCCTTCACACAGGCACATACGCACCATTCTGAGGATGGGGTTCACGTGAGGAAGTATGGGTGTGTTCTTGCATTCCAGTGAGGGAAATAGACAACAGCACAGGGACAGAAGGAAGAGGCCGTGGGAGCAAGGGTTGTAGGGCTGGAGGCACATAGACAGGGTATCTCATCCAGTTTCCCCACTAACACAGAGCTGACCCCATGTAACAATCCCAGGAACAAATATTCCTTGGGTACACCTAGTATTTTCTTGGAGACTTTGAAATAAAATTTATTTAAATGATTATCTTCTTTTGCTTCAATCTCTCACTTTCCTCTTGTTGCACATAGATTTGGAAATATTTATCACATGTGTTCTGTGATATATATCTCCAGTGATCTTTAAATTTGATATATATATATACACACATGTATAGATATATGTAGATATATATGTAGCCCCTAAATATCCTAAATGTATATATTATAAATAAATATAAATATATATCCTAAATGTTTTGAAATCTCCAAATGTTTTGTTCTTGAGTCCAAGATCACATGACTTTGAAGTAATCTGACTTTTATTGTACTGTAGAAGCTATAATCATTTTATTTATTTTTTGAAGTTATTATTTTAATCGTATATTAAGTAATAAGACACAGCATGAACTTGTTTATTTACGCATAATCAAAAAGATAGTATTATCTAAGGTAAGGACTCTGTAAGAACAATTGTTTCTACAACTTTGTGCTGATTTTCATTCTGGTTTTCCGGAGAAGATAAGTGTTCAGCCACAAGTACAGACCTTCAGGAATGACGTCTGTCTACTCACATCCCTTCTCTTCCCAGACCAGTCCTGTCACTGCTTCCAGCTGTCTAGATTTTCATGTAGTGATGCTTCTGTCATGTCATGGTCTGAGGTCCTCACAAAGGATTCCGGGTTTCACAGCAAAAATCAAAAGTAGAACAGAAAAAAAATACCAAGAAAGAAAGAGAACTAATGAGCATCAAATATTTAAAACAGGTTTTTTAGCCAGGTTAACTGGATTTAGTGTTTGTCAAAGGAGTTCAGGAGAACAACTTAATGCTGATGTCTGCTTCAACAGGGTGAGCTGAAGTCCATTCAAACTCACTCCGTGAAATTCCAATGAATTTATTTAGATTTGGGTTAGTTTCTCCATCCATTAGCCCTCAAGACAAGATTTTTATTTAACAGGTACCCCTGGATCAACCTAAAGAAAAAGGATCCAGTGAGAGATGGGAGCTATATTCTATAACTCATCATCACAGTTTGTGTGGGCCTGAGAGCGTTTCTGGAATATGGAACTTCCTGTTTTAAAACTGAGCAAGTCCCAGACAAACTAGATCAAATTAGGTCACCCTAGATGGATAGGGGAGTGCCTCTCCAGGCACCAATTCCTAATGCTATGGGTTGGGTTCTTACCCTGAAAGACCTGAAATGTTTCTCATAGGTTAGACGCAGTCTACCTTCAAAGTAGCTTTCTAAAATTAACGATGATATGGAACGAGGCAAATTAAAGATAACTTTCACTTGCTCTGATCTTTCCTATTCTTGGTCCAGCAAAAAAAAAAAAATTGCTTGCATATTGATTGATTTTATTTTTTTAAACCAGAGATTGCTCAATAAACTTTAATAATTCTCACAACCCAAGTGAAACTATTTATCACTTGTTATAAACCACTTGCAAACATATTATTTAGCTTGACTTTTCAGATTGCATTCATTTTTTAGAACAGTCACAAATAAGGCAACATTCTAAGACGTAAAGTACAACACAGGTCTGCAATGAAATTTAAAAGAGAATTTTCAATATCCAATTTTTTTTTTAAGTTCAGAGGTGACTTTCAACAGAACTTCAAAACCAAATTGGAGAACAATGAACATAGAACTGTTCTTTTTAATCATGAGCAAAATCTATCACACATGTTCTTTCAAGTAAAGTTTATTAGAAAGAAACAGCTACTAGAGAACCACATGTTAACTCTGACTTGGCAAGGTCAGGCCAGGGCAATAAACCCTTGAACCTTACAAATATGCAAAGCTGACATAAATAACAAATTAAACCCAGCCAGGTATAACACTTTGGCCAGTTGGATGTGAGGCAGATACCAATTCCAGGGAACAAGAGCCTGTTGATTTGTAAGGAAAACCCGGTCTTATCCTCTTTGTTCCCTGCCCATTAGTTTTGCATCTGGGGGTCACTTTGCTCCTTCCTGCTGTGGTAAAACCTAATAAAAATGATTCTGCTGTGTTCTCTGCCAGGAGTTCCATGTTACAGCTCATGGGTTGTTGGTATGGTACATTGGACTAATAATGTAGCATGTTTTTATGAAGGAATGGAGGGTCTTGGGTGGGATTGACATGACGTTGGGGGATTTTAAAATCATTCGAAATGATGGAGTCTGGGATATTCTCCAGAAAGAAGCAAACTCCGTGGTAACTACAGAATCCATAACACAAGAGAGTGGGATGAGAGTTGACTCAACCCATGATAGGAATGGGAATAAGCAACTTTGAAGAAGAAAGCAAAGGAAAACACATATTCTGTGTTTAAAAAAGATGTCTTTATCAATTTTCTAATATGAATGCTAGTAAAGGAATTCAGAAGTTAGGGAACTGGAAGAGGGAAAGACAAAATCTCAAATATTGTCTATAACTCACGCCAGAAAGTATCAATGATGTGACAATCACTGGTGGGACAGAGAGGCACATTTTTGTTTGCTGAACACATACTTTTGCTTAATGAGTAACATAGGCATTTCCAAGATCATTATTATGCTCCAATGTTAAGTTATCCTTCCATTGATCTTAAAGGAATTCAAGCTTTGACAGATTAGCAAACACAGTCTATCAAACTCAATAAGTTGGAGGTTGGATTCAGGGCTTTTAAATTTTCCTTGAGTTTTTTTTTGCCAAAGGGTATGACTCTGTACTCCCTACAACCATGGTTGGTGATGTATCAAGGCCTATTAATGTAAAACAGCCCTTTTGAGTAATATTGTTGAAAAAGAAAAAATATTCTTTGGATGCCATATTAAAAATGGCCTGTGATAGTGATTTTCTTTTGAAGTCAACTTTGTCTTTGCCAGCAGGGAACCATCTACTGATGACACTGGACTCTTTCTTGGTAGAGAAACCATTTGACTCCATGTTGGAGGAGAAAACAGTTGATTCAGTTTACATGTCGATATCCTATCATATTTTTGAATTTTGAATTTTGCAAATTACCTATGGAATAGGAAATGGGTTTGTAGGTCACTGATGAAATTCTCAAGTTTGAATATCTTTACAACTTAGATTTGATATATTTTATCCAATTTATAGTTTGCTGAATTAGGGTAATAATCTCTTTGCTTTTTTGGATGCAAACTTACGAAACACCATGTCTACTTCAATGAAATCTTAGCCGGTATCTGCGATACATTCTGAAAAATATTTTTCTGGAAACACAGAGGACTGCAGAGATCATTGTGGAAAACTCAGGTGATAGATGGATTGAGTACTTATTCTGCTGTGCCAACTCAGTTGTAATGAGGTAGTGCTGTCACTCTTTGAACTTTAGGAGAAGGAAAAAAGAGGTGGTTTTTTTTGCAATTGACCCAATTTAAGGACAAGAAGGTTGGCAGAGGAACTTGAGGGGAGTGAAACACTTTGTAACACTGTAAAATTGAAAGACTGGTAATGAGAAAAGAGTATAAGATGAACCCTATGGAGAATTTCAGACAACTGGATGACAACAAATGATATTCCATTGCCATCTTTTCTGATTCGTATATTTTCCTTTTATTTTTAAAAATGCATATGTAGGGGTGCCTGGGTGGCTCAGTTAGTTCAGCGTCCAACTCTCAATTTCAGCTTAGCTCATGATCTCAGGGTTGTAAATGAACTTGATCCCCACATCAGGCTCCGCAGTCAGTGCAGAGTCTGCTTGAGATTCTTTCTCTCCTTCTCCTGCCCCTCCTCTTGCTCGTTTGTGCGTGTTTCCTCTCTCTAAATAAATAAAATATTATTAAAAAGTAAAAAAATAAAAATGCATATGCAGAAGCAACTCTTAGGCATCTCAACTTTTGAAGTAGACAGAAGTCTAAATCTGGTCTCTGCTCCATTTTTCGAATTTTATATAAGTGTTTCCTTGATAGCACATAAAAAAATAGTGAATCTATTGTATGAAATTTTGGCCCATACCATTCTCTACACAGTTCAATTTTTAATATCTCTAATGTTTTGGTTGGACCAGGTGGGCTACCTTTTATGATCCATGGTCTAGTTTACATTCTTCATGAAGACCAGGGTCTTAGACTGGCAGACTTAATTCTGCTTCTCATCTCTTTGATTGGTTGGTGCAGTTATTTCATAATTATTCTTTTATAATGATTTTATAATCAGAAATTGAATGCATTTAGGAGGTGAGTATTAGCATTCCAATTTGCCATCGGTGGTCTTTCCCTTTCTTCCATTATCTGACCCCTGGCCCAGTCCACAGAATGAATGTTACCAGCCCAACCTCAGTCATTTGGGACTTTTGGATGTTGTGAGGACAATCAAGCTAGCCTGCCGTCCTTGGGTCTGGTGTGGACTATTTAATCCACCAGTCCAACCTTGACCCAAGTGGGATTCTTGCTTCTAGGAAGACTGGATATCTGGCAAGGTTTTAATTTTCAACGTCAAGTTAATCTCAAATTATTTTGGCACAAGTCGGATAACCTTGCTCTGTGTTCCTCTGTTGATTCTGTGGGTGGGAGCTGATTAGAGAGAGTGGAGAGAGGCAATTAACAGGCTCTTGCACAGGAAGTTGAATCATAACGCATATTACTACCTTATTTATTTTTGGATTCTTGTGGATCCAAGGCTGTTGGCTCGAAATCTCAAGGACTAAAGGATTAGGATGTGTAGAAATATATATACATATATATATATATGTACATATATATATACATATGTATATATATATGTACATATATATATATGTACATATATATAAAACTAAAAAGGAAGGTTTGTTACTTTTGTCTACTTGTCTTTGGCTTCAGGGCATGTACCCTTGAATTGTATTAAATATTATACAAAATTGTTTATTTAAAGTTCTTTCAACTGACAGGTTATTAAATGCTAGATCAAATGACAAGAAAGTTCAACATCAAACTTGTTAGTGGGTGAGTAAGTGTGGGATATGTTGATTCCTGTATAAACAAACAGACATGGAAATATCCTCAGCCCCATTTAACCTGATGAACAGTGGTTCTAATGAAGGAAAAAGGAGGGAAACTTTTTTTTTTAAGCCATCCAAGGGCAATCAGAGTTGGCAGAAGTTCACATGCTTATGAATATACTAAGGAGGTGAAAAAGAATAAACTTAATTTTTATAACAGATGTTTGCCCACTAATTAGGGGTAGACGCTTTAGTGTGTAACCCACGTCAGTCACCTCAGACTCCAGAATGGTTTGAAGATCACCATGGACATTTAAAACAAAATGGCAAGAAAAAAGATCAATAGCAAACAATGAACAGAACGTAATCCTTTCGATTGCTTCTTCTTGGAGAGTAGCTAGCTGAATGTCGGTGTTTAGGGTACTATTCTCCATTTGTCTATAGTCAAATCATGTGAGGTTTTTTTTTTAAAGTCCCCCTTTAGTTCAAAAATGGATCAGCAGAAATGACAATGCGGAAAAGCAGTCTCCTAGCAGAAGGTCAGTAGAGAAGTGTAATCAGTTTAGAACTCGATGTTGTAACTTACTTGAATGAAAGACTTTTCTTAAGGTGACATTAAGATGAAATATTTAAGATAAACTGGAAGATTTGACTGGAAATTCACAATGGCTCTCTGAAATAGTCTGCCCTGATTTACAGATCCTCAATTTTCAATTTATGAGCTGAGACCAGAGTATACCACTAGAGGATGAGAATAGAGTAGTCATATTAGAGGCAGCTCATATATCCTAAAGACAGACTTTGGAAGAATTAGAAAGTATAATAAAGTGTCTGTCCCTTTAAGACAGGACCTGGCTCACTGCCAATTTCAAACCTAAAGCATTAGATATTTTTAAGGCCCTTAAAACTGTCACTTTTTCCCCAGACTTTTTGTCATCTCTAAATGAAAAAACAGTACCAGAGAGATTTGCCCATATTGTTTCAAGTCTCCTCAGGATATTTTTGAAAAGTAAATATTTATTGCTGACAATAATTTTTTGCTAAGGTTAACTAGCACTCCAAGTACAAAGTGGGACTTCTGAAAGACAGAGAAACCTCTCAGCCCCTTTTAGCCACGCATATTTACACAAAACTTGCAAACAGGACTATTCAAAATGCAAATTAGTAAAATTTCTTTATTCTCTTCCAAAAGAGATATTAGACATTATTTTTGGAGAGATGATCTAAATGTTTTGTGCTCAGAATAGGTTAAGCTTTGGCTGCAGACCATTTAGCTACAGGCTAAAGAATTAGCACCCAGATGGCCTTTCCTCAGCCTTTGTTCTTGGCTCTTTGACTGGATTTTGACAATGTGATCACCTTGAGCACCCTTCCTTCCTGAATGTCTCCCCTCCTTTGGCTACTGCTTCTTCTTCTTCTTTTTTTAATACATCTATTTATTTATTTTGAGGGGGGGGAAGGGGCTGAGGGAGAGAATCTCAAACAGACTCCATGCTGAGTGTGGAGTCCAATGTTGGGCTCAATATCATGACCCTGAGCCAAAATCAAGAGTTGGATGCTCCTGACTGAGCCACCCAGGTGCCCCACTCCTCCTTTAGCTTCTGTAGGGAAACTTCCAGGATTCAATGACTTTGTGGTCACACACTTTGTGCTCTCCCATTAGACATTCAGACAAGTCTAAGCACCTCCCCCAAATAGTTTGCNGAAAAAAAAAAAAAAAAAAAAAAAAAAAAAAAAAAGATAGGTCAGGACAAGGCAAAGTTAAACAAGTTTCTCAAGGTATCAATTCCCTCAAAGATTTTAATATATACCATGAGTCTCAAATCCTAGGAAACCCATTAATTTTTGGGGAACATTCAGGAAGACTATAATCCATGGATCGTATTTTTTTAAATGCTGGTTAAAGGTACCAAGAAGATAAAACTCTGAAGTTCTTTTGGATTTTGGTGTTTCTATTAACTGATTAATTAACTAGATAAATAAACACTGAGTGGTACTATACGGATTTTTGGAGAACACTTTACAATAGTATATACCTTTTTAAATATAAATATAAAAGACATTTAGAGAGAAGAGATTCTGAATGCTATTTAAACTTTATCTCTCTGTCATCTATTGATAAGTGCATGCTAAGATAGACATTCACATGTGATGTCACACACATAAATATAACAGGATTTGTTAAGATCAGTTAAGATTTGTACTTAGCTTCAATAACAGAGACCTTAAAAAATTAGTGGTTTAAACAATCTGATATTATTTGCCACACAAATGGTGCTTCCATAAAATTGAAAGGGTCCTGGCTCAGGCTTTTGGCTCCAGACCTTTAGGATAGGGTTATCTTAGGGTTGCAAAATGACTTACTATAACTAGAGCAAACATATCTGCATTTTAGGCAGGAAGGATGGAAAGCAAGAGATCTTTAAAAAGTATGCATCTGTTGAGTTGGCTCCTACCACAAAGCCCTACTCAACAATTTATTTTGATATTTTATGGCCAAGAACTTTGTCCACTGGCTATCTCTATATGTAGGGAAGACTAATAAATGTAGTTTATTTCCTGGGAACCTATTAGAAAGATATTCACTGTTCTTGCAGTAAGAAGAAAGAGTGAAATGGATACCAAGTAGACAACTAGAGTTGTTCTTACATTATGTTCTTTGTCACCAGCCCTGCCTAAGTTTGTCTCAGATAGTAAGATATTTGAATGAGCATCCAATTAACAACCTAGTGCCTGGAGGAAGCAACTGGAGCTTGTGATTTTCAGGAAAGATTGTCAAGGATCACAAAAATGTATTTCCAGATTTCCAAACACCAAAAAAGCTTTAGGGTCAACTGTTGGGAAAGCTATTAGGGGTGGGACAAAAGTGTGCATATTCCCAGATGCTTTTGATTCAGGATAAAGAGGTAAAAAGACTGTCATAGTTGAAAGTATGTAAGAATGTTCCAGAAAAGTTAGTGAAATATTGAAAATAGCACAAAATGGTAAAATTTGGAAGAGGCTTCCATTTTATTTATTGTTAAATTAATACTCTAATATCCTTAGTAGCTTTATATACTATAAAGGTTTTCAATACTTGGGGAAATAGTTCAATAAATTAATTTTTTTCACAAAAGCACTCTTGGCTCTTAAAAGTTCTGTAGAGGACTCCCCAGTAGTCATTGTCAAAAGATACTATTTGCATGAGGGCTGTGAAATACATAGTGCCATCTACTGGTGATTATCTTGATCTGTAGATACCAGATCCTTGGGATTTGGAAATAGGGTCAGGTGACAGAATCCATATTAATATCAATAGAGGTTACAGTTGCCATGATCCCAATCTGTCTTGGTTTTCTATTTCTTTTTTCCTTCCCCTGATTCTTTTTCTTCCGTATGCTCCCAAATTATGGATTTTCTTAGGAAGCGTAATCCTTTGCTCTCCTTCTTTCTCAATGACTGTATCTTTCTCTCACATTTGGCTTCCATTTAGATATGTCATCTAGGAAATATAGGAGCTGGAAGGTTACTTTCTAAGACCAATTTCAAAAGTTAAAATCTCATGATTTTCATTATTATCACTTCATAATTTATATATCTGGCCCTGTTATCATTATTGAATTCTGGTTACAAATTTCCAAATTCCCAGTGGGTATGTCTGCTTGAGGATTCCACTGTTATACACATCAGTCCTAAGGATGAGCTTAACCCAAAGACTAATAAAAAGTCGCCTTTATTTCTGTTCATGATGTTCCATTTCTCTCTTTCTTCCCCCTTAAGATTAGTCTCCAAATTCTCAAGAGTCTTCTTTTATATTTTCTCTTCACGATAACTGGAAAGAGCATGGACATTGCAACCGGCCTGATGAACATTTGAATACTGGCTTTTCCAATGGATGATCTTGGGAAAGATATACACTGTTGACTGGAAAAAAAAAAAACATATGACAAGATGAAAATGAAAAAAGTGGATGACTTAGTATCTCACAAGCAAAACAAAAAATTTCATAAGAACACAGAGGACAGGTTGTTCCCTCCTGGACTTAGGTGATCAGCATTGCATTTGAGTTTAGAAGCTCGGCAAGGATGAGAGAATGATACAGAGAAAAGATGACAGCTTGGATGGGGGACCATGATGAATGAAGCTCTGGAGGTCGAGGACTTTATACAGAATAGTCAGGAGAAAACAAGAAAACTCTATGGCTAAAGTGGAAGAAATTATCTGGAAATTTGAGTTATCTTAGGTAGGTTATAAAGAGCCTTGAACCCCAGGTTCAGGTATTTTCATCTTGATCTAACATTGGGGATTCTAGGTAATGGAATAATATGACAAATGAAATGTATTTTTACACACGCATGATGGTGGAATAAAAAAATCTGTGGACTAAAAATCCTTTGATTAAAAAAATAAAAGAGAAATTGAAAATGAGAGCAATTGAGAATGGATTAAAAAAATGAAAGGAACAGAACAATGGGAAGTGAATAAAAAGCAGAATAGGAAAAGTACTTGGATAGGACTCTAAAAATGAGATGGAAGGCTTGAATTGCAATGAGCTGGTATAGACTGGAAGTCACTAACTTAACTAATACTGATCTATTTTATGCCCTGGGAAAGGTAATAACTCTAATGGGCTGTCTGATGTGTGGACTGAAGGGATGTCACGGTAAAGTTCAATAAACCGGGGTTGATTTAAATGAATGGGCCATTTAGGCCATGATCAAATCCAATCAAGCTGAGCTCAGCAATGTGCTGAATACACATCTCCGTGCACCCAAAAGGTAGTTAATATGACACTTTCAAAACGAAGTTTTGAAGAGTGAGTTAGCAAAACAAAATGAGTACACCCACTGAGAAATGGTCTGTTGAGAAATGGAATACACCACTGAGAAGTGGAAAAGAGGAATAACAGTAGAAAGATTTTATCAGGTTATACATATCATCGAAATTGGGAAAGTTTGGGAGGAGGCTGCTTGCTTCTAGAAGCCTTAGAGAGCCTTTACTGCTCTGAGAATGACTGGGGCCATCTGCTTGGCTAACCTTTAAAAAAATTCCATGAAACCTTCGTACTTCACGGCTCCATCTTGCTTTGCTTTTCAAATCAGAAAAGATCTGAGCTGTATCCAGGTCAGCACCTTGCCACAATGTGATTGCTCAGTAAATATTTAAAAATCACATTTGATAAGAACTGGAAGGGAGCTTGGACATCAGCTAGTCCCACCTTGAGGGAACCAAAACTGAGAAAAGTATGAGACTCAGGATTGTCCTAGACATCAAGATCCATCCACTCCACCATGCTATCCCTGAAGAGACTTGTTGGCTATTTATCTTACATTTGAATAACTAGATATTTATCACAAGTTACTTGTTTTCCCTAAAACATCTTCAATAATGTTACAGTCCACACGATTATAGGAAACTCAAGTGCCAGAACCATGAATACAAAAGGCTGCCTTTCAGTAAATTCTTGTTGAATGAAGTTCTTGTTGAATGAACACTCTTTTACTTTATAGATGCAGAGACTCAAACGAAGCAATTCTAAGAATTATTCATAAAGTAGACCACGAAATCTTTGCTGCTTGAAAACTATTTGTCCATATATTAGAATGTCTTCTAAATGGCAAATGCCTTTTGCAATTGATTACTTCATCTATGTTCTTAAATACCTGGTTACTCAGATGATTAAATTAATTAGATTTAATGATTATATGTACTTTCCCCAAGCTCTTGCCAGAAGCCAGACTCTTTTGGGTTAGTAAGCTGAAAACACTGCCGTGTCTTTGAAATTTAAAATTGTTTATCATTTTCCTTCTGGAATAATAAAGTCCATTTTTACTTACTCAAAGATGAATCATATTGAGGGTTACCCTCCGTCTTTACTTTGCAGCGTTTCCAGAATTTAAGAGGAATTCTGATTCTTACCCTGACATGAGAAGTAGGTGAGCTTTTTCCTTCACAGACAGAGTGGGGATCAGCTCTTCTAAGGAAGGTCCTTCCATTCATGCTACTGAACAAGCCCCTTCCTGAAGATTTAGGAGATAATGCATCTGGACTAACATGAGCTCATCTAGGTTTGTGGTTGATCTGAAAATCAAATCCCAATATTCACATATTCTATCTAGCTGTATGTATATTTGGGTAAAATTTGAATACCCACTGCGCCCCAGGGTGAAAGAGTTTCAAAACAGGAGAGGAAAGGAAAGTTCCATTTTCATGTTCAGGCGAAACATTTCTTTGCCTTTGGTGGTATGTTTTTCTTCCAGCAGCCCAGAGAGTGTTGTTGGCAGAAGCCCCTTCAGTGTGTTTGTTCCTCCCATGGTCCTGTGTGCTCAGCAGGCCCTTGTAAGCATGAACAGAACCCAGACGTAGCCTGCGCCCTGGCTAAAGCAAAATGGAGAAGGTGTGAAAACATGAGTCTACAGATTGAATAGATTAGCCTTTCGACATTCATTCTAGAAAGAGCATCTTTGTCCTGGTTATGAGCCAGTGTGTGGAAAAGCCAAAGAGTGTGGTAGACCAAAATCATTGATCCTTGGTTCATCGGTAGTTATCAGAACAGGACAGAAGCGGGCTGTTTAGTAGTGGTTGAGAGCTTGGAGTTTGAAGTAAAACAGACCATGGTTCAAGGTCAGGCTTTGATAGGTCGTATATGTGTGACATGAAGCAGGCAGTTTCCCCTCTTGCGTCTTAGAGCCTGGTGATGAGGACTGGGAATGTGACATGGGGCTCTTGCCTGCATCACATTCGGTGATGCACATGAAGTAAAATGGACAGCTCGACCCAAGAGTAAGCACACAATAAATAACAATTGATCAAATATAATTGACAGCCTATTCTGTGGAGAAGATATTTCTAAAGCTTTTGCCAGTTTCTGACTGAATAGACAGATTTTTAAAAAGCCCTATGTGGACCAAAATGCTTTCGCAGACATTGCTGATGAGCGTGAAATTTGGTGGAGTACCACGTTTCTTTCTTTTTTTTTAAAGATTTTATTTATTTATTTGACAGAGAGAGATTACAAGTAGGCAGAGAGGTAGGCAGAGAGAGAGGAGGAAGCAGGCTCCCTGCTGAGCAGAGAACCTGATGCGGGCCTCCATCCCAGGACCCTGAGATCATGACCTGAGCCGAAGGCAGAGGCTTTAACCCACTGAGCCACCCAGGCGCCCAGTACCACGTTTCTGAAGGACAATTTGTCAAAAAGATTCGAGAGCCTTAAGCAAGTGCATGTACTTTACCTAAAAATTCAAATTTTTATACTGATCCTGAGGAGATAATTAGAAGTATAAATAAAGATTACATGTAAAATATCTGTATTTTCTCCATTACATGGTCTTATTTATAATAGTGAAAATCCAAAACAAACAAACAAACAAAAAAAGCCCCACAAAGTCCAACACAGTATGATGGATTTCATGCATAAAGGGAATAGCTTTTGGTTATTAGAAATCCTAGTTCATAAGAATCTTTCACGATAAGGTAAAATACTTTTGATACACCATTAAATTAAAAGGAGCAAACACTGTTACCAAGAAGCATATCCTTCATGAAAGCAATAGTTTTAAAATCCAGAAAAATATATACCAAAATGGCAGTTCTCTGGGTTTTGGGATTACAAGTTTTTTGTCTTTTTGTTTTTTTATTTTTAATTTTCTTAATTCATCTTTCAAAAAGAGTTAACAAATTCTATATAGAGGCCTTTTAAAATGGAACATAAAAAATGTTATTTTTTAAGTTCGAAGGTTCAGTCATCGTCATACCTCCTACGTCTTACTTCCCCACACATCCCTACTCACAGAGAATTAAGTTGGACAGTTTTCGATAGAGCTCTTTTAAAATGTAGAAATACAGAATTCATAACAGCCAGGTTACTACTTAATTCATGGTATAGTTGTTGAAACAACAAAGAAAATGACAATTATTTCAAAGCTCTTGATTTTGTTTTGTCACGAACAGCTTGGATTTATATTTTGGCTAAATGAAATCTCATAGAGGCACCAAGTTCAACACATATGAAGTCTTGGCAAGTATTTTAAAAATGTTTCCAGAAATATGAATAATCAAAAAACATTCCACAGGATATTCTGGGACTTTTCTTGGTGCTTGAAAAGAACTTCCAGCGGCCAGACCCTTTAATTAGTATTAAGTAAAATGGACATCTGATAATTTTCTGATCGAGGCAATGGTATTCTTCAGGTTATCTGTGGTAAATATGATAACTCCCCAAATTGCTTTGTAGGATTTTTTTCACTAAAAGTCACAAACAATTTTATGGGCAAATATAAAAATCACAACGGTCGGATTCTTTAGCCATGAGTTAGAAATTAGATTTTCATGAATTTATGAAAGGTGATGATTCATTAGTTTTATATGATCAGAAGATAAATTATTTGGTTTCAGTATAGAATTCGAGAAAACAAAAAATGAAAAACTTTTCATCTTCTCTCTCGCCACAATACAACACAAAATGAAATGAAACAAATCATTCTCAGTCTTGAATTACAGAAGTAATCCTGTGCCTTCAATGGCCTATCTACGTATGTGTTAAATATTTATTTCTTCTAGTAGTGGCTCTCTAGATAGAGGTTTTAAAAAATGAGGCTATGAGGTTTGGTCACCCCAGATGAGGCTCTCCAGTGGTTGTTTATTATGTTTTTTGGCCAATAAGCCAAGAAGTACTTGTCTGGTGCAGAATAACCTTTAATTAAGTTTCGACCACAATATAGAATCCCATGCTGCTAAAATATAAACAAACACAAGTGCTAAGATTCTGTATATCATAGTCCCTATCACCTTCCATCAGCCGGGGCCAAAAAAAAAAAAAAGATAAAATGGAATGGTAAAGCCCAGATGATCACTAAACATTTGCATACCTGCAGGACAGCAAAGTGCTGGTGTTTCTCAGGTACGACATGAACAACTTGATAAATGGATTGTATCAACTTTTGCTGATGTTATGGGCAAGTCTAACCAATGCTCTGCAAGTAGATTACAATCCACAAAATTTAGACTACTTTCTACAGTTGTAGAGATGTTGTGACTCAAGGATTCAGGTGTCTGATCTTGGTCATCTCTTCCTATTAACGTTGTATTCACTGGGTGCAGATTTCACTTCTAATGCTTTAACGATGTCCAACCTCCATTCCAGGGTATTCGAGATGTAAACTGCTGTAGGCCTGCCTGGTCTGTTTCTGCGTTACATAGTAATGCCCTTGATGCTCTACTGAGACACGCTGAGGGTTCGTCCTTAGGACATGAGTTTGATTTGGGTTTATTTTGCCCAATTTTTCACCTTCTTGACCTTGGCAAGGTTAGAGCAGGTTTGGGATTCTGAACAGGGTTTGAAATCCTGACCTTGACACATCGCTTTCCAACATCAAGTGCTGACATATTATAATAAAAATACGTGAGCTGTCCAGGTGCAAAGCATGAGGAGTAGACCATAGAGATCCTGACTCCAAAGACAAATACAAATACTGTGGAATTTAGAAGGTGATTTATCAAATGTAACTGCATGCTTGCAGATCCTACTTGTTGAACGAAACAAGGCTAGACTTCATCGTACAGCACAAATCGGAAGAGAATCCATGCTGGGTGCCAACATACAGCATTTGAGGATCACGGGAACATCTGAAACTCCATTCAGTCTGCTCACACACCTAGTGACCATATGTTTGTGATCGGTGAGTTGCCTGCGTGTTAGAAGTCGGTTCCCTGGGACCATCCCCTTCAGGGAGACAATGTGATCATCACTGGTTCCCGGGGCTTGTGCTCCATTCTGTCGTCCTGTTGGCCTTTAACAGCCTCGCAGTTCAGCATCTCTGCCATAAAGTGGGAGAGCTGGCATTCTTTAGGACCTGGGGGAGTAGTTGTGTTCCACTGGAATGTGTTGAATGGCTTGTAAATTAGAGTCCCTAATGAAAACTCGCTGGTGTCCAACTGCAGCAATCATCTGGTTAAAATCAGGCAATAATTCCACTAATTTTACTGCCCTTCTCCCAGCCCTCAACGCCTCATTTAGGAAAAAATGTTTATGTTCCCCTCAAAACACCTGCGTTTTAACTTCAGTCCCCAAAGCAATTACGGTTTTTATTTTATTTTATTTTATTTTATTTTATTTTATTTTATCTTTATTTTATGTTTCATTTCATTTCATTTCTCTCTCTTTTGCTCTTTTTTTTTTTTTGGCCCCTCTGTTGTGAATGAAGCATTCCTTCCTTTTGTAAAATGTAAGCAAAAAAAAAAAAAAAAAAACAACAAACCCTGAAACCTTTAACTCTGGGCATTCTAAATAGTCATTTTTTGTATGTGCAAAGAGCCCAGTTTCGCAGCTGTTGCCCAGACTCCTTTAGATATTTTTCAGAAAACAACAGAGAAGTTTACATTGTGACTAAAAATGAGCTCAGTTTTGAAGACAAGAATGGTGTGACTGCCACTTATCCAATTAAAAACCTTCGATGCAGACTGTCGCTTTTATAAAAATTTAGTCCCACTGAGACCCTCCACACTTTGGCATCACTTAAAAAAAAAAAAAGAAAGAAAGAAAGAAAAAGAAAGAGAAAGCGTTTTGATCCCCAAGGAAAAGAGAATTCTATGGCAAATATTGAAAATACAGTATGGAAATCTATTATCCTCTCTTCTTTTATCTCTATCAATTAAGAGACCATTACCTGGCGGTTAGTTTTTCTGGTTTCCATTTATTTAAATTTCCTGAAAATAAGGTGAAAACTTTCTCTCTAAGCTAGGTAAAAACTCATAACTTTGTATTACATTTTGTTTCTTGATACAAAACAGAGGGAAAAGAATTTTGAGTAACATATACACAAATCTCTCTGTTTGTTTCCAAACCATCACCTCTCCCCCCACTCTCTTCCCACCCCATGTCTGGGAAACATCTGTGGGCTGGGTAGGCATTCTGGGTAATGACATGCAAATGAGCCCGCCAGTTAACAGAATTTCCTTGTCCAATAATGGAATTGGACCAACATGTAGGTTTTTAAATTGGAGCCAGGCTTGCCCAGGCCAGATGTGCAAACAAGAGCACGTGTTCCTGGTTTTAGGGATCCGAGCAGCAATGCCCCATGGGGGAGGGGAGGAAGAGAAAACCATGTGACAGTCTATCAAATGAAGAACCAGAAATGGCTGGAAAGGCTCTCTTGGGATGCCTGTCTATCAGGCATGTTCAGGTATTCGTAAATATCTGCTAACTGGGGAATGTTGTCCATGGTGTGCCGTAAGTCGGCCAGCTTGAGTGACTGAGGGAGGCTGCCCGGCTCCGGGTATAAGATTATCCACTTCTCAGGGTCCCGACTGATGCACTCACTTTCAGAGGCAATCTGAGGGTTCTCAAGCAACTAAAAGGTTCCTCTTTGCCCTTTTTTACCCTAAGCGTTAGTCCCCATGAAAGGCAGAGTTGAGGAATTAAAAAAAACAAAAACAAACAAACAAACAAAACTAACAATATCCCATGTCCTACGCTATCCCCTGGGCATACTCAGGGGAGGAGGTGGCTGCCTCAACTCACGGGGACAGCCCCAAGTCACAGCTGTAGCCTCTGCTACATGAGAGCCACGCCCATGCCTGGAGCTTCCTCCTTAGGAAACAAAATGGTTATGTTTACTCTGTAACACCAAGAAGTACTTAAAGAGGCTGTTGAAAGAATCTGGAGAAACTCAACAAGAGAAACCAAAGGAGCTTGAGTCAAATTTTGGAAAATGGCTGGAAGTAAGATTTCAAAAGGCTTTCCTTTTTTGAAGTGAAAAGATCTACCTTACTGTTCTTTCTGAAAATGAAAACCAAAAAGTATAACACATGAGATGTCACAATTAATAATCATCTTGTGACCAAGGCTCATTGAGGATCAGAAAATGAGCAAACATTTGGATATACTTCTTGAGGATGATGGATAGACTTAACTGATGGCTATTGAATTTATCAGGGTCAGTTAGCATAATGAAAACATATTTTATGAGGCTGTTAAAGGGATAAATTGTTTTCATATTTATTCATCTGTTCCCAAGGCTAATTTTGGGGTTTTTAAAACATGCTTTTCATGTTCCTAAAATGAACAGCTAAATAAATAAAGCATTAGTTTCAGAACAGAAGTATCTACCCTAGATACAACACCATACTTCTCAGTACCAGCCTAACTAATGATTTTCTGATTTCATGTTCATCAGTCACAGTAAACAGTCACCAGAATTCCCAAGCTAAGAACAAATAAATAAAGAAGAAATACACATCAGGAAGAAAAAAAAAATCCCAACAACGTAGATCAGGTTGATGTTTGTTAAATGAAACACAAAACCAATATAATTCTATTTCTTATTTAAGCTGAGAACATTTGCTTCAATTTGTTGCTGAGTACATTCTCAAGGACTGAATAATATATATGAGCTGGAAAATCCCCATTTTATTTTGATTATTTAAAAAGCGGCCACTATCCCAATTAAAATGGGAAATTTGAAATACGGACTCCCAAAGCCTGTTTTGGGCTGTAGCAGCTTTCAGCGAGGAAAGAACTGTTAGAAGAGGTACCGCTCTCCTTGCTGTTGAGCTGTGGAGTCCGCACGCTCATTCACAGCCTGCACTCCTGTCCCTCAGCTGGCAAATTCACTCTTTGGGTGTTATAGAAACCATCTTGCCCTGATTTTCTCTTTAATTAGTTTCTTCTCTGATGCAATCACGGGTGCCCCTTCCATCCATCTTGCACTGTCTTTGTAGGCAAATCCAAGAGCTCTTATTTTTTAAAGATTTTATTTATTTATTTGAGAGTCAGAGAGAGAGCATGAGTTGAGGGGAGAGAGGTGGTGGGAGAGGGAGAAGCAGACTCCCTGTTGAGAAGGGAGCTCGATGCAGGATGGATGCCAGGATCCTGAGAGGTAGAGGTTTAACCGACTGAGCCACCCAGGTGCCCCCCTCCCCACTGCACCCCCCGCAGTGACTCTTGATTGTTCTGGAACATCTTTCTTCAGCCCTGACACCACTATGTCAAACCAGGATGTGTTTTCAACTATCTACAGGCATCTTGTCTTGGAGGATCCTTAAGTAGTTCAGATTCATGGCAAAGAAAATAAAATTTGGATGCTGTTTGGCAACATCTATTCTTCTTCCTGTCCTCTTTTGGTTATGGAAGTCATTACCCATCCCCTTTAAACCCTTCTCTATCCTCCACCGTATCAATAGAATGCTAAGTACCACCATCCCTTTGCCTCAGAAATGTTACCGAAATCAGGCCCCTCCTTTCCATTCACATACTCCCACTGCCTTAAACTAGGTCACATCATCTCTTGTTCTGGTGTGTGCAACAGCTTTCCTCTCTTCCTCCAGAACTTTTTTTTTTTCCTTCTTCTAAAAAAACAAGCGGGTAATATCTCTTGACAAAAATGTCCATTGATTCCTTCCTGCTGCTTATTGGATGAAATCCAAATTCTTAGTGCCTACGAGTCATCGTAATTGGAACATAATCTTCCTTTTTAGTCTGTCTCCTGCCATTCCTTACCCTGCACATTCACCACAGCGACCTCCTCCTCACCCTCTGCGCACACTGGGCCCGCCCAGCTGTGCCTTGGCACATGCTCCTCTCTCTTTTTTGAATTCAGAAGAACTCAACCACCTCTTTGATAGAAAACTCTCTGAAGGCAGGGATGGGTGTGCTTTTAATTCGTAATTATAGTGGATCCTACCTTAACAATTTGGGCATGACACAGTCAAATGGGATGATCACTGCTGGGGGGAAAATGTTGGCTAAATTATACTTCACACTGTATAATGGGAAGAAGAAGAAGAAGAAAGAAATTTCGATGCAAAGTAAGTTGGCTTGGAGGTCTCATGCGTAGAGGTGTTGTCTTCCACGCCAAGAAAAACACATGCAAATTAGCATGGGAAATGTACACAATCGGCCAAAGAACAAAACTGAGTAAGAAACCAAAGAGCAAAGTGATGGTTAAGAGAAGAGTTTGTCAACAGACAAGGATGTGGAAGTTGGTCCTTGGCACATCTAGGCTATTACAGAACCTGGAGTCTCTCTCCACACTCTGGTAGCAACAATCTAGGCCGCAATCTACATTTTGCATTTGTTTTAGCGCTTGGAATTGGGTAGTGGAAGTGTCGGGGGCGGTAGATCAGAGAGAAACAGACCGAACACCAGCAGTAGAAGTACAGGCAGGCATGCAAAATGTGCAACAAAGGGCAGATAGAAGCATTTGCTTCAGCTTTAAACCAATGTGTGTGTAATTAACAGCTCCAATTCATGATTTAATTTCCCCAACATATTACTCTTTATTGCAAACCCTTCATAGAACATTGTGAATCGGCTGTGAATTAGAAAGATGCTTCAAGATGGGCCTGACATAGTTTCCTTCGGTTTCTTGGGACTAAATTTGGTGCTGGTGACAGCACCCCAAGAGCAAATCTCCAATCCCCTCTTTGCCTCAGCAGTAGGTATACAGAGGAAATTAGCTGAACAACCCAGTGCATTCTTGTTACAATGACGCTGCTCAGGGACTGGGGGGTCCACTTTGGGAAATTGTGACTTCGTTCCCATTCAATTATTAGTCTCTCTACCAAGACCACCTAAAATTGCCAATTAACAGGAGTTGTAAAGGAATTCGCGCTAGGTGGATGTCTGTGTTTGGCTTCACTTCCCCAGCCCTAAGTTCAAATTATCACATGGTAACAGCTTCCAGTCCCTTCTAAGGAAACTAGATGTAAAAAAGGAAAGAAACACTAAATTCTCCATTTCTTAGATGGAAAATAAGAAACATGCATACACACACAGCCAACCCCCGAATCTTGAATTTCTTTAAATTCCATCAATTTGGTGGCACAGAATCTGATAAAGGCTGAGAGAGAACATACGGTGTAGAAGGAAGAATAAAAATATTGGGATATTATGAAATTCATTGAAAGTGCCTTCATTTTTCATGGTAATGTGTTGTAGGTTCAGGTTCTATAATCATCTGTAAAGTACATATGAGCAAAGGAAGAAAACGTGGTCATAAGGAAACATGAATTATTTAAATGATGACTCTACCCACACAAAAATGAAATTAACAGCACACATTTCTCTTAATAATTCAAACAAAATTTTCCACTTTCCCTTAATCAATTATATGTTTTAAATAAAGTATTTTTCTGCCGAAATATTCAAGTAATTTCTTCATATGTCCATTTTGTGTGCACACAGGTAGAGTGTACACATTTGAGTATGTTCCATAATTAATTTTGAAATGAAAGAACAGTGTGCCGACAAGTAAAGTAGCAAGTCCATTATCTGAACAATTGGAACCTTGCTTACAAATGTGGGTAAACTATTTTTCCCTCTTCTTAAACACACATAAATTGTGTAAGCAGAAAAAGGTATTTCCATTTGTAAAAGAACTTTTTCATTTGGTACATCTGCAGACACAAAAGAAGCCATACTCAACCACAAATTAGGTCAGGGAGCTGAAATAAGCTCAGATTATAACAGGCCACAGGTCTGTGAAAAATATACTGTCATTTGGGGTTGGATTTTTTTTTTTTTACCGTGAAGTGAAGGAAAAGTCATTTTATGATAAAATATCATACCATCTGTTCTCATATGTAAGAAAATTTGGCTGAACTGATCCAATTTACAACAAGTTAAAATGGGTAGGTCTGGAATTCCTTTATCCCCAACTTTCAGTGGTTTAGTGTTGTAAGAAAAACACAGTTAGGGGAAGAGGAGAAATGAAGAAATTCTGTTAAATTCTTGGCCCAATTCTACCACTTTGTGTCACGTACCTGGTATGTTTTAGGGAAACCTCCTAAGTTTGCATGCTTCTAGAAGAAATCACCTTCTATCATAGGTTAAGTGGATACTGAAGCTAAATGGTACACATATACTGTCATTTGAATCTAGAAAGTAGGTCTGACCTGGAAATACTCATAGCCACAACTGTGAAATGGCAAAGTGTTGTCCCAAGTCCCAACGTGCTCTGATTCTAAAATTGAATAGTGCTTTCTAAGATCGATCGTAGGAAATCACACTTTTATTTTGCATTAGACATATGTTTGTTGTTGTGTCTTTGCAGCTCCGTTTATAGCTCTACTGAATTCTTGAAGAATACCATATATATGAAATCCCCATTGTATTTACGAGTGTGTTCTGGTATTTTGCCACATGCTTTTCAGTTCAAAGGAGCAGTCATATCCATGTACATATTACTTTTACATTAAATGTAGTATATATCAAGAATGAAAAAATATCTAAACAGATAATTAAAGAATTTGGTGGGGGAATAGCACATAACAATGATAGATCTATAGGGAATTATTTAAATTTTTATAGCTTTGTATCTACTTTGTTTTTTCTCTTCTATAAGTGTACTATGACATTTAGCTTTGAAAGAAACCTCAACCTTGCAAAGTCGTCCAAAATAGATGATTCTGCTTACATTTTAGGTGGATGCCCCTTCATCCTTCTATGTGCACACATCCCCCCCCACTTTTCAGTGTAACTACAAAACACAGTTCACTAAAGTTTTCAGTTTTTTAGGATCCTGAAATAATCCTACATCTAAACCTACAGAAGGCCCTTTGGTTCAAAGCCCCGGAATATCTGATGTTGTATATCAGTCACCAAGGCCACTGATCTAGTTTTTAAAACTAGAAAACTTTGTTTTACCTCCTTCCAAACCCAAGATGGGATAGGCCAGACAGAGCACATGCTCCCAATTTTATGGTAGACAGGTTATCCTGCTACAGCTACGACCCCATGCATAAAGGCAAGGAGAAGTGGGAATGTCCCTTGAATGTTGGGATAATTTGAAAGATAATGTGAATAATTTAGATCTGAATTATCTGGTTGGGCTGTAATGCCAATTAAGGTAACCGAATAAATTATCCGAGGCTGATAATTTACAGTGAAGAAAAAGAAGCCGGGAGTTAAGATAAATACCTGAAGGATTCATTTACAAACTCAGTTAATAATGTTTTCAGTCCTAATTACTGAGTTTGGCTATATAAATAGTTGATCTATTTGCTGCGTAATTATATAATTGCTTAATTCTCCATTCTAGGGTTTTGAAAGAATTAAATGAAATAGTGTGTACACACACACACACATACATATATATGTGTATTTTAAAGATTTATTTATTTATTTAGGGGGAAGGGACAGGGGGAGAGGGCGAGAGAGAATCTCAAGCACCCTTCCTGCTGAGTGTGGAGCCCAATGTGGGGCTTGATCCCAGGACCCTGAGATCATGACCTGAGTTGAAATCAAGAGTCAGATGCCCAACGGACTGAGCTACCCAGGTGCCCCTAAAATAGTATATTTAAAGAATTTAGTAGCACTTGTTCCACATATTTACCTTCTTCCCCCTCCACTGTATCCACCAGTGGGTGGGCAGGTCTCCTATAGGAAAACAAACAAATCACATCACAACGTTACCTCATGCTGTGCCATTTTATTCCATGCAAATTAGCCCATAATTAATTTGGTCATGAGACCAAAGAAAACCAAAGCTGGAGAATGAGATTGTGAAGCATTAATGATTTAAAATATTCAGAACAGTGTTTGACAAAGAGACTAATATTTTATGGATGTATTGGGTGTGTGATTAATTCAGTCTCATAAGAATCGTGTAAGATTAAGTGAACAGCTTTATAGAGGACACTAAGTTTCAGTGAGGTGAAACACCTGGCTCAAAGTCACAAAACTCTTCAATGGTAGAAACAGATACTAATCCAGGGTTTTCTTGCCTCAAAGCCTTTATTCTTTCCAGTAAATCTGTGTTTCCTTCAGATGCATTGCCATTCAAAGAGTGGGCAAAGCATACATTTTAACCGATAAAATACATGCCATGAAGGAAGATATGTATTTGGCTACATTTAATAGGTTGGATAGCTTACTTCAAATTGTAGTGACGGTAGCAAAATGTGTCATTAGCCTGAATTTTTTCACCTTGTCCTTTTAATGAGATAGTTTGCTTTTCTGTTTTTTTTTTCTTTTTTTTAAATACTGGTCAGTGAATTTAGAGCTTTACACTTCCACGGAATGGTGTGTCAGCCTCAGATTGTTTGCTGTGGCATATCCAGTTGGGTCCGCCATTATTCTAGTGGTACTCTTGGGAAGACACACAGAATCCCATGTGATTGTGAGGGAGGGACAACAGGAGCCCTACAGAGAAGAGGGGGAAAGAGAGTAAGAAAGAGGGTGGAGTGCAGTTACTCCATAGTTGAATTCCAGTGAAAACTTCTTTGGTTGTAAGGGACAGAAAAGCAGTGTTCGATTTCAAGTCATCCTTATTAAGTATGTCCATCACCTCTCTTAATTTGGTTTCATCATCAAGAAAATCAAAGCAGCTTAGTCTACCAGGCCTGGGATGAAGATAGAATGTATATAGGCTGTATATGAAAGTTTTATTGGAAACATAAGATAAGGGAGCACTGTACAAACGTGAGGATTCTTGGTGCCTGTCTGTTGCATTGCCATTGCCAGGCAAAATCCTTGGCCTCTTGCCCCGACCACAACATCCTCGTGAGAGGCATGGTGCAAGGTCGAAACCGGAAACAGGCCACTTTCACATTATTTTAAAATTTGTTATGAAATTTTGCCAAAACTTTATAAATACCAGCCAGGGCGATGGGGTGTTGTACCGCATTCTTTCCACCTCATGAACCATTGTTTTTTGTTCTGAACGCATAAGTTGAAATGCATTGAGTTTCAGTTGCTTAGCGGGGTCAGCTAGTGAAATGCCTGATATGTAATGCTTGATTCTAGCCAATTATCTTTAGTTCCTCTCGTTTATTAGTGTTAAATTTGAATTACAAGGGGAAGGGTGGGAGTGGAGAGTGGACTATGCTCTAAATCCTTAAGACAGTGAATTCATTTGTATTATTTTATTATCCCTCTTTTTAACTACCATGGGTTTGAGTCCATTGGTGACACTTTTGGCTTACTTTCAACCCATCCTTCTCTTTCTTTTGTTTCACGTGTGTTTCTGAACAGCAGAAGACAGACTTTCCTGTTGCAAAGTTTGAAAGGAAAGAAGAAAAAAAACTCCACAACAATCTAAAACTTGTAGTTAACAAAATAAACTGCAGATAAAACCCCTGAAGGTCTTGGCAGCAAATGTTTCCCACTAAAATGGGACTCTGCGCTCATAGTCTGAAACAAATTATGAAGGAGGGGGGAAAATCAACAGCTCTGGGGTGAAACTGGGGTTGGTGCTGCCTCATCATTTTTTAACCAAAAATAAAACAAGCAAATTTTGTTTAACTGCAGGTCAAAATAAAAAAAAATTAAAAAGTCCCTCATCTGTTCAGTGTAATTACTAACAGAGAGCACTGTTACCAGCTGCAGGGTTCATGGATAAATGGAGAGAACCATAATTTTCTCTCCCTGGGGTTAAACCTCCAAACTCTGAGTCTGTGCCTCTATAGTATGCTTTTAATATACCATGAGAAGCCAAGTCAGAATGTTTTGAGAGTACGTCTCTATCCTTTTTCACCAGAATGAAATAATTGTGTGTACACACAAGAGTTCAAGTTCTGGGAGATAAAAACATGTATTTATCTCTCCAACATTCTCCGTTGTGATGCACTACCCTTTCCCTGATGATGACAGTGGGTCCCCAGGCTTTTGTCACCAAGAGATGGGTGAAATTGGCTCTACTTTAAACTTGTCAAATGTGGGCAAGTTCTTTCCAAATGTTCTTGTTTCAGCACAACTAGAGAGAAAAAAAAATTTTTCCTAGTACTTTTCCCTTAATTTTTAAGCCCAAGTGTATATTAAGGAAAATTTGACCCATATGTTTCTGATTCATTTAAACTGAACTCATTGAACTTTTTTTTTTAATAAAACATTTTTGGTGTCCAAAAAACCCCAATGACTGTTCTTTAAAACTGTCTTTAAAACTTTATTTTTATCTGCAGAAGGATGTCAGATTTGGGCTGAAAAGAAATGGAATTTGAGCTTACAAGTCTCAACTTTGATTTGAGAGTGAATGCATCATGTTCATGTGGGGTCTGAAATAGAAGTAGGAAAACTGTGTTTTTTCACCTTTAGCTAGGCTTTCTTGCTGGGTCGTATCACCTTGTCATCAGGATCTAATCAGAGGAACACAGATTAACTGAAGTGTATAAGTATTCATTTCATAGTAACGGGAATGGTAGGCTGGAACTGTGAAGTAACAGAAGCTGTCCAAAACTCTTAGGAGTGTGTCCTGGATATGCTTAACCTCCCCACTATCTGTACACTTGACCCAGGCAAAGGATAGATGTACTGAAAAGGGACAGCTTGCTAGAGGCTGGACACAGGTAAGTCAAGTATATGTGATTCCGTAACAGGAGAAATTCACGGAAGATCCATGCCCGGGGATGCTGCATTCCTCCCTTTCTGAAGATTGACTACTGGGGAGTGTGCTCTTGGCATTTAGACCAACATCACTTTCTTGACAGCAATGAGAAAGGTATTTCTCCTTCTCTAATTCTGTATCATCATTGCAACAATTCCCACTGAGAAAAATCAACCATATTTTACCAGCTCAATTTCTCCCTTTGGGGAATGTTTCCAATCCAGGCCTGAAATGTAGGTGACAATTATAAATAAACACAGATTTGGATGGCATCTATGTAGACCAAATGAAAAAAGCATTGAACAAAATCCCCAGATTTTTCCCAATTAGAGTAGACAAAAATCCCTCAGTAGCCTTGGATTTTGCTTTGCCTCCAGTAAATGGCTTGTAAAAATTTCTCCCTTCAACCATGTTTTATAATGCTTGAGAGCTGGAAGTATCAGGGTACAGATCCCAGTTTTGTGCCAAGATCCACGATTTGGACAAGGTGTTAAATTCTTTGTTCCCCTCTATGAATTGGGGATAGAAATAACACCTACTTCGACTTGTTACAAAGTTTAAATGAGTTAATATGTGTTGATTGATTCAATATCTGGCCCGAATAAGGACTCAGTAAATATTACTACTATATTTATTCAATTCCGAGATTTTCCCCACATTTTCATATTCTTGAAATCGGACTGTGTTTTGCAATAGATGGTGTCTTATTACTGCTGATGTCCAGGTGACAGTGTGGTTTAATCACCATTGCCTGCACATATGTGTACACCAAAAACTCCAGGATCAAAACTAGCGAAATGCTGGTTAAGGACTCAGAAAGAAATTCCAGAAATTACAGTGAGCCTCTTTTAATCACTGGGAGCCAAAGAGGCACAGGAGAGAGCTCAGGGAGTGACAAATGAGGCATGTTTAGTAACATTGCTGAAGTGGGAGTCAAGGGTAGGCTAACTCTTCATAATTGCAGAGCTGGCCTAGACGTTCGGCACCAATGGCTCTTAGTTATTTTCTTAAAAGATTATGTCACCGTCTGTCTTGATGGTGTAGAGGACAACGCTGGAAATGAAAACTCAGACATTGACATCAACGACTTGGAGTTAAACATGGATTCAGTTGTCAGACTCTGAATGTAAGAAGTCTTGACATTCATCAACTCATTTATTTTGTATATATGTACTCACAGAGACACAAGCAAGGACAATAGATGGTAAAAACTGGTGTCCTTAGGTCTGAAAGTGCCCTCTCAATAAGTATAAAATAAACATCCCAAGTGATCAGAGAGGGCTTAGTGAGGATCGAGGGCTGTATTGAATGAGACCAGAATGAGATCGGACACCCTTGGATAGTTATTGAATACTTGCTGTAAGTGTGGTGAACGCAGTAGGATGAACTTGGAATGGCCTAACACCTACCTGGCACGCCAAACCAACCTTCCACTCTGCTTTACAATCCTTTCCATGCTCCATTCACATGTAAGGTCTTTGCATCTGTTGACACCCATGCCTGGGTTGTTCTTCTTTCTTGTACTTGGCCTACAGTGGTAGATGATGCTGGAGCTCGCTCATGTTTCTGCTTCTCCTCAACTCCTTGACCACACAAAAGGATTTCACTCAAAGGTAGCCATGGCCTGCAACTGGATTTGGCCAACGAAATATAGGGGAGGGGGGAATCATTGTGCTTCACTTTCTGGTGAAAGGACCTTAAGAACCAGCATTCTAGGGTGCCTGGGTGGCTCAGTGGGTTAAAGCCTCTGCCTTGGGCTCAGGTCATGATCTCCGGGTCCTGGGATCGAGGCGCGCATCAGGCTCCCTGCTGAGCAGGGAGCGTGCTTCTTCCTCTCTCTCTGCCTGCCTCTCTGCCTACTTGTGATCTCTCTTTCTGTCAAATAAATAAATAAATAAATCTTAAAAAAAAAAAAAAAGAAAGAAAGACTTAAGGGCCCGAATTAGGAACAAGATGTTCTCCTGACTGTTTAATAAATTCATCTCGCTTTCTTTGATTGTCCTGCATGTATATTTTTATGCTCTTTGGTTCAGCTTAACTACAACCTTTCCCCAACAAAGCCCAGTTGATGGGAAGGCCCTATTCATGGCACCTCAAATAACTATCCCTTATAAAACTGTTGACATAAAGGCTTGAAAATGAAAATCAAAACAACATGAACAGCAACAACAAAACCCTCCTGGTTTCTCCTCACACTTCTTCTTTTTTTTTTTTTCCAGCTCCCATCCCTCTGCCCTCGGCTGAACCTTTGCCATGAAGAGCTTTGCTCTGTCCTTTTAACAATAATATCTTAAACTTTTATAGTGCCTTATAGCTAAGCATCTCTAGACATTTTACAATAGCATTAAAACGAAAGCCCGTTCTTCTCTCAGAATTGCCATGGGGTCCACACGAAAAGCCAGCAGTTTGTGCCTTTATCCTGAAAACAAGAGCAGGCTGCTAGGCTGATAGAATAGAGGACAACCCTTGTCTCTTGCATCTGGGGCTGGAACTCGCCCTTCACCTTGTGACGGTGGAAGGCAGGAGAGGGAATGAGGATTCATTGCCGTGGAAGGCTAGTCCCTCTGGGTCTGTGCACAACAGGGAAGGCTGAATCTGAGCTCTCTCTTCTCCTACCCCACACATCCCTCAGTCTTAGCTTTTTTTTGAAAAAGCAGATTCATGGTGTAACACTAGGTTATTTGTAAGTGCAATCAAATATTTACATAACAGGAAACTAATTTCCTTCTTTAAGCAATTTCAAAATTTCTGCTTGCAAATGTGAGAATATTTCTCTCTCCCAAAGCTGTTTTTACTTCACATATGATTGAATATAGATGTAAAATGTGTATTATTGTATCTCTTACATAAATTTTATACAACTGTACATATTCATACCATCTCTCTCTCTCTATTATATATATATATATATATATATATATGTACATATATATATTCCACTCTTTACCATATTGTTAAAGAAGGCTAGGCTAGGATTCATTGGGTCATAACCTAATTTTTTTTCCTCCAATTACAATGATCTAATGGATAAAGCATAAGATTCAAAGCCAGAGCTACATTAGCAAAGTGAGGAGAGAATTAAGGCAATTATCTCAGTAATTAAGGGGACTGGCCAACCTTTTTTGGCAGACATGTCTAAATAAGTTGAGGAAAATCTGGGCTGGGGAAGGTGGACACACTTGCATTTTCTGAATAAAAACCTCATATGGCCAATTCCCTTTAATAATGGAACCAGAGTCACAAATTTTAACTTTTTTCCTCTTTGCCAAAGGGATGTAGAGGCTTTCGGTCATTAATAATTGATCACTTAGGCAAATCTCTCTGCGCAGCTGCAGACCAGGGCAGGGAGTATGCTTGTTTAACAACGCTTTCTGGATCCCACCAGCACATTCCAGGAAGGTTCGCCATAGGGAACAATAAAGCTTACCTTTCTGGTAGTGGCCACATGCAGCCAATCCCTACACAGGGTGGTTTAGGAATCCTCTGCCTGTGGTGGTGATGCGATCCCAAGAGCCCCGGCCCTTGTAAATCATCCAGTGGGATTTCTTCTCTTTTCTTTTCTTTTCTTTTCTTTTCTTTTCTTTTCTTTTCTTTTCTTTTCTTTTCTTTTCTTTCTTTCCTTCTTTCTTTCTTTTTTAAGATTTTATTTATTTAATTGACACAGAGAGAGAGCACAAGTAGGCAGAGAGGCAGGCAGAGGGAGGGGGAAGCAGGCTCCCTGCTGAGCAGAGAACCTGATGCGGGGCTTGATCCCAGGATTCTGAGATCATGACCTGAGCCGAAGGCAGAGGTTTAACCCACTGAGCCACCCAGGCACCCCCCAATGGGATTTCTTAAATCTCTTTTACAATCTCTTTTCTGCCAGGGCCCTGGGCTTCAACTCAGTGTCCAGGCCTGATGCTCTGGTCCCTGGCTGGTGCCAGGTTGCAGAGGGCAGGCCTGGGGGGCACAACTGTTTGCTTTGCCTCCGTTTTTATTGCTGAGCTCCAGCTTAGTTGTGGCTGTCTTTAAACACGACAAATGTGTTCTAATTTTAGAGCTTCATGGCAATAATTGTTTTTATTTCGGTGGTGAGGAAAAGTGAAGGAAAAACAGCTTGAGACTTAATAACCGCCTTAGCCTGCAGCCTTTGGCTTTATTCATGCGATTTTTTATTTTCTCTCTCCCTCCCTGTGCACTTACCATCTTCTTTAAGGGACGGCCTTATATTACCTTTGCAAAGGTTATATGTTTATTTACAAAGGCTGGCTATGAACCGGCCTCGCCGGGCGAGAAAGGTGGTTTCTGGCAAAATAAACATCTTCAGCTCTCTCTGCTGCAGAGGCCAGTGGAATAAGGGCACGTTCCCTACTTCAGACCTCATATGGTTTACGGCTTCACTAACCACCTGACCTGTGTTGTGTGCAAATTTCATGAAAGTATCATGTATATTTATTCCTAGAGGTATGCTGCTTGGCGGTATTTTATTCTAATGGGAAATTGGCATAATTATCCTTCAAGGTAAGAGTTTTCCCTTTCATTCAACATGAAAAATCCCATCATGTATCGGCAACGCATGGATGGGGAGCACACCTAAGCATGGATTTACGGACAGCGAGGTCAGAACCCGAAATCCCACGCTAGGTCACAGAGGCCTCTGAGGGAAGTCAGAACGGAACAAAACAGCAAGAAAAAAACACAGAAAAACCTGACGTGCCAAGCTGGCTCACCAAGTAAGAATGTTATGAGGGCCTCAGATGTCTGGCCATTTCAAAAACAAAAACAAAAAACTGGATATATATTTTTTTTAATTCAAAATTTCCAAATAAGCACTTGTGTTCATTTAGCTAAAAAAGGGGGGGAGGGGATGGACAGTTAATATTGGTTATATCTTGGGGCACCTGGGTGGCTCAGTGGGTTAAAGCCTCTGTGTTCAGCTCAGGTCATGATCTCGGGGTCCTGGGATCGAGCCCCACATCAGGCTCTCTGCTCAGCGGAGAGCCTGCTTCCCCCTCTCTCTCTGCCTGCCTCTTCGCCTACTTGTGATCTCTCTCTCTGTCAAATAAATAAATAAAATCGTTTTAAAAAATATTGGTTATATCTTGGGGCGCCTTGGTGACTCAGTCGGATAAACATGTGCCTTCAGCTCAGGTCATGATCTCAGAATCCCGGGAAGGACCCCCACATGGGGCTCCCCACTTAGCGGGGAGTCTGCTGCTCTTTCTCCTTCTGTTGCTCCCCCTGCTTGTGTTCTCGGGCTCTCTCTCTCTCTCAAATAAATAAAAAAATAAATAAGTAAGTAAATAGATAAAATCTTTAAAAAAGGGCGCCTGGGTGGCTCAGTGGGTTAAAGCCTCTGCTTTCGGCCCAGGTCATGATCTCAGGGTCCTGGGATCGAGGCCCGCATCGGGCTCTCTGCTTGGCAGGGAGCCTGCTTCCCCCTCTCTCTCTCTGCCTGCCTCTCTGCCTCCTTGTGATCTCTCTCCCGCTGTGAAATAAATAAATAAAATCTTTAAAAAAAAAAATTAAAAAAAAAATCTTTAAAAAATATTAGTTATAACTTTATACATAGTCAGATGTAGAAAACAAAACAAAACAATCCTGGTTTTCTTTTGGGGGGCATCAAAATTAATCAACATGTCACTGAAAAGTATCTATATATTGGTCTGGTGAATTATGTATGTGCGTGTGTGTTTGTGTGAAAATGGAAAAAACATGAAAAGCTGAAATTTGTGGTCTGGATTTTGTTTACCTAGTAAATATATGTGAAAATGGGCATCCTAATGATAAGCACTCGCCTTTCCCCTCTGTTCTGACCCTCCGAAATTCCTTCAGCCCTGCAGAGATGGCACGCTTTCCCAATTGGATGCTCACTGCAGCTGACTTACTTGGTTCCAGAGTTCCCAAATGTGGACGGTTCTCTCCACTGGCTGGCCCATCCTTCCAGATCCCATCCTCTGTCTCGGCCATCATTTTCACTCCATAACATATTCATTTGTATTTTTTCCTGTGTGTTTGCTCACACATCTTATTTCTCCAGTTATGCCCAGAAGCCTTGGAGGAGCTGAAAAGGCAGTTTTATTGTATTCCTTTTTAGCATTTAGCTTTTATCCACCTCCCCCACGGTACGTTCTCAATACATATCGTTTGTTTGACTGATATTCCAACAAATAATGACTACTAAGGGTCCAGTGCAGTGTCTGGTGCTTAGTAAGTGTTCAATACATGTTAGCAGCTTAGTCAGGTAGTTAATAAAGCAGAAGAAAAAGAAACATTTCAGTATCTTCCTTGCGTAGAATACACATAAAGAATTTGATATAAAGCCTGGTTTGTTCTCTTCAAATAAAATGATTTCTTTCTCATGCATTTCCTTTTTCCCCCCTTTATTATTAAACACGGAGTACTTCTTTACCTAGTGGAAGCCTCAGTGATGCATCCAGGTCTTTCTAGTGATCTCCGAGGACAGATTTTACATTTTCCGGAGTGCCGTCGAGAAACCCGTCACTTTCGCAATCTCCCATAGCTGTGCGTGGAGCTGGAGCACCTCACTGGGAATGGCTTCTCCCCGAAGCTTCCCAGCTGTAGGAGGCTCGGCCTGACGACTCTTTTTGAGCCCTTTATGGTTCCTACTCTCACTTAGTGGGGTTCTGCTTAACTATACATTCTTTTTTTTTTTTTTAGGTTTTATTTATTTATTTCACAGAGGGAGAGAGATCACAAGGAGGCAGAGAGACAGGCAGAGAGAGGGGGAAGCAGGCTCCCCGCTGAGCAGGGAGCCCGATGCGGGCCTCGATCCCAGGACCCTGAGATCATGACCTGAGCCAAAGCCAGAGACTTTAACCCACTGAGCCACCCGGGCGCCCTTAACTATACCTTCTTAATCATCACAATTTAAAAAAATCATTAGAGCCTTTCAACTTATGTTGGAATCTATAAAATACTTGTTTGTGCAAGACCTAGAACAAAATGCTAACCTGACAGATTTTATTTATTTATTTATTTCTGTGTGGATAGATTTTCCTCCCCTCAACTCTCATTTCATTGCAAATAGGGCATGGCCATAATGTCCTGAGGATAATTCTGACCAATGGGAGAATTTCCAGAAACTTAGTAATGGACCAGGTCTGCACAGGACACTCAGAAAGTTGGTTGTCATAGAATGTGAGGTGATGTAACACAGAGAAAGCAAGCCTCAGTTTGTGTCTTACGTTTTTTTCGATAATTTAATGGAGACAAGTTTGCTTTTAAAAATTTCATTGTGCTTTTCTCCTGAAAGCTCTACTGCCTTTAACAGATCATTATTAGGTTATATCAGAGTTATTAATAAACCCCCTAATGAAATCTTTGCTTTAGAGAAACAGAAAATAATTTTTATGCCTGGAAAACTGGGAAATCCCATTTCCCAGTGAATTATAGGCTTTTAAAGTGGCATGGAAGAGCTGATCCAGCAACCCAGTGGTAAATAGTCTCCTTGGTGGGAAGAGGATTGTGCCTCAAAGCTCATTAAAGGGATTGAAATGTCCCAAGGAGTGAGAGATTCCAGGAAATAAAAAGCAGAGAAAGATTGTCAGGAACCGAAGATTGAAAAGATATCATGAGGGAGAAATCCATTTTCTCCTGATACTACTTGCCAATTTACATTTGGTTTGTGTAGGTTGCACACTGAGCAAATTTAGAGGGCGTTACTCATATGTGAATCTGCCTCATATGAGAATTGCGCCTCCTCGAGATTTGCAGTGTACTACCCTTTACCTTTCTGCATCTCGTTACTCTGATCTGAAAATGATATTCATGAAGATCCTGGGAGGACTGTGAAAGTGGCTGAAACAGAGCAAGAACTTTGAAAAAGTTTCCCTCTGTGTGGTTTGATAGGTATCAACCATCAAGGGGAGTATCTGGCAGTGTTTGTAACCCTGGTGAGGCTCGGGGGTCTAGAGCTGTTCAGATCCCGATGCCCCTGGGGCTCAAGTCTTTGGATAGTATCAAAGTGGGACAAGGTAAGGAGGATAGTGGGGTAACTCTCTTAGTTAAGGTAATGATGGCTGCTATAAATAGTTCTCTCGCACGTCAGTGGCTTCATACACAACATGGTATTTGTCAAGCACATTTATTCCATGTGGATGTATCTCCAACATGGTGTCGTCCCAGAAAGAAGTCAGAGGCCCAACTTCCTTCCATCTTGTGGCTCTCGCTTCCTCAGTATGTGGCTACTGTGGTTGCTGCAGGATGGAAAAGGAACATGAGGATTGTCCTTGAGAGCCTTCTCTCAGTCAAGCCTGGCTGAGGTTTACCCACTGTGCTGATTGATGCTCCTTTGGTGGTCTTGTGGTCAGATGTCCACACCTGCCTTCAAGGGAGGTAGACAAATGTTGAGGAGCTGTGGGTCCAGGAGGAAGAAGAAAGCAGTCTCTTCCATACTTTGATCAGAACCACCTTGATTTCATATTTTTATGTGGGTAGAAGACCGTCCCAATGTCATCCCCAGATTGAGTCTTCTGGATTTAGAAGCTGAGCTGCATTCGTATAGGAATCTTTGCTTCTTCCCAAAATACTAGGAAACAAGTAGCACCAGGAGGAGAGAAGGCACGAGCACAGGTGTGTGCACATGTGGTTTAAACCTGAAAGGCAGTGTATTTTTAATTAAATAATTTAAAATCTTAGTATTTGCATCAATTTTTGAGTGTTCACTCCTTATATGATTTAGACTTTGTGATTCTACACCTTTAATGGAAAAAAATCTGACTCAAAGAATTTTGATAAGTACTGGTTTTTCTTTTTTTTTTTTTTTTTAAAGATTTTATTTATTTATTTGACAGAGAGAGAGAGAGAGATCACAAGTAGGCAGAGAGGCAGGCAGAGAGAGAGGAGGAAGCAGGCTCCCTGCCGAGCAGAGAGCCCGATGTGGGCCTCGATCCCAGGACCCTGAGATCATGACCTGAGCCGAAGGCAGAGGCTTTAAACCGCTGAGCCACCCAGGCGCCCAGTACTGGTTTTTCAACCAGACTTGAAAAAAAAAAAAGAATGCCATTTTACTGCTTCTTTCTTTTGTTTGTTTTTAATTCATGATCCCATTGAAATTTATGGGAAATGTCCTTTGGATTCTTTCTCTTCTGAACTTTCACTCTTTAAGAACTATACTTGGGACAAAGCGGAAGGTAAGTTACCTCTCAGCTGTCTCTGTATTTGCAAAGAATTTTCTTTACCTTTTGTTTAGTTTTGTTCCCTAATAACTATAACATTTAAATTTCTTTTTTTTTTAAGATTTTATTTATTTGTCAGAGAGAATGAGAGAGAGAGAGAGAGAGCATGAGTGTACAAGCTGGGGGAATGGCAGGGAGAGGGAGAAGCAGGCTCCTCACCAAGCAAGAAGCCCGATGAAGAACTTAATCCCAGGACCTTGGGATCATGACCTGACTCGAAGGCAGACACCTAACCGACTGAGCCACCCAGCCACCCTTTGAGGGTTTTTTTGAAATTCCATGTATTTCCCTTATCCTTCCCAGGAACTTTCTTAAAGAAGTACAGTTTGATAAAAATCAAAGGACTTGCCATTAAGCTCCCTGTTTAAAGGCGCTGCTCACACCTTGGAAAGATTTATACCTTAAAGCACTGAAATATGTTACACATTTAATGACATGTGGTGTTTTCTGTCATTTCTGTAAGTCATCAAGCAACAGACCCTTGGACAGACACATTGCCGCAATGGGAAAATCAGATCCCCTTTACATCATTTTGAATTGCAATGCCTTTTCCAGGAACACTATTCATGGTAAACACAGAGACTGCTGGTAAACATAGTGAGTTCTTTCTTCCCTTTTAGCAATGAAGCTTAAAACCCTGGGCATAGCTCTTAGGGAGTTACTGCCAATGTGGACTGTGAGAAGTTCCTCTGTCAGGCGAGCCCCAGGCAATTCTGAGCAGATACCGCTGGAAAACCTGTACCCTTCCTTGTCCTTTTGATTTGTGGCCTGATCCTGAATTGGCCTATCTGAAAAGTGCTTCACCAACATTATTGACACATGTTCTGGCATTAATAACAGCTTGCAAATGTCAGCCAAACACTTACGGAGCGTGAACCTTCTAGGGACTGGTAAGTTCCGGAATAACTTTGTGAATACAGACCCGTCTCTTCGCTTGTTTCAATTTGAAAGGCATGGCCCATGCTCTATTGTTGAATACTTATAAGTCCGGCTCAATTCCGAAGTTATCATAGGTGGTCAAGCCAGTTAGAAAGTTGTCTACTTCCTTTGGGACATATTCAGTTAAAAATATTGAACTCTTCTCATTAATACATGCTAAGATTCAAGCATGGAAATGTCAATAAGATAGTTTCTGTTCCGAATCAGCTCATATACCTAAATGGGAGTTATTAAAGGAGACAAACACAGATTTGAACATATTTGGGTCAAATGAGAAAACGGGCTTGGAAAGGATATGTAAAGTCTAACTCAGAAAGCTCTTGAAAAATCTGAATACACTAGAGATAACACCTGGTTGGACAAAACAGACCCCACCCTCCTCTTTCTGTATCTCTAGGATTACTCACAGGAAAATTTGAACACGAGGGTGGAGAGAAACTTTTCCCACTATTACACTGGATTATGAAAATGTGTCCAGTGGGTGGAAATGACTTCGTTGCATAACTGAGCCATGGCTCGATGAATTATCCTAGGCTGGGGAGTGGCCACTGGCTGCCCTTAGTCTAACCACAAGTAGAGGTTAGCACGGCTAATAGACATCTGGTGTCCAAACCCATATACGCACACACCTAGGCCACAGTTGAAGCTGGGCAGCTCTTTCCTGCATCCTGCTTAACCTGGAGAGTGTTCATGTAATACTTTTTACGGCTCAGTTTTACACAACTTAAAAGAGTCAACTTTCTTTGAACTTTAGGGTCCATTTCCACTCAACCAGCTGAAATAAATCCTCTTCTTATTTTCATTCGGGCTCCAAGGGCTCTTTCATTGTTGGATGTCACATTTTGCACCTGGCACTGCGTCTTACACATTTGGGGGCCTCACTTAGTTGTTGCTGAATGAATGAAGAGGGGAATGAATGCGTGACTGAATTCATCACCCCCAAGTTCCTGTATTCTCATCTCTGCAGGAACCTGTCGGCTCCCCGTATCCCTATGTGGACTGCAGCTTTGTCATAATTTACCAGCTAGGTATTTTTCATTCAAAGTCCTGGGACATCTGGTTATCGGAAACAGATTCGGCAAAGTTTTCTTTCTTCTCTTGGCCAAAATCTTGCGGCAAATACGAGGGAAAGAAAGACTTAAAGACGAAGGCAGAACGTTTCATATGTGGTGTCAATCTGCCGAGTCTGTCTGGTTACTTTTCTTCTCCTTCTGAGTACACAGACACATAAAGAATCACATTCGAGTCTTTTATATGGATGAGGAACATCTGTTTAACCTGAATGGTTCAATGTGTTTCTTAAGAATTGTGTTTACAGAATTAATTTGGTTATAAATATGAGAACAAATTTAGGCTACAAATTTAACTCGGTTTTTCCCTAAGGCAAGCTAATTCATAAAATCTGAAATATTGTTTTGCCCATGAAGTAATGTTTCCTCTAACTTAATAAGTAAATGGAAGGAGAAAACGTAATAAAGCTCAAATCCCCAGCAGCTAAAAAGTTAACACCTTAGTGGTGTAGAGCCAAAATAAGAAAGAACTGACTGTTGCCAGCAGGCAAAAGGTCTCAAACCCGTTAAACCTCTTTCTTAAAGCTGTAACCCGGCTCTTTCAAGTCATTCACCTTTCACCCACTACGCCCCTTTCTCTGACCCCAGAACTATAGTTATTTGTTTAGCATTGTGGTAATAGAGTTTGGAAATCTGAAAAACATTAAGTTAAATGCAAGGGTGTTGAGAAGGTGGAATTCTTGAAATGAGCTGAAGAAATTCTATCTGGAAGATTTAAACATTTTTTTCCTCATTGGAGTAAGGGATAAGGAAAAGATTGGGAGTCTTTGGACTTACCAAGGTTTGGTTGGTTTGTTTTGTTTTGTTTTGTTTTTCTTCCCCAAGTGAAGGAAAGAAAAGATGCTGTTGATGGCATGTGCATGTGAAGAGTGAAGACAAGTAATGTTCTCTTTAGCAGCTAATTACTTTTAAGATTATTACAAAAGGAAAGATTTAACAGGCTGATCAAACTTTTGATCGAAGTTGGGTGTATTTGCCAATTCTACAAAATCTGAAAATTTTGATGTATTTGTTCATGTGAGTGTACTTTCCACTCTGCAAGACTACTTGGGGAAGATGCAAGATTCCTATAAGAGTTTATTTTTCTTTGCCATGCTAACTTTAATGAATTTGTGTCTCTACTCCTTCAAATACTAATTAGAAGCAAATGAAGACCTGATATCATGAGTCCTTTTAAATAATATTAATAGTATGTGAGACTTGTGCATGTGTTTAATTTAATAATATTTTAATTGAATAATATTAAAAGTATGTGTTGGCTATCCCCAAACATCGTGATTAAAAAGTGCAAAACATGATTCAATCTCAGTATTTTTTTCTTTGTAATAATTATAACCACATAGACTATTACCTTTTCATCCACAGTTTCAGATTTATGCATTAACTTTAGCCTTTCTTCTGTCAAAGAGTTTTGGTGCCAAAACTTTTTTGAATTCGTCTTGATAATCTGGAGTTTAACTTCTAAGTGATGAGAGAGGTACTCCTAATTTTTCAGTTGGGCAATGGAATTAGCAACAAGGTTAAAATTGGCCAGTAGATTGTAATCTTAAGTGAAGGTAATAAAATAAAATATCACAACACCTCTACTTGCATCAACTTTAGAACAGGTTTTCTAGAATAATTTGGGCGATACTAAAAAGTATTTCTGATCTGTATCTATTTATCTGTATCTATATTGTCCTACCTTCTCATAGCCTTGCTTCATGCATACATTACTCAGTCCACCCTATTTATTTATTCATTCAGCAAGCATTTTTTGAGCATGTAATTTATAATTGGTGCCATGCAAAGCATTGGAGATAAAGATGGAAATATCTCAAAGAATTCTGGGTTAAGACACAGTAGACTTCCGGTAAATGCCGTCAGATAGATATGGCGTTAATTACTCTAAGTCATTTTGGATCTATGTGGTTTAGAACTAACATAACCCTGAATCAGATGTCAAGTTGCTTGGGTTTTTGGACCTATTTGCTCGTTCCACTTTTCTCACTAACTGTCCTGTGAAATATCTAGGATGAGTCTCTTCATTACCTTCCACCTTCTACCATCCACTCATTAACTTGGTGTTCATAAATTATAAGTTCTACAAGGACCCCTGAAAGCATAAAGGCATCTTTATGGCCCACCATGGTACTGTCAGTTCTCTGCCCTGAATTTCCACCATGTCCGTGGTGAACCTCCAGGATAGTGGGTGCCATTTTGTTAGATATTTGTTTAAGTATCATTTTCCCTCCTGTTTTCCACATCTCCCATTCCCCAGCTGTAATACAATGTCTGCAACATAATATGTGCCAATAAATGTTTGAATAAGTGATGGAATTAACTATAATAGAAAGGAACTGTGGAAACATAGAAGCAATAAGAATCTCGCAGTGGTTATAATCTCACATAAAGAATATGTATTGTGCATATTTTATTATATAATAGAAATCTCCTGTGTAGGGGGTACTTATTACATACAGAAGGTGGCTTTCACCTGCCATATGGTAGCATATCCTAATATTAGAGTTTGTTGTACGAAGGGTTGGAGGACACATCAAAACAGAGTACCAATGCATGCTGGCCCAGTTACCAAAGGCATATATTCAATAACAAACATCTTTTTTCCAGGTCACTCCTCTGTAGTTGATTTATTGACGCATTATATCAGTTGCCTTCAGGACAACAAATAATCTGAAACTTGTTTGATCATCTGGATAAAACTCCCAGATCATTATGTCCACTGACATTAAACATCCAGGTCTTTTCAGATATTGATTATGTTGCTGTTTCTACACACATAATTAGTTTAACCATTTTTACAAATCCCTCCAGTGAGTTTGGTCAAACAACCAGGTAAGTCTTCTAAGAGATTAATTTGTCTGGTGTGCTTCGCATAACGTGTGCCCAATAAATATTTGTTGAGTTAGTGTTTTTACAGAGTAAATGAATTTGAATAAACTAGTAAGTGTCTGAATATCACAAATTCCATAAGAAGGAGTGACTGGATTGTTAACTAGCTATACAGATACTCTTCAAAGAACAGCGTCTATGCATAAGCATGGGGCAAATGGTCATATGTTGAACAAATGCAGTGCGAATTTAGTCATTCATGAATGTACATGTACAGAAATAGAACCTACCAGCACTTTTGAGGTATATGCAGTATTCATGCAGTGCTTTGCTCACTCTGGGAAGAGACAGTGCTTATTTTCAAGTTTTCATTTGTTTTATGAGCTTCTTATTGAGCTGGATTCTGTAGGCTTGGTAAAACAGAGAGAGAGAATTTTTTTTTAACCCCACACCAACTTCAGGAGGGAATGCTTTTGAGATGCTCCACATTCTGATGCTGTCAGCCACCCCAATCTGTCCAAGGAAGCTTCTGCATATATCATATTTACTGACTGCAAAGTCTTGATGTTTCTGTTTAAGAGAAATACATAAGAGAAAAGCATGCAGAGTTACCAAGTAAACACTGTTCATTACCAATGGGAAAAAACTTGATTTGCCAAGGTCTTTTCTTATACTTTTTGTTCAAATAAGTTAAGAAACAATGTCAGATGAATTGATGTGTTAGTTGTATTAGGATGATAAATCAAGAAATGAAAATTTAAATATTACCATGTTACTTAAGTAAAAGGCATGCATCATTCTATTTATGGATTTATTGAGGGTAAATTAAGGGCAAGTGTAGTTTTTCTTTCTTAGATGAAAAAAGAAAGTTTATCCTAAGCTTTAAAGAACCATCTGTCTATCTCATTTTCCTCTTGGGGTTTTAAAAATGTAGTACCAAGGAATTCCATTGATCCTATTTTACATCCCCAAGGATTTGCTTCTCTATGTTCTTTCCCAAGTATTGGCCATTTCCCATGACTATATCCAACTGCTAAGTACGAAGCGTCCCTTTCTTGCTTAATCCCACCCTGAGCCTGGAACTATTCTTAGACATAGTTGGGTTTTCTTCTAATGACTGTGGTTATACTCCCCACCCCACCCCCAAATCAGCATCATTATAGAAAATGTCCAAGATCACATCAAAGGATTCTAGAGCTCATTGATCTCCAGGTTAGTTCTTAGCTGTAATTTTTTAAAGGGTTCAATCTTCGTTCCAAACAGCGGCATGGCCTCTCTGCTGGAACCTCTTGGGTTTCTTATCTTGTAATATTTTCACCTCCATTTCATGGGTATGTATTCTCAGAGGTCCTCTTTGTTCCTTATGTATCTCTTAGCCCCAATATTTACTTTGTCATTGATTCCCATCAGTAACATCTTGGTAACTTGTTTTCATGTGTCAAGAGCTTTTTCTTCCCATCAAGATGACTCGGGTTTGGATCCGCATGATTGCTCTACTGTTTAGACTAATCTCTTAATTGAATCCACAGACCCTCTCTTCTCTAAGCAATTCTACACACAGCTACCTAAAACACAACTCGGAAATTCTCATTTTCCCAGGAACAATTGGAGAAAACTTTTGGATCCCACACATGCTAAAAACCACACTCTTCACTCTTGATATCTCAGTGCAATTCGACTCTTAGGCAACCTTCAACCGTACTGCATCTCTCTCTCTTCCACTCACCCAGCACCCCCCACTGCCACCATGAAGACTGTTTCAATGGGAACTATACAGGAAAGATGAAAGATGAAAGACTTTGAGGTCATACAAACCTGGGTATGAATCCCATGTCCCGTCATTTTCAGCTTGTGTCAGTTCAAATACTTCAACTGGAAAATGGAGATAATCCAAACTTTGACAGATGAAATCAATGTCCAAATGAAAATACATTCTGGAAGAATGGAAGAATTTATTAATGAGTATTATGTGTATAATAATCAGCTTGAAAAACAGGTTCCCAGTTCTGTTATTGACTCTGATGTGATAGTCCAACCAACTGTGTTCAATGGGCTCTGTCTGGCAGGCGAGAATTCTACCACTGAACCACCCACACAATGGGCTGGGTCTAGTAGCAGTTAAGGCCCCTTTGCAGAGAGGCTCAAAGTCCTTGTCCCTTCTTCCCTAAGGGCTCCTGATCAGCAAGAGTCTTGCTTGTGGGTGGGGTTTCCATGCCCTGCAAATGATTTTCACTGGCAAACATCTTCTCATTAGTTTCCTCTTCTAGATAATATTGCACTTCAGATTTGCTCAAAAGAGCAGATCAAAGAAAGTGTGTGAACTTTGGTTAGTGTATGAGGGAACAGAAGAAAGGGCCATGACAAAGTGGAACGTTTTTTTCCAGAGCTATTTTGTCAGGCCTGAAGATTTTCGGGGGAAAAAATAAATCTTGCCCATATTTTTATTTGCCTTCCATTCATTAAACTCTGCTGCAACCTGAAAAGAAACGAATCAAAAGTTGAAACAGGGTAACATTTTATTTTAATGCTTCCCAGGAAGTTAAGAAAATCTACTGAAATTAATCAGTGAGGTGGGTAACTTAATCAGAATGCATAATAAATATGTAAATCTGATTGGTTAAGAATGCACGCAGAAATATATTAGCGTCTCCACCTACAGTAAGTGTACAATAATAATGATAATATGTAGTGTTTTGCTTTTCGAAACAACTGACATGTTTACCACATTTGGTCCTCATGACCAATGCTACCCATGAAATGGAGCACGGAACATAGTTTTAAAAACATAAAATGGTATTTTCTCCAAACGTCAGTTTCTCCATTGTAGATTGACAAAGTGATTTGTGATATTAGCAACTACATAGGAAAGTTCTAATTTTGGTGATTACTTTCCTTTGAGTAAATATGATTTTTAAAAGCGTAACAAATATGTTTTTTAGAAGTATGTAAAATTTTTATGGGGAAAATTCAAGGTTGTTCTTGCTCAACAGAAAAGATTTAGAAAATATGTTACTTCTGAAAATATGAGCTAAAAATTTGCTTATTACCCATTGAACCATGTTCAGCTATTGGTGCATTTTCTTCTGCTATACTGCATGTGTGCCTGTGTGTGCTCATGTGAAATTAAAGTGTATGTGGCTCCTGTTTCCATTTAACATCATGTCTTGGAATATCATCTCTTAAATAGTCTTCTAAAACAAGATGATTATGAGCTTATCGATATGGCATAACAATAATATAATTAATTCTTCATGTTGAAAATTTAGGCCTTAAAAACATTTTTTACAATTATCACATTCTCTCATTGTATTATTTACCTTTGATTCCAGAGGATATTTTTTTAGACTCTTACTTGTGTCAGAAGTTTATAAACTTTTTAAAAAAGTAAACATATTATCTCTAAGAACATTTTTATTTAATAAATTAATAATACAAGGGGGTGCCTGGGTGGCTTAGTTGTTTGAGTGTCTGTCTGACTCTAGATTTAGGCTCAGGTCGTGATCTCAAGGTTGTGAGACTGAGCCCTGTGTGGGGTCCAGGCTGGGCATGGAGTCTGCTTAAGATTCTTCTTCTCCCTCTGTACGCCACCCCCCTCCACTAAAAATTAGTAAAAACAAAACAAAACAAAAAAACAAAAAACAAACAAAAAAAAACAAACAAGAAATCTCATCAGTGTCTTGAGTGAAGAGTGCATTTACATTTATCATTCAGAAGATATACCTATAGGAAAGGAAAAAACAGAACTGAAAAATTAACACATTAATTTAATCTCTTGCTTAGAGAGAGTGCATCCTCATCAATTTTCTTTGAATATTTAGAACAGAAATTTATGGAAAAAAATGAAAGGATAGTGTAGAGAGTTCCCATGTACCCTGCACCCAATTTCCTCTATGGCTTACATATTACATTCCTATGGTAAATTTGTCATACTTAATGAACCAATATTGATACGTTATTATTTATTTTACTATATATTTATTATTATACATAATATATATTTATTTTATTATATATTTTATTATATTGTTTATTAGATTTTCAAAATATTTTCCCTAAGGTCCTTTTTATATCAGGCTATGGTAATTTTCTCAGATTTTCTTCAGTCTAATGAAGACTTATACATTTGAGGAGTATTGGTCAGATATTTCACAGAATGCCCCTCAGTTGGGATTTGTCTGATTTTTTTTTTCTTTTGATTAAACTGGTGTTATAGGTTGTGGGGAAGAAGACAACAAAGTTAAGTGACATTCTCATCTCACCTTATTAAGGATATCTGCTATAAAGAGGTCTCATTAGGTTTCTCTAATGTAAAGTTATTGTTTTACCCCTTTTCCTACACTGTACTCTTAGGAAGGCAATCTCTATGCACAGCGTACACAAAAGGTATGGAGAGTTATGATTCTCCTCATTGGGAGTGGAGCATCACATATTTTTTGAATTCTTCTGCATGGGAGATTTGTCTATTCTCCCTGTTTATTTTTGTGTGTGTTTGTGTACTTTTTTTTTTATAATCTCCAATTATTCCCATACCATTTGTTGAAAAAAAATCATCCTTCCTTCATCAAATTTTCTCTGCACCTTCATCAAAAAATTGGTTGACTGTATCTGTGTGGTCTGTTTCTGGACTTTCCATTGTTACATCAAGCTATCTATCTATTCCTTTCACCAATACCATACTCTCTTGAATATATTGCATTGTATTAAGTTTTGAAATTAGATAGTATGAATCCTCTAACTTTGTTTTTCTTCTTTAAAATTGTGTTGGTTATTGTGTTATTATCATTGTGTTGGTCCTTTGCCTTTCATATAAACTTTAGAAGACGTTTGTCAATATCTATAAAATCATTTGTGGAATTTTGATTATTGACTGGGATGTGTGGAATCTCTAGATCAAACTAGAATTGACACATTGACATTACTGAATTTTCCATCCATGAACATGTAATATTGTTCCACTTATTTAGATCTGCTTTGACTTCTTTCTTTCTTTCCTTTTCTTTCCTTTCTTCTTTCTTTCTTTTTCTTTCTTTCTTTCTTTCTTTCTTTCTTTCTTTCTTTCTTTCTTTCTTTCTTTCTTTCTTTTTTATGGATTTCATTTATTTATTTGGGAGAGAGAGTGAGAGAGAGAGAGAACACAAGCAGGAGGAGGGACAGAGGGAGAAAGAGACTCTCCCCTAAGTGGGGAGCCAAATGCGGGTCTCAGTCCTGGGATTCCGGGATCATTACCTGAGCTGAAGGCAAACGCTTAACCAAATGAGCCACCCAGGCGCTCCTTCTTTGATTTCTTATATCATGTTTTGTCATTCATATACAGATCCTGTGACTATTCCATTAGTTTTTTTCTTTGCTGTTGTTATGGTGCTATTGTAAATAGTATGCATATGTATTATATATACTTGTAATATATATGCCTTTTCAAATTTGATTATTCATTGTTAATACGTAGGAAGGAAATTGACTTTTGCATATTGACCTTGATATCCTATTACCTTGCAATCTTGCTATCCTCACTTATTAGCACTTGGAGTTTCTTGGGTTTATTTGTTTTGTTTTGTTTTTTGTTTTGAATTCTTTGCGACTTTATACACAGATGATCCTATCATCTACAAATAAAAGCAGTTTTATTTCTTCCTTTCCTAGTTGAATACTGTTTATTTCTTTTCTTTGTCGTCTTGCACTAGTAGGCCTTCTAGAATGAAGTTAAATAGGAGTGGTGAGAGAGAATATTCTCTTATTCTGATCTCAAGGGGGAAGTAATTAGTTTCACACCAAGAAGTATGATGTTAAATGTGAAATTTTGTAGATTTATTTTTATTAATTTAAGAAAATTTCCTTTTAATCCTATTTTACTGAGAGTTTTTATCTAGTTTTCATGATAGATTTTGTAAAAAAAAAACTTTTCTGAATCAGTTGATATGATCATGGTTTTCCTTCTTTAGCCAATTGATGTCATAAATTGCATTGATTGATTTTAGAATGTTGAACCAGACTTACATACCTAGAATAAATCCCACTTGGTTGTAGTATATAATTATTTTAATACATTATTGGATTTTATTTGCTAATATGTTGCTGAGATTTTTATGCCCATGTTCATGAGAGATATTAGTCTATTTTTTTCCTACACTGTAATATTTTTAACTGGTTTTGGTGTTGGGGTAATTACCTAATGAGAATAATTTTGGTACCTTAGAATGAAGTGGAAATTGTTCCCTCTGCCTTGATCTTCTGGAAAGGATTGTGGAGAATTGGTATCCCTGTCATTTTAAATATTTCATAGAATTCACTATATTAAAATTTATTTTCTTTTTTTTCAAATATTTTATTTATTTATTTGATAGAGAGAGAGAGATCATGAGTAGGCAAAGAGGCAGGCAGAGAGAGGGGGAAGCAGGCTCCCTGCTGAGCAGAGAGCCCGATGCGGGGCTTGATCCCAGGACCCTGAGATCATGACCTGAGCCGAAGGCAGAGGCTTAACCCACTGAGGCACCCAGGTGCCCCTTAACATTTATTTTCTTGTTTTATATTTATCTCTTTGCTGCCTGATCTACTCTAGAAGGATGGGAACCCTTTTTAGATAAACTTATGTTATATCTATCTCTGTGTTCCTTACAATAGCCAACAGGCACTGTGTGATTTTTTTATGTGTTGTTATTGAGTCAGTACATAAATGATAACCTGTATGATGTAGCTAAATATAGAGTTTAAGATATGATAGTCCTTTAACTTCTGGGGTCGGGGAGTGGGTGGAATCAATAATAATAGCAGGGTGAGAATCATGTCCAAGTCAGTAGATTTTAGAGAAACTATGGAGATAGAAGGGACAAGAGGAAAAAAAAGCCAGAGAAAGGAGGCAGAACCATGGAGTGTTTTGATGGAGATTGGAACTTTGGGTCAGGACATCTGAATGGGAGCACGTTTCTTTAAGAGAAAGAAAAGAAAAACAGTGGTGTTCTTTCAGCAGAATGCCATGGAGAGTATGGCTAATGGTAAGAGTCTTTAAAAAGTTTGTGTTCAATTGGTTGGCTTAGGAAAATCATGGGCATGGGTATTTAGGGAATGGATTTTTGGTGGACTCGTCTAAAACAGTAGTTCTGTTAGTCATCCCTCTTAATGGGACCATCTTCATGTCAATAGCTGGCTTATCCGTCAGAGGAGACATTATTTTCTGGAGTTTTTCTTTTCTACAGAAGGAAGAGCCATGAAGAAAAGTAGGCATTTGTTCCCAGTCAGCTCTTTAGACTCAAGAAGAGGGAAGATATGATTGGATCTTTATTTCTCTGTGTGGCATCAAGGAAACCTCTTGGAGTTAGAGGAATAGAAATCCTGTGTGGGAATTTGAGCTAACTGTGGAAGCCCTAATTGGTAATTCAGTCCTTATCTTGTGGCTCCAGGAAGTTCAGCCAAATATAAAAAGGGATAACTTATAGACAGATTCTACCCTTAGAAAGAACGTATCATTCTGCAGTCATGAATACACAATAACAGTGCACTGCTCTTCAGGGAAGGGAATTTCAAACTTAGCTGACTGATAAGAATCATCTGGATCATGTACTAAATACACCTCTCCCCTAGTAAAATCCACAGACGTTCATTTGTTTGTTTGTTTGTTTGTTTGTTTTTTGTTTTTTTAACAGAAATGGGCTCTGGTCCAGGAATCTGCATATTTTCAGGATGTTCACATGTTTCTGGTGATCACCCAAATTTGGGAACTCCTGAATAGTGAGCATTTCCAAGTGAAGAACCATCAGAGAAGCAAGGGAAGATAATCTTTAGCTGTCTGCTGTTTGGAGGTGAATTCTGAAGAGTTCAGATGGAAACAACATGAAGTTTAAGTGGGAACAGAGATGAAGTGCCATCTTGGGCTGCCTTGTCCAGTAATAGACGCTCTAAGCATATCTAGCTCCCTCACTTTTTCATTTCATATTTTTCATGTGTTATGAACTGGAAAATAGTATCCCCAGCCTTTTGTCAATTTCCTCACTTCCCTGCAAAAAAAAGGAGAATAGATACAAGAAAATAATCAAAAAGGGAAGGAAGGAGAAAGTAAGCAAGCCAGAAAAATCATATTTATGTACATTAACATGCTTCTAGGTAAAGATGGAAATACAATTTCTGTTTTTTTATTTTGTATTTTAATGAAAACATTAATCTGAAAAATTTGATATTGACAAAGGCTGATGTGAGGCCATTTTTTAAAAGCTTTGATAAAGACAAATTGAGCCAAATGTTTTTCTGAACACATGTTATGTTGGGTGTGATAGCTTGTTCTGGAGTTACTTTTTGAATTTCTGGACATGGCCTAAGAGAATCAAACCTGTGTGTTGGGAAGACCCCAGTCCAAGCAGCACTGTTCCCACAGAGCTCCCCTTTAGGAGCCACCTTTGGGTTGCTTTCATTTGGTGGGGGGAGGGGGGCGGGAGGCAAGGGTCAGCTAGGTCAGTCCTACCTGCAGCATTTCATGGTCTTAAGGGATATTTCCAAACCCTAGCCTTCCTATATGGCTACCAAAGACTTCCTGAAGGACCTCAGGTAAAGTACATACTGCTTACAGAGGAAAAGTGATAACAAGAGCTTTACCGCAAGAATAGCACAGTGAAAAATGGAGTAGCTTTTAGGTATTTTAGGCAGCCACCCCAGTTTCCAACCCCATCCCTCCCTCCCAACCTCATGTGGGTTTGCCTTAAAGAAGAAATATATCATTTCTTTTTTAAACATTAGATCATTTATACTTTTCTAAATAATAAGGGAATTCTGAATTGTTCAGCAAAGTCCTGTTGACCAGATTCTCAATTCAGGGGGAAAAATATGCACATGTTCTCTTTTTCTATGGTTTTGTGTAAAGTGACTCTGATCCCATGAAAATCTGGGAGTGTGAGAATGTGTGTGTGTGTGTGTGTGTGTGTGTGTGTAATAGCACGCTCATTTCTCTCCTTTCTCTCTTTCTTCTTTTCTGGATTGTCTCCCAGTAAGCAATCCTGAAGCCTGGCCTCATGTTCTTGGTCTTTCGTTCTTATTTATTCCATCCCAGTCAGTGAGACCTCTCTGTCCCCTTCTCTGGTCCCTTCTTTCTGTAGTTCCCAGAGAGGAACGTGAGTTTTGAAAGTGTCAGAACAGTGTAAATGCTGATGTATAGGCCACAGTTGTTTCTCTCAAAAGGCCTGTGGAGCCCTCCCCTCTCCTCTGTTCCCTTCAAGTTGGGAATGATTCATCAGCTGGCCTTTAGCAAGAAAAGAGGCCAGCCTGAGGTCTCAGGCCTTTGACCTCTGTGAAGAGAAAGGTCGCACTGAGCGCAACTGTGCAAGCGACAGGGCAGGAACCACAGGCATAGAAATTGGAGGCAGGGGCGCCCAGCCGGGAGGAGGGGGATGGTGGGAAAGAGTGGGAATTTAGAAAAGTTAAGAGTATATTTCTAAGAGACTCAGTGGATCAGCTGACAGCCAGGGGCAGGGGTCATATTTATGCTTGATTCCCTGAGCATGTTACAGTAACATCTGCTTGTTAAGGGTCTTTAAGAAATAGGCATGAGGACCAACCACTTCTGACCTCCTTCTACAGAAGGGGACAGGCTAAGGATTAGGGGTTCCTATTAGCATTTGTTTAAGACTTAATGACTCCCCTCGCCTGGGCATGATATGTCAGCTTCACCCCATTTCTCTTTTATCATCTTGTTAAATATTTAAATAAGCCCCTGATGATCAGTGAGATAGTTTAAAACTGGAGAAAAGAAAGATTAGGGGAAAAATATGGAATGGGAAAGATAATCAAAGCAAAACAAAACAACACAACAACAACCCAGGGGATTCTTTACATGCCTGAATCAAATAGTTTCACAGAAACTCTTCAACTTTGGACATCATAGAATAAAGTTACCCGGAAATTGTAATATCCTATAGTATTTGTTGCAGAGATTGGTGTTTGAAATTCAAACTAAGAACAGAACTCACAACTCACAAACTGGAAACTTTGATTCCACTCTTTCATTAACATTTTTTTCTTTGGGTCACTTTCATGTCCTTTTCACAGATTTCTCTTAAAAAACAAAAACAAAAACAAAAAAACCTAGTTTTTCTCCTCCAAACACCAAAGAATTGAAACTTTTATGTGTCGCTCTCTCCCACCTTCAATTTCTCTGGCCCAAGTAATGATCAGTGGAAGCATAAAGCAATTTCTGGAAAATGGGTTGGAGGAAGAAGAAAATGCTCCAAGGTGCAAAATTTCTTTTCTTCTTTCTTCTGAGGAACACTGGCTGTGTGTCTGTTGGCTTTCCCAGTGCACATTTTGCCTGAGTTAAAATTATCCAAATTTTGGTGTCCGCATTTCCTATGATTTTTCTTCAGATATTTCTGGCAGGACTCTGTTGGGTTTTGGGATAAAATCTCTCGGTGCCACTGCAGCCAGGCACAGGCATTGTTGGTGTGTTGTGATGCCTTAATGATTTCCACGAGTTTGCTGTAGCCTAAAGTCTTTTGTGAATGGGGGAAGAGATTGGAGATGGAGGTTACTGATGTTAGCTAGGTGGAAAAGGGTTAAAATAAGCAATGTGTGATATCAGGGAAAGCAGTCTTTTTTGGGCTCTACGTCCACAGCAAAGTTCCCATAGTCCAACCTTCCATGTAACTGTATGAAGACAACATGTTTGCTATTTAGAGGGGATTGCCTTGTGGAAGTCAGCTTTGCAGAGCAGGATAGATTGTTCCGAAGGATGAGCATGAATGGGACGTCTTCAAAGATAAGGGCTTGGGGTTGTGTGTGTGTGTGTGTGTGTGTGTGTGTGTGTGTGTGTGTGTGTGTAGTTGGTGGTGGGATGGCTGATAGGAGCTGTTCAAAACCACTTTGTGATTATAAATAATAAAAAAAAAATTCAATCGGAAGTGCGTTCTGCCAAACTTGACAATAAACCTGCTAGCAAGGCATTGAGATTTTCTTAGTCAGGGTCAGACCCACAAGCATAAGGCCAATGAGTTCAGTGGGAAAAACGACTCTTCTTCCCCATTTTTCCCCCCCTTTCCTTTTCTCTTTCATTTGGAAGGGACCCCCTCATAAACATGCAGAGCAATTTTCCAGTACATTAACCCAGGAGGGATCCTCTCTCTGTCGGCTCAAGAGACGGAAAAGTTGAGAAGCAGGGGGAAGGGAAGATGGATGGGTCTGGGATATAAGAGGGGGCAGTTTTTCCACTGTCCTGCCCTGTACACCTAGGACAAAGACTTCATTGACTGCAATGCTTGACATCAGCCTCATAAACTAGTAGTCAGGCACAAAAGGTCTGACACTTGAAAGTACAAGTCCCTGCCTCCTTTCCATTACAGCTGTGCCGGGGGGTTGGGCCTAACAGTGGTGTCCCTTTGTCAGCCCCTAGGACAAGGGGTGAAGATAAATAGTGTTGACTTTAATGTAGTCACACAATTTTGCTATTTCCCCAAAGACAACATTTCCTCCCAGGCCTCACATCATGGCCCCAGGAGATATAACTGTGTTCCCTTTGGCCAGGAGCAAGAGCAGAGCTGACCTGGGAGAGGAAGGAGGGTGCTGAGTGGCCGTATGGCTGGAGGGCATAGGAGGGAACAGGCACAAGTACAGAGTCGTGGGATCTGTCCCTTGTCTTCTGTGAGGAGTGGTATGGTTTTCATGCATTCCAGCTTGGTCACAGTGGTTTCTTTCATTTTCTTGAGATCCTGGAAATGGTCCTAGAGTGAGGGAAAAAAAAAATGGATGCAGGAAGCAAGACTGAGAATCATGTACAATTATATGATTTAAAAGATTTTTAAAAACTACTTTGGTATTTTTCTGATTGTCACAAGGCCAGAGAGTAAAATGCTTTCCTGGGAACATTTTGTAACAAGATGAAGGCAAGCACTTGGGTAGAATGCGAGACTTCAAGACTTCCATGTGCCGAAGGAAGGGGCACGATAGCTGTGTGGTCTGTTGCTTTGGGCTGTCGCGATCATTTGTTTGTATTTGACTGGGCAGCAGCACAGGTAAACCTTTTACCTATTTTTTTTTTCCGTGTTAGGGAAGAAAGAATTTGAACTATAGAACATAAGACCCATTTGGATTTGATGGCTTCTGACCAAGTTGAATTGACTGGAGAGGATCACCTTCCCTGAATATCATCCCAAATCTCCTGACCGCATAGTGCCATTTTGGATCTGCCTAAAGGGGCTTATTGGAGGGTCATGTCTGAGCCACCCCAGTGATAAGCATCTCTCTCTAGTCAGACCTCCTTGTCTTCAGAGTGGACTCCAGGAGCCATAGAGTATCCAGGTCCTAAAGAGTTCTTAAGAGTATTTTATGTGCAGAGAAAGAAATGTGTGGTAGTTGAAATACCTACTGGTCCTTTCTGTTCAAGGTGAAGAAAAGTTAGAGACGTGAATGCCAGAGGAAAGTTTTATTTAAATGCCTACATTAATTTAGCTCTAACATCTGGCTGAGTTTTCCTTCCCAGTTTCCTATCAAGTCTCTGAGTTTAGGGTCTTCTTCTACTTAGGACATTTCTTTGTATCATTTGAGTATGTATTTTGGAAATTATTTGTCCAAGTTATTTTTTTTTAATTTTAAAAAGATTTTATTTATTTATTTGAGAGAGAGAGAGCATGAGAGGGGAGAAGGTCAGAGGGAGAAGCGGTCTCCCCATGGAGAGGGGAACACGATGTGGGACTCAATCCCGGGACTCAGGGATCATGATCTGAGCTGAAGGCAGTCACTTAACCAACAGAGCCATCCAGGAGCCTCTCAAAAGCTTTATTCTATACAACTCTGCTATCGTCGTGTTTTAGAGAACATTGCTTGAGGCTAACATTTAAAGATCTCTTCATTAATGGGAAAATATTTGAGATCAGATCCTCTCAGTGAAACTTTCAGGTATACAAATTTACTCTAAAACTACTGGTTGCAAGTTGGAAAACAAGTATCCTGAAAACAGAATACATACGGACTAGCTTCCCCTTCACATGAGCTTAACTTCCTCCTTGAGTAAGGGCTATAGCTTAGGCATTTCCTTGTGAACTTAACAGCACCTGTTTTGAACTTATGCTGGTTTGCTTTTCAATGGTATGTGGCAATACTTTTGACTTATTGGTAAAAGCATCATGTTTTGAAGAAGGTGAATTTCTCCAATGGCCTTTTTTGTCTTTACTTTTGGAGTTCCTGAATTCACTATTTCCAGTGTATGCTTATGATCATTTATACTTCAGCAGAGCCTTGATTGTTTCTAGAAACCATAAGTTATGTCAGAATGCCACTTCCATTCTCACCTCCCAGATCTGGCTTCTGGGAAAATAGCAGTGGGAATCTAATGATGTCCCCTGCCTGGTCAATTGTCCCCTTCCTCTTTCCAGAGCCTTTGGACCCTTCATTCCCCTGGATATTCCTCTGGGTTTTCTTCACCCTTCATTCCCTGGGCTCTCACACAGAAAATGTCATTTGTCAGCTCTCAGACATGAAGTGTTGAACATCTTTGTAGCAAGGAAAAAAAAAAGCTGCATGTGAGCAAATAGAAACCCAGTTTGTAGCTGGAGCAAAGAACGAAGTTCAGGCTCTATCTAGGATGTTCTCATATGATGATGAGATATGAGCTTCTAGAAAATTTGCTCAGCTTTCACATGTCCTTGGATGCCTCTCCTAGCCCATTCTCTTTGAGAGGGTACATGGTCCCACAGGTGTTCCGTGCCATGAGATGTCTAAAACAGAGAGTGAGAATTCAGAGCAGATCTTCTCACAAACAGGAAGTGACTAGATTTGTTTCAACTCTTTCCCTATTCAATTTCACTTCTATGTTCTGACTCAAAACACAGGAAGAACTTTCCACCAGGAAGTTTCTGGCAAACCTTAGGGTTGAAAATGTCCCCCAATGTCTTCTTCTGTCCTTCTCCTTGAGGAAAGTCAACAAGGCAATTGGAAGAACTCATGGGTTGGGTCCTGGGAAGACCTCATTGCTAGTCTGTGCACTCTTAATTGAGCTTGGAAAACCACTTTACCCCCTCAGTTTTCTTATCTGTAAAATGGGCAAACCACACACCTCTGAATGACTTTTTTTCTCTCTTGCTTGTTCCCTTTTTTTCTAACAGTGAGCTGCATTATAAGTAATCCTGGAGAAAAAAAAATCCAAGACAATGGTTAAGAAAACAACTGGACACTGAAGAATATAATCTCAATTTAAGGTGTTGTTGGTATCCCATCTAAAATAATCAGCGAATTTGATGGTTATACACAACCAAGCATTTCTTCTCCATATTTAGCCCTGGGGCATAGAATTGGAATTGGCATATCTTTGGAGTTTGCTTAGTTCTACTTGAGGACACAAAGTTTTGTAAACACACCATTAAAAAAGGACTTTCCAGGCAGAGACCTCTGCATGTGGATGCCCCCATGGGATTCAGCAACTGGCCTGAATCTCCTAGTCTGAATCAGAGTTTAAGAATTCTTTTAAATAAACATTTTTGTTCTGACTTATCGAAGGTCTTACTTTCTGACAAAACCTTATTTTCCTTTCCAGGCTCTAAAACCTTTCTTTTAGGTAAAATGAGTCTGTCAACCCATTTATATTGATGCTGAGACAGCCTGTGGGCCACACTGTGAAACTGGTGTGTGTATTGGGAGCCAGACTGAGTCAGCAAGGCCTTCCTTTGTACCTTGTTCACTTTGTCTCCTAGAGCTAGAATATTCCTGCGAATGAAAGCAAGAGATGTTGTGTGTGTTTTCCATCCAAAGACTGAAGAATTCCCTCTGTGCAAAGAATAACAGCAGCCCTCATGCCCTGGGTCCTTATAGAACCACGCCCACAGGAACATAATCAGGAAAAGTATGGTTGCATTTGTTTTGTCTCTCTTCTCACTGACGTTGGCACCAAAGACTTCTGTTGAGGGCATGTGATTACTTGGGCACCTTGATACCAAGGACACCGATCCCTTGAATTAAGGAGTTAACTGTTGTTTCTAGTACTCTAGCTTTGTTTTTTGCCTTAGTGATTCAACCTCACATGATAGTAACTTAGTAAACACGTTCACTTCAATGACCTATGAACCTGAGACTTGACATATCTCAAACTCAATTCCTGTCTCCCTTTAGAAAAATGGGCTCTGATCCCTCTTTCATTTGCTCATTTGAATGATTATCATTGTCTTTGTTGTCCAGACTCAGAAGTTTAGTTGCACCTCTGAATTTTCCCTTCCCTTTCTCTCTTGCTTCCTTTGTGCTAACAGTGGTCAGGTCCCACTGAATCTTTCTTGCCTCTATGTCCTGATGCTATCCTCTCTATTTCTGTGCTATCTTCTCAAATGGTCCTGTCTGAATTACCACCATACCCCTCTGAGTTTGTTTTTCATCCCTTACCCAGTACAATTCTCTGCTCCAGTCACTCTCTTCTATGTACGGTCCCATGGCTTTTGCCTCATCCTTGTTTTCCCACCCAGAACAAGGTGTCTTTTCTTTTCTTTTTTGGGGGGATCTTATATTCGTTTCATACATTTCAACTCACATGCTTTAGCAAGCCTGCCTTGACCTCTCTAGAGCTCAGTGCATGCTTTCCCTCTGGATGTTAATTAGCATTTGCCATGTCCTTCATTATTCTCATTTGAGAAAACACATAAAATACCTAATACCTTCTAGAAGCTCTTAGGACAAGATTGTGGGAAGTTTATAAATCTGGTCAGGAAGTTAGGTATAGAGTTTGGTAGCAATAATAACAATGGTAATAATAATTAACCATCATCATCATGTTGACACTAGTTATTATTGATTGTGTGACTCTTATGTGCCAGGAACTATTCTGAACATTTGGTTGTCAGTGACTAACGTTGACAATAACACTATGAAATTATTACTCAGTATCCCATTTCTCAGATGTGAAATTCGGGGTGTAGGCAGGCTCCATCCAATGAAGAACAAGTTTTAAAAGAGTTCCAAACAATTATGAAAAGGAGAGGTGACCACCATCTGGTTGGGAAAACTTTTGTGAAATAGCTTTAAAGGGAAAAGGAAAGTAATTTGGTATTCTCCATATCATTGATTAGAAATGCTACATCTTTCAGTCGTGTATTATTATAGTTCTGTGATTCATGTTTGTGCTGGATGGTAAGCTTCTTGAAGAGGGATATCAGTTCTTTTTTTCTCTGCAACATGTGACTCATATAACAGGTGCATAGTGATTGAACTACCTCAGGTTTTCTTGAGCACAGAGATGCTGCATTTCAGTTTTTGTTTTCTTTTCACTATTACCAGATGTATATATATTTTTAAGATTATATTTATTTATTTGACAGAGAGAGACACAGCGAGAGAGGGAACACAAGCAGAGGGAGTGGGAGAAGGAGAAGCAGGCTTACCGTTAAGCAGGGAGCCTGATGTGGGGTTCGATCCTAGGACCCTGGAATCATGACCTGTGCTGAAGGCAGACGCTTAATGACTTAGCCACCCAGGTGCCTCCCAGATGAATATGTTGACTTGTCTTCTATTTTGATTGTTGGAAAGTAGGTCACTGAGTATGTATACTGTCTATATGCCAATATAATTAAAATAATATTTTAATTTCAATTTATTATGAAATATATCAGGAACTCTTTGCCTCCATTCGTCCTAGCCAAGCAAGAATGGATTTATGATGGAAGGGGTTAAGGCTGGTCTAGGTGAGCTGATTTAAGTTGCTAAAGATTTTCATAGAACCAGTGCTTTTCCCTTGAGTTCTCATTTTGGTAGTTATGTCCTTTCTAGTGGGTCAGTGGCTTCCTCATAAGGTTGTTGAGAAGATTTAATGGAGAAAAAAATAAAAATAAAAGGGAAATGATTAGAAAAGAACTTGGCACATAGCAGTTTTATATGTATTAAATATCACCATCACCATCATCATCATTATCACCACCATCATCATCACCATCACCACCATCATCACTTGTATCCGTATATCCTTATATGTCATTGAATACCAGTGACCAAAATGATGGTCATAGTTCTAGTACTAACCTCAATAGTACACTTGGTTGTGTGGCTTAGTAGAAGATTTTTAATACTCAACTCAGTTAATTTTTCAGAGCAATGACATTGTCACTAATACACAAGAGGGAATCATCATTCTCAATGCATTCTTGTGCATTGTATTTGCCATTCTTTTGGGGGAGGGAGGCTGCAGTATCCTCTGCTTGGGGAAAGTATCTGTGACTCTCTGCACACAGCTTTCCACATCTCCAATTTGGCCTCGAATTTTTCAACATTCTTGATGTCAGTGTGGATTCCATTTGCATGCCCTCCCATAAATACATCTATTTTAAAGTTCATTTTAACATTTACTAGCAAGTACTAGCTCTGAAATATCTAAACTAAAACTGAATTTATGGTTGACCAACTTTTTTTCACAAATGATTTGTCTTTTAAATTAAATGCATTTAAAAACCATGTAAAAAAAGAAATAATTTGTGATTTAATTGACAAAGTTAAGGTAAAACTTAAGTTTCTGGTGATTCATTGGCTCTTGGAAAACACAAATGATACATATTTAAATAAAGAGCACTGATCATTTGAAAAACAACCATTGAAATATTTCCTGTCCAGAAAGCTGCATGTTCAGAAATACTGACTTGACTTTGTCTTTGATAATAGTGTCTACACACAAAACTCTACATTATTTTTACTTCAGAATAATTCAGAAGAAACAGTTCCTTCTTGTTTGACTTTTCCAAAATTCACACTCCTTTTAGTAAAATATGTTCAGTAAAATAAAAGGAATTTTCCTAAAATGTATACATGAACATATGTGTTGCTAACATTGTATTTGTTCATTTTTTTAAAAAAAGATTTATTTCTTTATTTGAGAGAGAGAGAGAAGAGTGCAAGTGAGGGGAAGGGGCAGAGGGAGAGGGACAGAGAGAATCTCAAGCAGACTCCCTGCTGAGTGCAGAGCCTGACTTGGGTCTTGGTCCTGGACCCTGAGATCATGACCTGAGCTGAAGCCAAGAGTCAGACACTTAACTGACTGAGCCACCCAAGCACCCCTGTATTTGTTCATTTTTATATTTGATCCAAACTACTTTCTACAGCACAGATGTACTCCATATATCATCTGAATTGAAAAGATATGTCCATATAATGGGTTAAATGGGTTTAAAAGAAAGGTAAAAATTTTTTAAACTATATTTAACAGATTTTCTTTTTCTTACCTTCCAGAGATCTCCTTCTTCCTGGCCACCTCCTTTTAAGACACTTAAAAAATTCCTAAACACACTTTGAAGTTTACAAAGGAGTAAAATAAAATTCGGCCTGAGGGTTGATGTGAATTTTCTTATCCCATCACTTATTACAAATTTTTAATTGAAAAATCAGAAAAAGTGAGAAGAAACATAACATCTAAATAAAGTTTAAAATGATCAAATTTTGTTTTTTTAATTCATTGTCCTTATTTCTCTCCTACTGCTGCTAACCGAGTTTGGGGATCCCTGGAATAGGAGATCATCACTTTACTACTGCCTTCTCTTTTCTCCTCTTCTGTTTCTTCTCTTCTCTTCTCTTTCTTCCCTTCTTCTTTATTTCTCTCTCTCTCTCTCTCTCTCTCTCTCTCTCTCTTTCTTTCTTTGTTATTTTTTGAGATGGAAGGGGTAAGCAGAGGAAGAGGGAGAGAGGGAAAATCATAAACAGCCTTCATGTCCAGCCCAAGGCAGGGCTTACACTCATGAACCTGAGATCATGACCTGAGCCAAAACCCAGTGTTGGTCACTTAACTGACTGAGCCACCCAGGCAGCCCCCATTAGTGCTTTCTTAAACAAGAGTATCATTGAAACACAAATGAACATTCAGGTGACTTTGATGGGAATTTCTGACTGTGTGCTATGTTTTCCTTAAAAACAGTGATTTTTAAAATAAATAATGATCTTTTCAAGCTATTTTATTAATTAATTTATATAATGAATCTATTGGTTACTTCTAATCTGAATCTGTGTGCGATCGAGTTTTCTGTGACACACAGAGAAATCATAACCCAGGTCTACACCTACTAGAACTGGGTCTCAGAAAAACATGATTTCAATAGTGAGTTTGAAATAGATTAGAGTACTTTAACACTCAAATTAGTTTCTGCTTGGAGTTTTAAAATATACATTTTCTCAATACTTAAGAAATTATAAGTCCTCAAAATAGAATTTTAAAATTTGGAAAAACTGTGTAAAGGGGATTACTTTGTTATAATATAACCACTCAAGTGCAGCCTTGATTAGCATTCTACTTTAATTTCTTGTAGATGGTGTGTAGAGGTGATATACAAATATATAGCAATTAGTTCTGCAGAGGCATTGACCAACAGAAAACATTGTTGTATGTAAGCAATCAATCTGGGTGAATTACGTTTTGCTGAAAATCATGGCTATTGTATGTATACAAATATATGTCTATACCTAATATATACATTTATAAGTCTATGTATTAGTTATGTATAGATATATAATATACAATCTTATAAATTATATGTTTTGAATACAATAATTGCAATGTTGATGTTTAGATTACCCTAACTATTGTTTATCTCTGAAGAATCTGTGAAAAAAATAGAATAGTTACCAGGCATATTAGAAATGTAAATTTTATTTTCAGGGAAGGATGGATTTTCAAACTACTTAACAGACACTTTCAAAACACCTGTCTATTAACAATGACTATGGAAAGTGTAAATCATTCTTAGCAAGACCATAGAGAAGCTGACGGAAGAACTCTTGAGAGGCAATATTTTCCCATCCCTTATAGGATTACAGTTTGGAATTTTAAATAATCTGCAGGGCTTTTTAAGCCATTTGTTTGCACTCTTTTCACCAATTAATTTATTATTTTTTTTTTGCACCATGCCCCAGCATTTAGCCCTCAGAAGTAAATATTTTACTCTATTAAAATTTCATTTGACTATTCAACTTCATTGTTTGAAAACAAATGGAGCATATCTAGGATGAATTTAACAAAGTTTCTTTAAGAAGCAAAATTGTATTCTGGCTACATTGCCATTGTGTTGGTACTAAGTAACAGTGGACTTTTCACAGATTCTTAATGAACAGTTCAGTTCACCTTGAAGCTCGCATGTTAAGATATCCTTCCCCAAATGAGTAATCATTAACTTGTAAATCCACAAGGGAGTCTTGAAGTATTTTTGAGACATTAGGGGAAAACTCCAAAGAGTTTTAGTCTTGGGAAATCAGAAAGGATTCATTTCCTATACATATATGGGCTTATGTCAGAGTCACCTCTTTGGTCTAAGCGTGCTCACCTGATTGGGAAGGAGGGTTTCTTTGTTATAACACATCTACTTACACTGGTTGGTTATTACAGAAGTACACTCACCTGAGCAACCATTGAGATGTGAAAAGCTGAATAAAAAATCGACTAAAAATTAGATTTCCCCACCAAACATGCACTCCATCGCGCATGGTTAGCCGATCACAGAGTATGATGTGGAAGCACACACTTTTCCTTTATTCACACCCCAAAATGTCCTGTATCAGGGAATTCACTGCATCAGAGAGGAGCGATTTCCAGCCTCATTTGTGTTTGAAACATGAAAACAACGTAACAGCTGCATGCTGCATTGAATAAGGAAGATACACATGCATTTAAATCACTTATATCTTACTTTTTTATGATGCAATTGTGAATTATGTTCTTTTTGCATCTGTAATTAGAGGGCAGAACAGATGGTGAAAGCTTCGTTTAAAGTGATGTGTCCATTAAAATAACCTATGCTGCCAAATGATTGTTCACTCTAACAGGATATTCATTCACTATGGCAGGCACTTGGCTATCCTGAAATATGTTGCAAAGGCCCCTGGACTATACATGACGCTTATTATTTTTAAGGGCTTTCCAATAAAAGGGTTCACTGTAGCACAGCTAACTTTGTACCTCATTTATCTTCCGAGCATATGTTTTACTATATTGTTCTAATTAAAAAGTGACCTTGTATATAATGATCAGAACTCAGTGCTGAAAATGATTCATATAAGAGCTGGGGATATGAGAAGATGGTCCAAGCCATATTAAACCGCGGCAGCGAGGTGAGGGCAAGGGCCATGGCTCTGAGGGAGAAAACCTTTTCCCAAGATCATAGTGCAAAGAGTTTCAAAGATTCTGTTTAGCTCAGAGAAACATTAGCCTCTTATTACACATTTTGTGGAGAAGGGTTTTGAAGGGGAAAAAAAAAGAAAACCACAAGGGTATAGGTCATCATGAAATTCGGTTCAAAGATGCTCCTATAAAATTTAGTTATTTTACATTTGTCCAAAGCCAAATACTGACTTCTACACTGTTGAAAGCTATGAAAGATACATTTTGTGTTGCTTGGTTTGGCCAAAATATGTTGGAACTTTTTGGCCTGACAGATTCATCAGTGTTAGTAATAAATGTTACTGAATTTTTATTTTTATCTACTTCTGAGGACAGAGAGCTTTCAAATGTCATTTCATAAAAGATCTAGGACTCAGAACAAGGTTATAATTTTCATACTATGGAAGAGAAAATGGTTTTAGAGAGATTGGGAAAGTGATCCTACTCACCCAGCTGGTAATGGAATTTTTTAAAAAAATTGAAAACAATTGACGATAATGTCAATGAGTTTTTCACTTGACTTTTTAGTGTAGTTTCTTGGGAAAGGATTCTCTGAGTCAAAATTGAAAAAAAAAAAGTCAAAAGCACACCTTAAAAATCCTGCCAACAGAATTAAAATGCAAACACTTAACTAGAAAAAAAATTGTAACTGATATGAAAGGAAAATTGTTATCCTTAATATGTGAAGAGCTCATCCAAATCAATAAGAAAAATACTGAAATTCCCAGGAAGAAAAAAATGCAAGAACGAAGCAGTTTACATGAAGAAATGCAAATTTCTAATTAAAATAATAAATTGTTCAACTTAATTTGTCATCAGACTATTTTCAAATAAATAGCAAGCAGTAATATTTCCAACTGAAACATTGGGAGATATTCTTAAAATGTCCATACTCATTCCTGGTGAAGATTCAGTAATAAAACCATTGTGGTAAAGGGAACAGATGTTGGAATTATCTTTCTGAAAAGTACTAGAACCATTTAAATTGGGAATATTAAAAATTGTGTGTGTTGTGGCCATTAATTCTACATTTACAAGTCAACACTAAAGAATCTTACAGAAACCTGGGCAAAACTCTGGGTACCTGGATATTAATAATATTATTTATTGAATTAAAGAAGAAACCTTGACAACCACATAAATACCAACACCTGGGTCATAGTTTAGCAAATTTTAATATTTTTATATAATGCTCAAATACTTTATTATTAAAAACAGTGTTCTACAGAAAACATACTGAAGGGAATGGGCAAAATGGGTGAAGGGGAGTGGGAGGTCCCGGTTTCCAGTTATGGAATGAATAAGTCAAGGGGATAAAAGATACAGCATAGGGAATATAGTTAATGGTATTGTAATAGCTTTGCATAGTGACAGATGGTAACTACACTTGTGAACACAATGTAACACATAGACTTGTCAAATCACTATGTTGTATACCTGAAAATTAGTGTAACATTGTGTGTCAACCATTCTTCAATTTAAAAAAAAATTATATTAAAAAATAATTAAAATGTTCTTAAAAGTTGGGTTCTGTTTGCATGCAAGGAAGAAATGTTATGTAAGAATGACTTATTGACATAGACACGTTTCAAAATTCATTACGAAAATTTATTTCTGGCAAACTGAACTCCATATCTCAGGCACCTTTCCCTTAAATTTTGGTTAATCAATGAGAGATTCTCATACTTGGGCAGTTTTTCTGCGCCAGCCTTTTTGTGAGTAGTTAATGATCTGTAAACACCGTTTAAATGCACCAGGGGAGTTCACCATTTAGAAGTATTCTGCAGGGAGCCTTTTTGTAGAAGGAAAAGTCTTCAGATAATACAAATATTCACCCCTACCCAGTTTTTGATTGGTTTCGACATTTATTTTAAAATCCTTTCAGTGGAGCTTCTAGTCATCATTACAGGTACTTTTATTTCTGAAAAAAGAAAAAAAAATCACTCCTATTTTACTAGAGTAAATGCTTTCCCCACCTTCTTTGGGAAACTTTCCTTTGGCCTTGGAGTAGGGGCTTGTGCTGTGGATGTCGAGAACATATGAATGACAGTGGCTTGATCTTCGAAAATTTTGAATTGGGGTTTTTGGAATCCCATAAATATTCTTTCAGCTTTTTGGTGAGCATTGTCAAGCTGGGGTCAGACTGATGGGTGTGGGAGCAAGAGCAAATTAAAGGAAGCAGCTTTGCATTCCTCCGAGAGGGACTTAGAAATAGCCACGGACTCGACACTCCTGGGGAAATGCTGTGGAAAATCACAGCTCTCCCTGATGTTGGATGCTAGTTCCATGAGGTTCCATGCCTAGAATTCCTACCTGACTCTCATGTAAACTCCCAGTGTCCCCAAATGTCCTGATGTGGGCTCAGGACAATTAATACCAGTTCATAGGAAGATCATGAGGTTATAGAGATGGTGATATTGAAATGATTCTTAATCCTGAATGGGAAATCCCAGCACTTCCTGCACACTAGGTGGATTGCTCTCTTGTCAAACTCCACTGTGGATCGCAAACTTCCCCAGCACAGGAGGAAAGCCTTCTTCTCCATTTCTTCCTCAGGGCTTACTCCAGACACTGGCATAGAGTTCATACCCCCTTGTCTTAGAAATCTGTGTTTTCTTCACTTTAGCTGGACTCCACCAAAAGTAGAAGTTTCTGAGTGGGGTGTTAACTATGTTTTAAACTCCTCTGAGGATGCCTATATATTCCAAGGATCAATAATTCTGCCAGGGCATCTCTTATTTTTATTTATCATCTCTCTTCCATCATCATTAGCTACCTCACACAAAGCCCTGGACAAAATTTAAAGGTGCTTTACCTGTCCATTAGTATCTTAGAACCTAGTTTCTTCATGACAAATTGAGATTCATCAGTAATGAAGAGATTAAGTAGTTGGCATTCGAAAGTCAGACTTTTCACAAATGTAAAAATATTCCAGACCTATTCTTTATTGATTTAAAATGGAATCAGGACATGAAAGGAGTCACGGAACTAGTATCAGGTGAAGAATAGCTGACTCTACCTTAAAATATGGTTGCCAAACATACCGGGAGAAAATGGTTCTTTTGTGTTTTTTCTTTTATTATGAAAACTCAATTTTAAAATATCAATATTTTATGCTTTAATTTTTGATCTCTGACCAAGCTATTTGTCACTGTTGGAATGGTGTTCTGCAGCCACAACCTATACGCTTTTTCATTGTAAAATGGGTCTTTGGTGATCATTCTTTTTCACCGCGTGCATCTGTCTTTCTAGGTTAAGACTTTCGGGCTTTACTTCCCCAAAGGTTACATCTATAATAATTGCATTACCCTACCTGACAGTGGCCATTTCTCAATTATTCTAACTCCAGAGTTTGTGGTTTCCAGAATGAGTATGCGTCTCATTTCTTCCCATACACAGATGTTTGCTTAATGAATGCCTGTGGTTTGTTTCCTCTGCCCCAGAAAATTAAGAGGCCATAGATCAGAGTAGAAAATGCGAATTCAAAGGCCAGGCATGGTTCGGTTTGCAGCTCTTGTCAGCCTGGTGAAATGGTTTAGAATTCTTAGAATTCTTGTTCAAGAGGATTTTTTGAGCCCGTCCGTGTAGGTTTCAATTCATTCAGGTCAATTCAAGAAGCTTTGCGACTTTAGGTATCTTCCAAAACAGGTGAGTCGTGAGTGTGTGTGTGTTTGTGTGTGTGCGCACGCACTCCCTGAGACCTTGAGCGTTGTTCATTCTGATTGTGGAGGAAGGTGATGACTGACATGTTCTCACAGAGGACAGTTTTCAGGTCTTGAAGAGACCTGTTGGGATAAACACCTTCAAGATAATAGAATCAGTCAGGACAAAAGCAACATCATTGTAAAAATGCCTTCATCCTGAAACATTCTGATGGAACTATGCACGAAAAATGGACACAAACCGCCTAATGTGGTATGTAAAGATAGCAATAGCCCTTAATAGCAAACTGTAAAATGAAGCATTATGTTAGCCAGCAGAAAGGAAAATGCAAATTGATTCTCTTTTTGTTTAGATGTAAGTGCTTATCAAGGTTAGTAGGTATTCAAGGTCTGTGACACCAGAGTAATTTGTCTTATTATAATACAGTGAAAAGGAGCGTGCTTAGGGCTTTCTGAGTAACTCAGGTGGCCAGACAGAATTCTGCCGTCTGGGCTCTTCACAACCTCAGCTCCACGTATCTCCTACCCTATTGGATAGGGAGAAAGGGGGATTCAGAACTGAACCCTTTTCAAGACTGAGATGATAGAATTAATAGTTCTAGTGGATGGTAGCTTGTCATATTTCACTTCTTGGTGAGATCGTAGAATGGAAGCTTGCATTTATGTCTTGAAATGTTTTACAGTTGCCTATTAGGCAAAAGCTGTCCAAGTGTTTTATCTGGGCTCTTGGACACTACAAGTCATTCACTGTTCACTCTTCCAAATCACAGAGTCTCATTGGACAACAGAGGTTAAGATGTCTGTGAAATGGTTTGGCTGGAATAAAAACCATACCCAACCCAACCACCAGATCACTATCTGTACTAAACCTAAAGCCTAGAGGACCCTTTAAGCTGATCTCGTCCCTTCTCCAAGGTAACAGCTTCATCTTGGGGTGCTGTCATATAGGGACACCGATTGTTTGATGAAGCTATCTTTGGCAATGCCTTCCTCATCTCTACCCAGATGGTGACTCAGGAAGAGGGAAGGTGGGAGGGCAGAAAGAATCATACTGACGGGCAAACCTTTTCATTTGCAATACTGGGTCACAGTGAGAGTTACTGAATGTCTTTTTTGAGTACCAGCTATCTCTAATGAAAAGGCTGATTTATGGAGAGCTTGGCAATGGTAAATACGGCTGCTCAGAATTCCCTTTTCTTGGTAAGTAGATACAAAGTGCAACTGATCATCCTCACGTTAATGAAACAGATGAAGTCGGCTCCATATAAGTAGAATTGAACATAGAAACAGATACATTTCTCTAATTCTTAAGTAGGATCTTGGTATTTGGATCTTCCTTCCAGTAGGTTCCTGAGTGATGTGATCCTGATGAAAACACTGAGCCTTTTATTTGGTGGGTTGTTAAGTGATGGGAATAACTAGTGAGTTACTACTCTGGGGAATTGCATGAGTACAATACCAAAAATATGTACAACACAATCACTTTCCTCAGGGAACTTTCAGCTGCATGTTTGCTGGTCTCTCATGCTCTTGCTCTGAAAATAAATGGAGCATTTTCCGCTCCCCTGGGAATAGATCATTATCTGTTCAGGGAAAAATCACCAAGAAGGTTTATACTAATTAAGAATAATAAAATATTAAAAACGAAACTGTGTGAATGGTTTCTTTGGTTTGTAATCAGCAGAAAATAACTGGAACAAGTATCTTATTAAAAAAAAAAAATCTTCATTGGGAGGAAATGGAAGTTATCATGAAAAGACGGAATCCAGTGGCCTCAGAATGCATGGAAACACATCAGTGCTGAGGTCCTCCAACAGCAGTTGCTTTGGGACTATTCCTCTTGAGTCCTAGAATTAGCTAATGCAACTCCCAGTTATTCTCTGCTACAGTGAAGAAGCTCACGTAGGAAAGACGTCCATTAGCCCAACTTGGGCCAGGGATCTGACCACGCTGCCGCACGGGAGGAAGACACTCCCATCCCATCTTTGTATCCTCCACTGTGCCTACACCACATATTGGCACAAGAAATGTTATTTGAAAGAAGGACCAAGGCAGGGTAAATGCGAATCCATATGTGGGGACTCGGAGACACCCTTTCCTTTCTGCTACTTCCCCGAGCTTTGTGACTGCACCTGGACCTTCCCCTTGCAGCCTATAGGTGGCAATGACATGTTTCTCTCTCCAGCTTTTCTTTTCTTCAGGTCTGATGGTAATGACAGATCATTCAGAAGCAAGCTGTGTTTGGAATGAAACCAACACAGCAACAGTGTTATAGACACTTCAGTCCCTATCAATCTTGACAGGATTTTTGTATGGGGATTTTATGACAAAAGCCTTCATATCCCATCACACCTTCCCTCAGCCAGCCACTCCCTGGGGAATATTTGTTTACAATTGCCCCCCCAAAAAAAGAAAGAAAGAAAGAAAGAAAGAAAGAAAGAAAGAAAGAAAGAAAGAAAAAGAAATTGCCCCCCCAAAAAAAGAAAGAAAGAAAGAAAGAAAGAAAGAAAGAAAGAAAGAAAGAAAGAAAAAGAAAGCCAAGAAAACCTACAACATATAGCCATTTCTCAAAGTAAGCAGCTTCCATTGTTCCTCAGACCCACATGCCTTCATGTCTTCTGGGTGCATGATGTATTCATAATATACACACTTGATATATTTAGATAGTCACTTACACAAATTGTTCAAGCATATTCATATATACAGCAAACTTTCCTGGATATACAGTGACAGGTCACACACACACACACACACACACACACACACACACACACACACACACACACTGGAAGGAAAGGAAAGAGAAAGGAAAAATATTATTGCCTTCACTCCTTTGCAGATAAACATCATTTATATGTCAGAGCTTGGGGTGGGAGGGTAGAATTTGAAATGAAGTATGATTAGGGCCTTTCAAAATTTTTTAAATCTCTCCTCTTTTTCCCTGTGTCCATTTTGCTAAATCTGTTTACCAACAATCAAGGCCAGTGTGCTAATTTGCCTAATTTGGAATTGGAGAGGATGTGGATTGATTGTCAACTTCTCTCAGAATACAGGGGAAGGGCCATCTGTTAGGATTAACTGGGTGTGTAAATCCCTTTTGACTCATCTTCTCTGACAACAGGGTGGAAGAGTAACTGGTCGACCACAGGGTTCTCTCACTTCACAGTAAGAAATACACTCTCGCTCTGAGAAGTCCATCAGTTAATATTAACAAGGAGAAAGAGAAAGAATAACTTGGCAGGAAGCTCTGAATTTCCCCCAGACTCGAGTCAAGAGATCATCAAGGAAGGAGTCTAGCTGTAAAGTATACCTCTCTTCCTCTGATGAGAGTGACAACCAGGGTGGCTGGAATCAGAGGGCAGCCTGCTCTCTTTTGGCAAACAAACACCCACTCTGCTAAGTGCCTTTTAATGTGCATTGAGTCTGTGTCTAGGAAGAGGACGCACAGTTGGCAAGTACAGAGCTGTAAGGGGATAGCTTTGACATGCTGATAAAACTTCTCGGTTTACTTTGGACTTGACTTTATCATTTACTGAAGGATATTATTAGTGTGGAGATGATAGCCACTCTCTGACTTCTCCAACGAAAGCCAGTGAAATGTATATGAACAAAAGGTCTGTTATGGAGAATCCTACCTTGTTTGTTCACTGACTTGGGGATCCTAATCATACAACTCTAACAGAGATAAGGCCTGGAGCAGAGAAAAAGAGCCCACCCAGTTCGGGGCCCCCAGGAAGATGAATGAAAGTCAGTCATGTTAAAAATGGAAGCTCATCCAACTCTGAGCATGTGTGTTGTTTTCCCTTATTGCAAATTTGATATTATAAAAATAGATTTGCTCTTTGGAGCCAGATGGCATGCAATACTTCTCAAGTTAAATTCAGTCTTATGACAATGGCCATCGCCAACAAGGAACCACTTGGATTATGATGCCAAACTATGTAGTTCCTTGTGAGTCCTTTTCATGAAGCAAGCTCTTCTGAACGTTTCTGAGTGAAAAGATACACACATATCCCTTGATGACTATGTGACTACTGTTTTGGTAGAGTATCTTTTTTGTTCATTTTGTGTTTGCTTTTATTTGCCTCATTTCTGAGGCAGAAAAAAAATTATTTGAAAAAAATAATAATTAAGAACAGATAAATAATAGCATTGAGACTGATCATCAATTAGCTGGTTGCTTCACAACATTTTACTGCTGATTTTCCAATGGTTCCATTGATGGATGGATTGATGTACTCATTCATTCAAAAAAGTCTACAATTGCATACAAGTGAGATGGTAAGATATGGAGTCAAATGATGCATGTTGACTTATCAGGACACAGTTTTTAAAAAAGATTTTATTTATTTGTTTGACAGAGAGAGCATGTGAGAAAGAGAGAAAGAGGGATAGAGAGAGAACGTATGTGAGCATGAGCAGAGGGAGGGTCACAGGGACAGGGATAAGCAGACTTCCTGCTGAGCAGGGAGCCCTACACAGGGCTTGATCTCAGGACCCTGGGATCATGACCTGGGCTGGAGGCAGATGCCCAACTGACTGAGCCACCCAGGGGCCCGAAGACACAATTTTTAAAAGCCATGTCTACTTGGGAAACTTAGCAGGTTTTTTTTTTTTTCCCTCTAGCTTCTATAGTTTATATGAGAGATAATCATAGTAACTGTACCTGAAAATGTCATTTATAAAAGTGATTTATAACTGTAAAACACTATGCAAATACTTTTTTCCCCTAGGCTATAACTGGGAGTGGGATATTGTATAAGTTAAGCAAATAAGTGTATTTTAAACATTGATTCTATGTTCAGAAATGTGTGAGGAGTTCTGTATAAAAAGGCTAATCTGCCAGAGACTCTTTACTTAAGAAGTTTAAACTCCACGAGAAGGAAATATTTAAGTTTTGGGGAAAACTCATATTTGGCCACAGAGTTTTCTTAGAATTTTCTTTAGGCAATTTATTTGCCAGACAAGGCGATCGACATTGTGATTCTCTATGGTCCTCATCCTGATTTCGCAATAACCCACATTTAAAGATAATATAAGTTATTTTATGATCTGCTACTCTACACATAATAAATTATTCATGTTTATTTCCTAATTTCATGGCAGTTCAGAAACTTAATGATGAATGTTGAATTTGGTTACTTTTTTCTGTCTTTTCTAGAACACAAAATGATCTTCAATAATAATTAGAAATATTTATTTTTAAGAGCAAATTTCCAATTGCTTAAGCAAAATTTCCAAATGTAGGCTTGTCAAAAAAGGTGTTTAAATATTGACTATTCCATGTAATAGTTTTAAGAATTAAGAATGTGACTTTAGCCTTTTGAAATATGGTTTTCTTATATGTAAATGAGATAATAATGCCATATTTTAAAGAAGAAAGATGAAAATATGTGTGGAACACCTGTGTTAATTAGATACAGTTTAAGTTGTGGTAAGAAAGAGACCATAAAAACAGTAACTTGGACAAACAGAAGTTTCTCCCTTCTTCAGGTAGTTACCTGAGTGGTGGTCATGCGGGCTCAGTGGTGTGAGGGCCCAGCAAATCTTCATCGTGGTTTTTAACAGATCCACTTCTACCATGGATCTCAGCAGCACAGGAAGACCAGACAGATGAGGGACTCTACTTAGTGACTCGAGAGGCTGGTCAAGGACATCAGGGCATCCTGGAACCTCTATGTGCCCCACTGTCACAAGGATCCTCAGAGACATCACCACCTACAACCTTGGGCAACATCTCATGACTTCATGGGACTCTGTGGGGCTCCTCACATCCCATCTCAGGCTACCTTATTGCATTTTCCTTATAGTGCCCACCATAATTTGGATGACTGTTAGTGACTTTCTTTCCATGAAGTCGTGTACTCTATGCCAAAGGGGGTCTTACAATATTGTGAAACTCAAGCTTAAAGGTATGGAAACGTTATACATAGAGTGCGTATGTGGGCATGTAAGTGTTGGGGGATGTGTGTGTGTGTGTGTGTGTGTGTGTGTGTGTGTGTGTGTGAAGTGTTTCATTCAACAAGGCAAAAGAGGCAGTTATTTGGGAGGTTTACTACACATGCAAGGGAATCAGAGCCAGCTGGAGGATTCTCACAAGGCGTCTTTGGCCTGGTAGGGTTGATGAACCAGGAACTGTGACTGCTCTTCCAGAGTCTTCTCAGGGTCTGTGCGGTTGCAGCAGAGGGCTCTTACTTCTCCCAGAGGCCATGGGACTTCCCGGCTCAGAGGCGGTGTTACAGATGGTGCTGCAGGTACGTGTCAGATGGGGAAACAGCATGTATCCTTGTCACCTTCCCTTCCCCAGAAGCTACTTCCACACTGCCAACCCCGGGCTCAGGTGCCTGGCTCTCTGCCCTGTTCCTGGAGTTCTCTTTGACGTTGCAGCTTATGTACCCTGCCCCATGCAGTGTGAGAAATCGGAGGCTACAGAGGGTGTTGAAGTGCCACCAAACAGGGGTTCTGGTCCTGACTCTCATTTACATCTCTCCTCTCTCTGCTTCCCATGTGGCTCAAGAGTTGCAAAACATCATGTTGTTATATCTCTGCCCAAAGATGGCGGAACCACCTAATGCCCCTACTCCAGTCAAGGGAAGATGAACCTATCTTAGGAGGAATTTGGTTTTACCTATATTGAATTTGAGGAGACACTGGGTTAAGAGTGTCCAGAGAGTTTCCACCACAAGGACAGAACTGAATTGATCTCGCACTGCAAGATCATCGAGGGCTGTGGAGAGAACTTCTCCAAGGATCAGAGAATTCTAGACTATTCCCAGAATTGTCATAAAAAACAATTTTAATTGGCATGCAAAAAATAAAAGAAAACAGGCTTAGACATTTTGTGGCATATTTAACATTTTTACATTTATCAAAATAACACTTTCAGTACATACAAACAAACCAACTGTGTCTTTTTCTTTTAAATCAGAATATAGTTCCTAAAATACATTGATGCATGGAAGATGAAGCAGTATGGTTTTAGGAGGGGGTACATGTGGAGGGATCATTCCTCTTGTCCGCTTGGGATAGTCCTGGCTTACACCCATTGCCCCAGTATCATTATTAATAACACTCAAAAAGTGTTCCAGTTTGGATGATAGATTGTTTGGTCAACTTAGGAATGTGTTTAAACCTGTGCACTGAATGCATTTTTTCCATAACCTCCAAACGGCTCACTAATTCTATGCAAAGCCTATTCACAGAAACATCCAAAGTCTCGGGAGGAGGCAATGTGGGAATGGACTTCGGGAATGAACCAGAAAGTCATCTCCATTGAGAGGACACCGGAAGTTGGCCTGAAAGGGTGTGAGGCACTGGACCAGCCTGTTCCCAGAAGGTGGGTGATAAGACCTTCATTAACTTGTGTTTGTTTTAGACTTGGTATTTTCTCCACCACAGCCCCATGTAATACCTCAGCTGATCCTCTAACACTCCTACGAGGTAGGAAGAATTTGTAATATTATTTTCGTTTTACCCTAGATGGGAAAAAAAAAAAAATCAGAGCAATAGGAAATATGCAAGTGCCCCTCTATGGCGAGAGGCAGAAAAGGTTCTAGACCCCAAATCTTTGAAACTCGAATTCAGAGCACTTCCCCACCACAGTACATAAAGGAAGAGCTGCCCAACACTCAAACTGCCACGTTGTCAATGCTCAGAGAACATGTCGATCTACAGCGCTCCATGTGTGTGGTGCTTGAAGTGACTGGAGACACGCTTGAACGCTGGACCTTGAGTAATCAGGTTTCTATCCACATTTTCCATTTCCTAAGATCACATGCAGCCTAGGATCTTCCTTAGAACCTGTCTTTCATCACTTGCCTCATAGGGAAGTTTCATAAAGAATTTTCATAGGGAAGGATGAAAATTCCTACTCCACTCATCTGGTTGTATTAACTGAGATTAGCATAATGCGCCTAGGGCATATAATGCAGGAGGCACCAAACAATCCCATTTCTTCCTTAAGGTCTGTGTCAAATACTTATGTTTTTAGTACATCTTTAAATTCCAGGTGTAATTTTTTAGGATGGAGACAAGACACTTGAGGCTATTCCACATTTTTGTGAGTTGAGTCTCTTGTAACCTTAGGGACCCAGTTAAACCAGCAGCTGCATTTGCTGGCAGATAATAATGCATGGGTCTCATCCCTGCTCCTTATAAACACTGAATAAATCTGAAATTCCCTACCACTGGAAAAGAAATTTAATATTTAAAGGTAATTTGACCTGTACATGTGTGTAACATGAATATTTAATGAAACCTATAGCAAATGTATTTATATAGCATTAATCTGAGGATATTTATTTCTTATTCATTTTCCAGAATATTTCCTCAGCAAATGTGAAGCGGCCCTCTGCAAAAGTGCTCAGTTCTAAAGGTGTACTGAAATCCTGTGGAGTGGAGCTATTTCTTTTCCTGCTGCAACCGTCTGTGCTACCTCCCTTTGCCCCCTTAAAAACAAGAGCTAGTCTAAGACGACAAGATACATCCCAAAGATATGGCTACGAGGTTATTCCTGTGTACCACCCTTTGGACCTTTCATTCTATTTTATAAAATCTTTATAGATATAGAAAAGCCAAGTCCAATTTTTTCACCTCCCTTAGATATAGATAATTTCAGTCCTTTATGCTACTTCAACGTGTTAGCACTTTCAATTCTAACAGTATGGGTTTCTATAACCCAGAGATTTATTTATTTACTTATTTTTTGGATAGGTTAGGATACTAACATGGAATGGATACTAACATGGAATGAAGGAGTTTTTCTCTTATATAGCTTTAACTTTGGGATAAAAAGAAAGGGGGAGGCACCTGGGTGGCTCAGTCATTAAGTGTCTGCCTTCAGCTCAGGTCATGGTCCCAGGGTCCCCAATCAAGCCCTACATTGGGCTCCCTTGCTCAGTGGGGAGCCTGCTTCTCCTTCCCCCTCTGCTTGTGCTCTCACTGTCTGTCAAATAAATAAATAAAACATTAAAAAAAAAAAAAAGCTCATTCTTTTGGTAGACCTATATCCCTGGACTGTGACCTTCACTTCTTTGCCCTAAAAAAAACCAAAACAAACAAACAAAAAAAAACAAAAAACAAACAAACAAACAAATAACATCACCAAACAAAAGATGCAACTGGGCATTATTTTGTTATATTTCGTAAATTCAAATGTGGTAGATTTGAAGGGAAAAGATACCAGGTGCTACCTGGTCACTTTTTATAGCTTAAAAATCCTAACATATTGGACAGGAAAAAATTACAGAAAAATGAGTATTAACTCCTTTCTGATCCTGGTGGGCAACTGTCACAAGCTGGAAAAAGCAGTCTAACCCAATGGTCAAGGGTAAAGGGCAGAGCTCCTGAGGAAAGCCATGCTGACCCCGAGTGAGTCACACCACAAACTTTTTCCATGTTTTGAATTGTTTCCTTTTTTGAAATAACCATGTTCCTTTTTAAAATGTTACACCAGTTCGGACACCAAAACCAATATTTATAACCCGCACATTCTTTTAACATGTCATTAGCAAGATGCCATGTTTTGCTATCTAATGGAAGGAAAATAAAATTTAAGATTGGAACATAAAGCATTTTACTTAACGCTTTTAAAACTATTTAAAANTATCTAATGGAAGGAAAATAAAATTTAAGAATAAAATTAAAATAAAATTTAAGATTGGAACATAAAGCATTTTACTTAACGCTTTTAAAACTATTTAAAAACACAGAATTCCAAAGGAATGTCTTCCAATACTACATGCTTAAGAATTGTAGCCCAGAGGCATTGATAATGTGTTCATGCTACGAGAAATGCTTATGGTTAACCTGGAAGTTTGGTTCACATGTGACTTCATTATAATAGTCATGAAGGTCTGCCCTAACTTTCCCTGACCTTCATAGTCCACTGGATCTTAACCCTTAAGTTTGGAGCTGCATTTCTTGCTATTTAAGAACATTTTGAAAGCTCATGTTTATACCTACTTGTCATAAATGCCTTTGTGCCTTAGGAGACCATCCCCTTTTTCTTCTCCTACGGGGATGGTCGGTGTGATGTAATCAGTTGCTGTATCCATTAGTATGACCATAGGCTTCAAGACCTGGTGGAAATTGTGGACTAGAACAACAGCGAGTTCTTATGGCTGAGTTTAGCTCCATCTGCTATTGCTCTCCATGGGCCTGCCATGGTGTGATACAACACACATGCACAAATATATAACAGAAACAAAATTTTCACAGAATATTTACACTTACTGCATGAAATTACATGATGGCATTTTCTGTTCCGGTCTGTCCCATGTCATTGAAAAGAAAAAATGCTAGGGCGCCTGGGTGGCTCAGTGGGTTAAAGCCTCTGCTTTCGGCTCAGGTCATGATCTCAGGGTCCTGGGATCGAGGCCCGCATCGGGCTCCCTGCTCAGCGGGGAGCCTGCTTCCCCCTCTCTCTCT
>LNAC01000506.1:399366-449366 GCA_002007465.1 Ailurus styani
AGCAGAGGCTTTAACCCTTTGAGCCACCCAGGCGCCCAGTGTGTGTTTTTTAAATAACACTGTTTTTACAGTGTATTTTTATTTTTTATGAAGCCTGTGTTTGCATCACCTTTCCCTGATGTACGTTCTTTAGTAAACTCTTCTCTGTAGCCCAGCATGTAGCATAACTTTTAGCTTTTGTGCACCACAGAAATTTGCAACTCCCTCGGAGAATTTGGGAGTGGAAGCTGCACGTGATGAGGGGATGAAGTGGTGTTGAAGCATGGAGAGAGTTGCCAGATAACGTACAAGACAAGAGACGTACATACAAGAAAATGTACAAGATAAGGCCCCTGTTAAATTTGAATTTTAGATAAAGAATGCATACCTTTTAAGTATGAATTTGTCCCAAATATGGCATGGATATACTTACACCAGAAAAATTATTTGTTGCTTATCTCGAATGAAAATTTCGTTGGGCATCATTTTATTTGCTAAATACAGCAACCCTCAATCCTAAGAGCTGTGCTGTCCACTCGTGGTCAGCTAATTGAGTTGAAATTGCATTTCTCTCATTTATAAAATGTGAAGGTTGATTTGGTAAGCATGAAGGTCCCATCTAGGGACTTAATTTCCTCTACTTTGAGATATGAGATTTGGAATATATAGGAGTAAAGAACACTAGATAGTTAATGTATAATATTGAAGAAAAAATCTCAGTTCTTATGTTTATGCTGAAGTTGCCACACATGAGTATATATTTAAGTTCTGAACAATTAGGTAATGTCTTCCCTGGGGTGCCTGTGTGGCTCAGTTGGTTAAGTGGCCCAAATCATGATCTTAGGATCGTGAGCTGGAGTGCCACACAAGGCTCCACGCTGAGCGTGGAGACAGCTTGAGATTCTCTCTTCCTCTAAAAATACCAAGAAGTAAATAATAAATAAATTGGATAATGCAGTCCTGGAGAGAGAGAGAACAATGTGTCGTGTTGGACTATTTTGCTCCCTGTATATCTTGATGACCATTACCCTGGAGAAAACAGGAGATGAATCCTATGAAGCTGTTATTTTCTTCAGCTCCTCGTAGTGAGATCTTGCTGACTCCAGCAGTCATGGATTGTGCCTCTGACATCATCCTTCAAGAAAGATCCCAGGACCCTGAGATCATGACCTGAACCAAAGGCAGATGCTTCACTGACTGAACCACCCCATATTCTGTCATCTTTGAGCAGTTCCTGCAGCAGGAGAAGGAGCTGTCCCAGGAGAGAGCTGTAGTGTAAGCATCCTGTCACCCAGGCCACACTGTCAGGTATCAGGAGTGAAAAGTCATGCAGAGAAAAAGTCGTGACAAACCCCAGTGGGAGAACCACAGGGCAGGGGCTCTCAGGAACCACGATGAGGACTTGCCATTTGCAGTAAAGAATTATATATCAATATCTACTATTGTGTCTTAAGAGAAATGGAATGTTTGAGAACAAGTAACCATGTTTCCAGAACTTCCATCATGAGCTGGGTTCTGTCAGAGTCGTACCTTCATCAGACAGGTGGCTCAGGAATCTATCATCACACGGAAATGGGACACCTAAGATGGAGCTGAAGCAGAACCAGACGGCGCACAAGTTGGCTGTGGGACAGCCCAGTATCTCTATTGCAATTCTTAATGATAGCGGTAGGGGGTCGCTTAAGAAAAGCTGAAGGAGGAAACAAACCCCAAGGATTATTATAAGAGAGGTCATCTCAGCATGTGTGTGCAAGCCAAAAATCAGAGTTTGGCCATATTATGGCCACAGTCAAGGGTGGTTTGAAAGGCAGAGCTAAGCTCTTCCTCTGACCAGGGCTCAGAGTGGTTTACCTGATCAGGCACTTGGTATGGCATGAAAAGTTGCCTGAGCTGAGACTATGTATAGATTTGGGGGCAGTGCCAAAAAGCCTGACGCAGCTGCTCAGGGGCTGGTATAGAAAAAAGATTCAAAGATCAGAGATAAAGAGATCTGCAGAATAAAGAAAAGCCAAGGGAAACACTTATAACCACAAAGTGGAATCATCAATAAGGAAGAAGAGGGTGAAACTCATCCAAGAGATGCTGACAGAGCAAGACCTGATGTGGTAGGGACTGGGAGGTGGGATCCCAAAATCCTAGATCTTGGAATCCAAAGAGCATCAATCACTGGGGAAGAGCTGAACATAGGGATGAACACTCCTTCACAGAAAAAATCTCACTTTAAACATGTCTACTAGTGCAAAAAGTAAAACCATGTTCATATATTTGAGTAATCAGTGGGAGAGTCTGAAAAAATTCTGAAAGCGTCAGGAAGAATGAGTGGAAATGAAAGGCACAAGATCCACCAATATAAATTTAAGTTTTCTGTCAGTATTTACTTTGTTGTCTTTATTATTTCATTATATTTAATTTTCTGAGGGCTTTCAGGAACTTATTCCAGTTTTATTTTTCATGTCCAATTATAAATCTCTTTAATTGTCAAGTTTTTCACTGTGGGAGTTTTCTGGAATCTAACCCTCATTGTTGGGGGAAAGACATCAAGCCCCAAACTTCCTATTAGAAGTGGAAATTATAGGTTGGAAATATATGATCTCAATATGAAAGCCTCCTTTACACCGAAGAAAGTTTTTTTGAGTTCACCTTAATGTTACCTCTTCAGGCAATATAATCTCTCTTCTCTACCTTTCCCTGCAGGTTTGTTTTCTGATATTATAACCATGATTATTAGGGTCATTAAATCATTTATAGGGTCTTACAGCTTTCTTAGACTGTGAAACACAAGCACCTACATTAGTGTGGCTGGGCTTGGTCACTAATTACTGAAATGAAAGGCTATCCCTCTAGTTTTTATGTCTTCCTGTCCAAGTGTTTCCTTTATTTTTGAAAATATTTTTTCATACTAAAAAAGTAATATATATTCTTTGTAGACATCTCCAAAAATTGGCCATGTGCAATTCAAATTTTTTGAAATTTCTAAATTACCTTTAATGCTAGCACTAAGAGATCCCTGACTACAAACACCACTCTCCTTCCATATACCCGCACTGTGCTTTCTTCCAGATGAAGGAGGAGGAAAAAAAAAAGCCTCAAATTGGTCTATAAATAGGTCATCTCAGGATGTGGGTACAAGCTAAAAATGGAGAGGAACTACAGACAGGAAAAGAACAGAGCAGATGAAGAAACAATAACGAGAAACAATAGACGAAAATTTCTTTGATGTGAAGAAAAGAGTGAATCTTCACAGTAAGTGACTTACTAAGTACCTGGGGAAAATATCAAAGGAAAGAGATGACATCCAATCTTATTCTAATGAAAAGTCAACATTTGAAGAAAAAACAACATCAGAAAAATGTTGTGAGCCTTACAACAGGAAAAAAACAAGGGTGCAGAGAAAGGAGGAAAGGTAAATTTGGCATAAATTTCTGGTCTTTGGAAGTGCTTCTTCACTCCAAAGGAACCATGTCTACTATGTCTTGAGGGTGAAAAACTGTCATCCAAGATATTAAATAAAGAGAAGACATGACTTACTCAGACATGAGATATAAAAGATACTCTCAGGCACACAGGGTCCCAGGAAATGGACCACTCTGAAACTCTGGTGAAAAATATTACTTAAGGACATATTCCAACCTAATGAAAAATGAATCAAGACAAGACACAGGATTTGAGGGAATGTGATATAAACATATATAAACATGGTAGAAACAAAACCTATAAACCTTAGGTTTTTTTTTTCCCCCAAACATTCATTGCAAAATAGAGTTAAGGAATCCAAAAAACTTGTTAAAAATTATTCCTGAAAGGGGGCGCTTAATAAAATAAAAATAACTTATCAATACCAATCTAAATTTCAAATCTGAAATTATTAGAAAATACAAAGGAAAAAAGAAAATAGAATACTTTGGTATACTTATACCTTGGTAGGTATAAGTATTGTTTGATGATTGATATTAATAGAGTAGTAGTACAGAATGTATACCTTTCTGATCATTGGAGAGTAAAAAGCAAAATGTGTATTGTGTTTATTTTTTTAAAAACTTTTTTAAAACTAATGATGTATTTTTATGGTGACTAACATAACACAATAACAAAATTTTAAAAATTTTATTAATAAATTTTAATAATTTCTTCATTTAAATACTCTCATTGATAATACCTCCCCTGCAATTTTTTTTTTAAAGATTTTATTTATTCATTTGACACACAGAGAGAGATTACAAGTAGGCAGAGAGGCAGGCAGAGAGAGAGGAGAGAGGAGGAAGCAGGCTCCCTGCTGAGCAGAGAGCCCGATGTGGGCCTCGATCCCAGGACCCTGGGATCATGACCTGAGCCGAAGGCAGCGGCTTTAACCCACTGAGCCACCCAGGCGCCCNAATTTTTAACTAACATCACATACTTAGAGTATTGGCTATGTTGCCAACTTGTATTCTAGAGATTAGTTCATCGTACAGCCCCACCGACAATGAATGGATATACCTATTACCTCACACCCTAGCCAACATACTATTAAAATAAAAAAAATATCAGTACTATCTCATTTTAGTATGGCCACTAAATATTTCATTCATGCAGGATATTTTTCCTGCCCTGAAATAAAATGCTTAATAGTTTTGCTTAAAAATGAGCTAGTGATATATTTATATGCCAACTGTATTTTTCCCCCAAAATAATTTAAAATCTGTCTTTCAGAAAGGGACCAACTGCTAAATGCTTTCTGGTTTTAGCAAATACTTTGTTTTGGGCCAAAATTACAGTCAAGTACCTTCAAAATATTTGGTAATAATTACCATCATTCTAGTTGATAAGACAAGAGCCCTTTGGTGGAAACATTTTCAAGAATTAGTTGTGATTATGGTTAGGTTTAGATAATAATTTTGCAAGTGATGTCTCTGCTTTTAATATGTATCATTATTTGTCCCTTCCCAGAAAGAAGAAGAAAATAATGAATCCCTATATTTTCAAGAGCTTTTTTTTTCTTTTAACATGTCTGCCACCATTCTACCACCATCTTCCTCTTTCATGTTTAAATGGATAGTGCTATAATATATAATATGATGCATCAAAGAATGCCAAGAAAAAGGTAGGAATTTCAAATAAAAACAGAACCCAAACTTTAGCATGGGTAGTGGAATGAAATATTTTTAATTAAAAAAATTTTAGTAGCACAATGGAATGTCAAATTGTAGATAACTTTGGATTGCCTTTAAGTTTATATGTATGAAATATAAAGTGTACTTTTATTAGACATCACAGATAGAACAGTACTTCGGCAGGCAGTTTGACAATATCAATCCAAACAAAGAAAAAATATATATATACATTGATCTATCAACTCCATGGAGATATTCTTTATATCATTGAGTATAATAACAAAGTCTAAAAAATCATCTAAACAGTAATTAACTGCATGCTATTTAATTGCATGCTAGTTGTATGCACCACATAGATTCCATGTGGTCAATGTGAAAAGGTAAATGCACATGAAAAGTAAAACTGTAGTTAATGAAAGAAAATAGGAATTAATCTTCACGATTTTGGGTTATGGAGTAGCTTAAAAACACATTCAAATGACAAATCCATAAGAAAAATGGATTTGATTATGACAAAAAAATAAGGATTTGATATTCATAATATCATGCATAAGGTTAAGGGATAGGTAACAGCATGCGAGACAATATTTGCAATATCAAAAACCACATTAAAAAAACTTACTATCTTGAATATACAAGGAACTTCTGCAAATCAACAAGAAAAGATACTTCAACCCCAAGAGGAAAATAGACAAAGAGGTAGATAGGCAATATACTTAAGTGGAAATCCAAAAATGTACCAACTAAAGAAATTCAAATTAAAGCAACAGTATCACTTTACCTATTAAATCACAGAAATCTGGAAATCTGGGTGACACCAAACAAATGGCAATGTGGGAATGTGGAAACCTTCATGCCCTGTTGGGGGTGAATAAAGACTGGTGTAACCATTGTGGAGAGCAACCTGGTGGTATTTAGATAAATTAAGTCTATGTGTACCAAGTAAAGCAGTGATTCTGTGTTAAGGAATATATACTAAAGAAAATTCCCATTCAGGTCCACACATGGGCTTGCATGAACCCGGAAGCTTTTTGTTTTTGTTTTTGTTTTTTTTTCCCAGTGCAATTTGTGGTGTGAGAAGTTGGAGGCAGGATCTGGATGCCTATCACTGTGAATGTCAGTGGCTAAAATGTTGTGGATGAACACTGTGGAGGGCTATGGTACAGGGAGACAAAACCAGAAGAGATGACATGAAGAAACATAGATACAAGACAAGTCTTGAGAAGAAAAAGTAACCAACTGAATGGCATGTATAATAAATGCGATTATACAAGTGTACATGGATATACAACTCCACCATATTGTATTTGATCAATGATGATAATACACTAGGAACTGGGGAAGATTTTAAAGTACCACTCCACGGACAAATAAATAAATCAGTAAAAGTGAAAGGGAAGAAGATCTTAGTTAACATAAAGAATTTTAAGCATTTGTTTAGTGAAAATAACAAGTTACAGAAAAGAATAAAGCATGTTCCTGTACCATATGTATATCCATTTGTGAATGTTGTATGTGTACACATATACACACAAACATATTTCTATATATGTATGTCTATGCAAGCATATGCATACACATACATAATATGTATATGTTCACGTATACATACAAATACATATAAAAACACATAACATATATATACATATAGAACACATATATGTATGCATTTATTATACATATTTTCAAAATTTTGGATAATATAAATTATTTGCCATGATTACATATCATATTTATTTAAAAATGATAAAATAGTAATTATGAATTTTGTATATTTTGAGAGCATTGTTTTTTATATAGTCATTGTAATGATACTTTAGTTGGCTTCAAGATCATACTTATAATGTTGTTCAAAAATAATTGGAGTGATGATTTGAGGCTTGAATCAAAGTAGAATTTTGCCAAATAGATTTCATGTACTTTTTCTTATTTCTTTTCTTTTTTTTTTTTTTTTTACTTTTTCTTATTTCTTATAACTGACATTGTCATTTCACACTGTTAAAAGAAGTATAATACTCCGGATCCTTTTTCTTTTTTCAATTCACAAAAGTCCTCACATTATAATTGATCACATTTCACAAAAATACACTTATGTAACTGTCACCTAGATCAATAAATAGACATTTCCAGCATCAAATAAGTGTTCTTCTTACCCCTATGCCAGAGGTAATCAAACTTCTAAAATCATACGAGTTTTCCCTTTGCAAAAAAATAAATATCTAAAGCCATACAGCAGATATCCTTCAATTTCTGCCTTTTGTTTTGTTTTGAGCATTACATTTGTGACTACATCATTTATCATATCCCATATATTTAAAATTCCAAGCTAAGGGGAGTTTTTACTTTAGATAAAAATAGAATTTTATTTTAGAATTCTCAGTGAAAATATATGTTCAAATGGTATTGATTAAAAATAGTCTGAAAATATAAATAAAATAAAAAGTAAAAATAGTCCAGAAGATGCTTCTGGATGTAAGGTGACAATTTGTTCAGGGTAAGTCTCAATCCAAACAGCTGGAATATGCATAAAGATATATAAATAAATTTAAATATGCACATAGCATCATATATAAATATATATAACATTTGAATGTAACATTTTAAATATATATTCACACACACACACGTGCACACACACACATACACACACAATCCAAGCATCTAAATCCTATTTAGGCAATGAGGATAAAGAGGACAGGATTGAATTTAACCATGTCAAAAAGCATTCAGTAGTTTTTTATTCTCACTCTTGTATAATACTCCATTGTAGGAATATTCCATAATTTATTTACCTTTCCTATTGGTGAGCTTTTCAAAGTTTGAGGCTTTTATGAAAAATGTCTCTATGACATACTTAAATACACCTTTTGGTGAATATATGTATGCATTTTCCCTTTTACTTCCTATATTTATTATCATGTCTTCTTTCTTTAGTTCTTGAACAGTCTTGTCAGGATTTTATCACTTTAAATACCCTTAAAATATGCAAAAATTGACTGGATTATCCCTATTGTATGTTTATTTTTTATTTCATTAAATAATGCCCTTATCATTATTATTCCTTGTCCTCTCCTGTCCTTAGGTTCAATATTCTAATTTCTTGCAATGCATATAAAGATTTTTTGTAATTTTAAGTTGTTAGTCGCTAGAAGGCTGAAAGTTTCCCTATTAGCATGACATTAGTTTCATTCCACATATTTGGAGATGTCATACATCCATCGCATTTTAGTTCAAAATATTTTAAAATTGTTTTGTAAGTTTTTAAGCCTATGTGTAATTTAAAAGTGTATAGCTATGTCTCCTGAGACAAAGAAAATAAAAGCAAAAGTAAACTATTGGGGCAACATCAAAATAGAAAGCTTCTGAGTAGCAAAGTAAATAATAAGTAAAACTAAAAAGTTAAACTTTGGAATGGGAGAAGATATTTGCAAATGACATACCCAATAAAGGGTTAGTATCCAAAATATATAAAGAAATGATACAACTCAACACCCCAAAAAGAAATAATTCAATTAAAAATTGGGCAGAAGACATGAATAGCAATTTCTCCAAAGAAGACATGCAGAAGGACAACATTATGGACATGGGGGAGGGTTTGTGCTATGGTGAATGCTGTGAAATGTGTAAGCCTGATGATTCACAGACCTGTACCCTTGGAGCAAATAATAATAAAAATAAATAAATAAAATAAAATAAAAGAAGACATGCAGAAGGACAACAGACACATGAAAAGATGTTCATTACTCATCATCAAAAAAATGGAAATCAAAACTACAATGAGATATCACCTCACACTGGGGTGTCACATCGTAGACAAAATTCTGAAAAATTATACTCAGAAGCTTTCTATTTTGATGTTGCCCCAATAGTGTCACATTCTGACACCTGTCAGAATGACTAAAATCAAAAACACAAGAAACAACAGGTGTTGGCGAGGATGTGGAGAAAAAGGAACTGTTATTCCCTGCTGGTGGGAATGCAAACTGGTGCAGACATTATGGAAAACAGCATGGAGGGTCCTCAAAAAATTAAAAATAATCTATTCTATGATCCAGTAATTGCACCTCTAGGTATTTACCTCCAAAATACAAAAACACTAATTTGGAAGGATATATGCACCTTTATGCTTACTACAGCATTATTTACAATGGCCAAACTTTGGAAACAGTCCAAGTTTCCATGAGTAGATGAATGGATAAAGAAGATATAGATAGATAGATAAACAATGGAATATTATTCAGTCATAAAAAAGAATGAAATCTTGCCATTTACAACAATATGGGTGAATCTAGAGTATAATACTAAACAAAATAAATTAGAGAAAGACAAATATCACATGATTTCAGTCATATGTGGAATTTAAGAAACAAAACAAAGGAAAAAAAAAGAGAAACTTAAAAACAGAGTCTTAACTACAGAGAACAAACTAATGGTTACCAGAGGGGAGTACAGTGAGGGGATGGGTGATGTAAGTGATGGGGATTAAAACACACTTATGATGAGCACTGAGAAATGTATAGACTTGCAGAATCACTATATGGTACACCTGAAAGTAATATAACACTATATGTTAACTATACCAGAATGAAAATTTAAAATTTAATTACAAAATTAAAATAAAAAGTATATTGCTATGCTTACAAATAAATGGGCATCATTTAGATTATCTCTTTACAAAATCTATTTCTGGTTTAATTCCACCATAGTCAGAGATGAACTCTGAATTATTTCAAAACTTTAATTTTCCTTGAGATTTTCTTTATAGTCCACCATATGGACAATTTCAGTAATAGTTTAGAGATACTTGAATACAATTGTTACATACAATGCTCTATATCTGCATCAGTTAGGTCAAGTTGGCTCATCATGTGCAAATTTTCTATATGTCAGCTGAACTTTTGTCATATTGTTCTAGTAGATCCTGGGAGAAGTGTGTTAAAATCCATTTTTTTAGTGCTGTCAATTTTAGATTTATGTACTTAGAGGTCATGCTATTTGGTGTGTACACATTTTTAATCATCTTAATTTATTATATAATTACCTTTTTAAAATTATAAAATACCTATCAATGTATTCTACATAATAAGATCTACTTCTAACATTATTAGCATCAATTGTCTTTTGAGTTTCCCATGTATTCTTATATTTAATGTGTGTTTTTGGTAAATAGTACATAGAAATTTTCTAAATTCAGTTTGACAACCATTATCTTTAATTAAAACATTTGTTATACTTATAATCATGTAACTCTTATTATGCTTTGCTTTCTAATTTCTCACTTATCATTTGTTTTCTATTTTTAATTTTTTTCTTTTTCTCTATTTTAGTCTTAAAATTTTTTAGTCTTAGAATTTTATGGTTTTTTAAATAAATCATTCCATGTTGCTTTTGTTAGCTTGTTTCTTATATATCTTTTTCTCCTTTTCTAAATGCTTCCTTAGACATACCAACATTCATTCCTACTAAAAATAGTGCTCTTAACAATTTTTGGACTACCTAAGAAGCTTAGACTTCTTCCATTTACTGTACAGAATTTGTGTTACAGGTGACATGTATTTTAATTAGACCTGTATTTTAAATCTAACAGGATATTACTATAATTGTTTATGTAGTCTACAAATATTTATATATACCCACATATTATCTTTTTTCATTTCTTTTCTTTCTGTATCTCAGTGCTTCCATCTGACTCATTTATCTTTTGTTTGAAGACAAAGACTTCACTTCTTTAGTATAGACATGCTGGGGCTAAGTTTTATGTTATTATCTGAGATTTTATTTATTTATTTTGCCGATCTTAAAGTACATGTTCACTGGGTATAAAATTTTATGTTGGTACTAGAAATTTTTTCTTTGAAGGTTTATTTATTTATTTGAGAGAGGAGGGGGAGGGGAAGATGGAGAGGGAGAGAATCTCAAGTAGACTCTATGGAGCACAAAGCCCAACGCAGGGAGCATGGAGCCCAACATAGGGCTGGATCTTACAACCCATGACAACATGACTTGAGCTGAAACCAAGAGTCAGATGCTTAACCAACTGAAACACCCATGCACGCCAGTGCTAGAAATTTTGTGGCAGCACTTTAAAGATGATTGTCCATTGTTTTCTGAAAATTGTTGTTTCTGTTGAGAAGTCTGTTCTCGAGATTATTGTTGCTTCTTTTAAATGTTGTATATTCCTTCTCTGGATTCTATGAAGATGGTATATTTGTCCTTTTTTTTGTTTTGTTTTGTTCATATTATTATTATTATTTTGGTATATTTGTTCTTGATTTTCAGAAATTTTGATCTGATGTACCCAAGTGTCACTTTTTTTGTATTTATCATGTTTGGCATTTGGTGTATTTAATTACACTGGAAAATTCTTAGTTATTATCTTTTCAAGTATAGTTTCTGTTTCATTCTTTCTTCTCACTTTGGCACTCCAATCCCAAATGACTTAAATATTTTTTTTTATTATATTGCATAGCTCTGTCTCTCTCTCATTATTTTGTTTTTGCATTTTCAGCTCTTCTCCCTCTGTGCAGTCTGGATATTTTCTTTTTTTTTTCTAATTTTTTTTTTTACAGATTTTATTTATTTATTTGACAGAGAGAGAGATTACAAGTAGGCAGAGAGAGAGGGGGAAGCAGGCTCCCTGCTGAGCAGAGAGTTCGATGCAGGGCTCAATCCCAGGACCCTGAGATCATGACCTAAGCCAAAGGCAGAGGCTTTAACCCACTGAGCCATCCAGGTGCCCCTGGATATTTTCTTTAATTTATTATCCAGTTCATTAATCTTTTCCTCAATGAAATTTGTTGATAAACCCATCATTTGTGTTCTTTTTTTTTTTTTTAAGATTTATTTATTTGAGGGGGGGTGGGGAAGAGGAGAGGGATAGGGAGAGAGAAACCCAAGCAGACTCTGTTCTGAACATGGAACCTGATATAGGTTCATGCTTGGCATTTGGTGCATCCATCCCATGATCCTGAGATCACAATCTGAGTTGAAACTGCCAGCCAGTCAAGCAACCGACTGGACCACCTGGGTACCTCTATCATTTGGGTTCTTAATTCCTGTTATCTTTTTTCCACTTACAGAATTTCTATTATTATTTCATCTCATTTTCTTTTAATTTCTAAATTTTAAGCATATTAATATTAATCTTGAACATATATCTATTATTTTAAGATTCATGACTGATAACTCTGATATTTGGGTCTCCAATGAGCTCTTTCTAGTGTATATTTTTTGTTTGCTTTTGGCAAGTTGGTTTTCTCTCTTCGTACATCTAATACATTGTTTACAATTAAGTTCTTGACATTGTGCATTAAAAAAATGGAGACGATTTGAAGCTTTGGAAGATACTATCTTCTTTGAGTGAGAATTTACTTCTGCTTTAGCAAGCAGTCTGGGAAGTGGTATACTACCTTCATTTAGTCCAATCATCAGTTAAGGTGCTTCAAAGGCAGGTTGAGGCTTTTGCATGAACTAATTTATTTCCAGTTCACCTCTAATACTATGGCTCATATTTTTCAATGTCCCAGTTAAAAACTTGTTGTTTATAAGGGACCTTCACTTTATTGGCTCTAAACTCCAATATGTGACCTCAGCTAAAGAGATTACTGCAGACTTTGCTCAGTTCCTCAGGTTCTCAGCCTCTCAGTTGTCACTTTCTGTTTGGCTTATCAGTTGTCCTTGGGAATCAGAAATATCTTCAAGGAGAAAGGTGATGGTAGATGAGAGGTTAATTTCTCTGTGTTTTCCTTATTTCTGAAATTTTGGCTTTTTCATCTGTGCTGCTTGAATAGCCCTTGGAAGCTTGGATTGTATGTAATGTGTATGTGTGGGTAAATATATATATTATGTTACATATAAATGTTATATATATATTTATATATGATGCCATTTGTATAATTTTATCTATTTATATATCTTTACATTGATATTGATGTTGGTGGATGGATGGATAGATAGATAATATCTTCCAGATTTTAGATTTTTCTTATCAAGAGAGTTAGTCTGCTACAAACTATTTCCTTATATCTAGAAGCATAGTCTGGATATTTTTAATGAATACCACTTAAACATCATTTCTTTTTTAATCAACAAAACTTTCAGAACTTCAAAATAAAATTCTATTTTTATTTAAAATAAAAATTCCCTTCATTCCTGAAATTTTGAATATATGGGCTATAATAAATAATGTACAATTCTAAGACACTATAGTGCATGGTTTGTTGGCTTTAATAACATTTAGACTTGATTTTTACTTTAAATTTGTTTTTTTTAAGATTTTTTTTTAATTTATTCATTTGAAAGAGAGTTAAAACACAAGCAGAGGGGAGAGTCAGAGAGAAAGGGAGAAGCAGACTCCCCACTGAGCAGGGAGCCTGATGCAGGGCTCAATCAGAGGACCCTGAGATCATAACCTGAGTGGAAGGCAGATGCTCAACCAACTGAGCCACCCGGGAGCCCCTACTTTGAATTTCTAAATTATCACTCTGAGGGGTACCTGGGTGGCTCAGTTGGTTAAGCAGCTGCCTTTGACTTGGGTCATGATTCCAGGGTCCTGAGATCAAGTGTCTCATCAGGCTCCCTGCTGTGCAGAGACCCTGCTTCTCTTTCTCCCTCTGCCTCCTGCTCTGCTTACTTGTGCTCTCTGTCTCTGTCAAATAAATAAATAAAATCTTAAAAAAATAAATTATGACTCTGAAAGGTAATGTTCTGATGTTATATTTCTTGCCGTTGGACACTTCTGGCAAAATTCTGAGGAGTTCTACCTTTGGTAATAATATTAATATAGTAATTATTGACATTAAATATTTGCCAGCACTTTTCCAAGGACTTTACACATTTAATTTAACTCTACTTCATTAAAACACTGGGAGATATTTATTGGATGCATTTTACAGAGGGGGATATTCAGCTCAGACAGATACAGTAACTTTCCTAGTACTATTTATCTTTTTAAGTGAGGAATTGCCTCACACTCAAGCACTTTGGTGAACAAGCACACAAGTTCTTCACCTAAAGATGTTTTACTTCTCAGATCCTTGCTGGATCAAAGAAATCCTTGACTATGTATATAGCCTTTTTTTTTAAATCCATTTCTCTATTGACATCACTTAAAAATCTAAATTTTGGAGTGCCTGGGTAGCTCAGTCTGTTAAGCATCTGCCTTTGGCTCAGGTCATGATTCCAGGGCTCACATTGGCCTCCCTGCTCATCAGGAAACCTGCTTCTCCCTCTCCCTCTGCCCCTCCTACTGCTTGTGCTCTCTCTCTCTCACTCTTCTGTCTCTCTCAAATAAATACATAAATTAAAAAAAATAAAAAATAAAAATTTAAATTAAATTTCCTAGACAATTGAATTCAAACATACCTATTTCAATATTTGAGTATTACCTATAGTTTTAAATTTTGCCCAAAGAACACTTCAAAACTATTTCTTTCAAAAGTGTAATTCCAAAACTGAGAAACAGTAGCAAGACAAATTAAAAAATGATTTGAAAATTTAATTTATTTTAAGAAATAATTACCTAATTTGTACTGTACTTAATTATGTATTTAGACATTCTGTTAAGCTGGAAAATAAGTAGATTTTATCTATTAAACTTTATAGTACAACCACAGAATTATCCATTGTAATTACTTTAAAATAGCTTTTTTTCAATTACATTTTTTTTTTCAAATTTTAAAGAGATTTCTCAAATTATGAGCACATTATTGGTACCCAGGTTTATAAAATAAAAGATGGCCAAACCAAACTGAGTACTGAAATGTCCATGGAGTCCCACTCTGAATTTATTATCACTCTTATTAAGTATAAAATTTGTAATTTTGGGGGTGGCTGGGTGGCTCAGTTGGTTAAGTGTCCTGACTCTTGATTTTGGCTCAGGTCATGATCTCAGGTTCATGACATCTAACTCTGTGTAGTACTCCACACTTAGCATGGAGTCTGCTTGAGATTCTCTCTCTCCTTTTCCCTCTGCCCTTCTTTGCCCCTCACATGCATGCATGCTCTCTCTATCTAAAATAAATAAATAAATCTTTAAAAAAAGTAAAACTTTTAATTCTTGATTTAGCCTAGTAAATTTTTTTTGCAAAAGTAACTTAAAAATAAACAGAAAATAAAAACAAATAAAAAGTAGGAAGTAGTTAGGCTTTCTAAAAATGAATTTTTCATTTCCTACAATGTGGATTTCTTGTTGGTGATGGTGGTGTTTTTTGGCTGTGTCAATGAGCTTGAATAGCAAGAGAAGGGAATGAACAGACAATTCAGACTTAAAATAAAGTGTTTTAGCTATTGGCAGATGTCAAGGCAACTTGAGACTTAATGATTACTAAGCTGCATACCTGCCATCCTTATCTGTCTCCAGCACAGTTGACAAAACAAGGTAGTCTTGATGTCAAAACAGATTGGGAAGGAAGAAAGAAAGACAGAAACTTGGGCAGAGTTTAAATAGTCTTGCTTTTTCATTTCAAGTTTCTTTTTTTTAATTCTAAATTATTTCCTAAACACATTCTTATGTGCACCCAAAATAAAGCATTTGCCAAACTACAAAAAATTAATCAGAAAACATTCTGCCCCACTAGACACAACAATTAGGTAGATAAAAATCCTATTGATCCTGGTTTTTTTATTATCTCCAGTTAAAACCAAGAATCATAGTTCTTATTTGAGAGCCGAATGTTTGGATATGGCATTGGTAAACTCTCTCTCTCTCTCTGCCCTGAATCGTTCTTGCAATGACAGGCCTCATGTTTCTCCTTCCTTGTTCTTCTTATACTCCTCTTGGCTTTGTTTCCTTTATCCCCACCCTCCCCCAGTTTTATTGAAATATATCTGACATATAACATTGTATAAGTTTAAGGTATACAAAGTAATGTTTTGATACATGTATTGCAAAATGAATACCTCAATAATTTCAGCGAACAATTAGCACCTCACGTAATCACACAATTTCTTTTTCTTGTGATGAGAACATTTTCAATTTTTACATATTTATTTGTTTTTTTTTTAAATTTCACTTATTTATTTGACAGAGAGAGAGAAAGCACAAGTAGGGGGAGCAGGAGGCAAGGGGAGAAACAGGCCCCCTGCTGAGCAGGGACACCGATGCAGGGCTTGATCCCAGGACCACAGGATCATGACCTGAGCAGAAGGCAAAGGCTTAATGACTGAGCCACCCAGGTGCCCTGAAAACTTTCTTTCTTTTTTTTTTTAAGATTTATTTATTTATTTTAGAGACAGAACACAAGCAGAGGGGAGGGGCAAATCCTTGAGCAGACTCTGCTGAGTGTGGAGCCCAACATGGGTCTCAATTCCAGATCCTGAGATCACGATCTGAGCCAAAATCAAGAGTCGGCCGTCCAACCAACTGAGCTACCCAGGCCCCTTGTGATGACAACTTTTAAGATCTACTTTCTTAGCAACTTCCAAATATACAAAAATTATTGTTATCTTATAGTCACCACAAGGTACCTGAGAGCCTCAGGATTGTTATAACTGGAGATTTGACTGTCTTCACCCAGTTTCATCACCAATAGCCCACACCATACCTCTGGCAACTAGGAATTTGATGTCTGTTTCTATGAGGTGTTTTGTTTGTTTGTTTGGTTTTTTGGTTTGGTTTTATTTTATTATTTTTTTTTTTTTTGGTTTGGTTTTAGATTTCACATGCAAGTGAGATAATACAGTATTTGTCTTTCTCTCACTTATTTCATTTAGCATAATGCCGTCACCCATTAATCAGCACCGAAGTTGTTTCTATATCTTGGCTATTGCAAATAATGCTGCAATGGACATAGGGTTGCAGATTTCTCTTTGGGATAATAATTTCATTTTCTTTGAATATGTACCCAGAAATGAGATTGCTGGATTCAATGATAGTTTTATTTTTAATTTCTTGAGAAACTTCCATACAATATTCCATAGTAGCCAGACCAATTTACACTCCTACCAACAGGGCACAAGGGTTCCCTTTTCCCCAAATCCTTACCAACATTTGTTATCTCTTGTCTTTTTGATGATGGCCATTCTAATAGGTGTGAAGTGCAATCTCACTGTAGTTTTGATTTGCATTTCCCTAAGGATTAGTGTGACCTTAAGAACCTTTTCATGTGTCTGTTGGACATTTGAATATCTTGTTTGAAAAAAAAAAAGTCTACTCAGGTCCTTTACCTGTGCTGTAGTTGGATTATTTGTGGGTTTGTTTTTGTTTTTGTTTTGTTTTTGGTTTTGTATTTTTGCTATTGAGTTGAATGAATTCCTTATATATTTTGTGATATCAGATCCATAGTTTGTAAACGTTCTCCCATTCTGTACGTTACCTTTCATTTTGTTGATTAAGTCTTTTTTGTGTAGAAGATTTTTAGTTTGATGTAGTCCAACTTGTTCAGTTTTGATATTGTGGTTTGTGCTTTAGATATATCCAAAAAAATATTGCCAAGACCAATGTCAAGGAGCTCTTTCCCTATGTTACTTTTTCTCGGTTCTTATACTCTTACGAGATTGCTTGTTTGCTTTATTTATTTATTTATTTGTTTATTCGTTTATTTATTTATTTATTTGTTTTAGGACACATTACATGTTGGGATTACCCACAGCTCCATTATTCTTGGTCTATTCTCTATAGTCTCTTTCTCTCATGGCTTTTTATCACATCTATAGGCTATTGATATCCAGTCCAGACTTACAGACTTTAATTGTACAGTAATCATTTCCTTGTTTTAATGAGTAGCATATATCTATCTACTCAAGCCAGAAAACTGAGAGCCATCTTAGAATTTCTTGGATCTGAACCCTTCTCTAAGTGTTGACCTCCTAAGTAGGGTTTCTCTCTTTAAATATTTTGTTCTAAAGAAACTAAAATGAGCCAATTTAAATACAAATCTATGTCTATGCATTTCAAAGTACTTAACTACTCTCCATTACCCACTGGGTAGAGGACAAATTCCTTCACAAGATATCCAAGGCTTTTCCATGGTCTGGTGCATCCTTTCCTCCATAATCATCTCTCTGAATTCTCTGCTTTCTTCTTTGTTCAACAAAAATTTACAGTTGCTTCCTGTGGGCCATTGTAAGCAGATTGGCATGATCATGCCTTTAGGAAGCTTAGATTCTGTTGGCTGAGAGAAATAATAAATAAGTAAAAGCACAATTAGAAACCAAGATAAATAAAATGCAAAAATATATCACACAGAAATCTGACCTGGTCTGGGGAGTCAGAGAAGGTTTTACAGAGCAAATGGCCTCTGATCTGGTATCCAAAGGAAGGATAAACATTGTAAAGCAGGCAAAGAAATGGAAAAGATGGCATAAGAAGTTAGGGCTTAGGCATCGCATTTGCCCAAACTCTCCTATTGAGGTGCCTTGTGTTTAAAGAACTGAAAATAGACTGGTATGGCTGGAGAGAGAGAAAAAGGTGGTAAAGACATGAAGAAGTGGCATAAAGAGGTGAACAAGGATCAGACCTCTACCTTGACCTACCTAGTGGGCCCTGTTAAGAATCTGGTGCTATATTCTGAGAACAAGACTGCCACTGAACATTTTTAGAGCTGTAAAATAATTTGGCATATAAGAACTTTGAAAAGAACCCTCTGGCAACATTGAGAAATAAAAGCTAGAGAGAGGAATATGGTTCACATTGTTATGGGAATATAAAATTGTACAGACACTCTTGAAGTGTTTGACAATTTCTTAAATTTACTGTAAGATGGAGAAATTCTACTCCTAGTTATCTAAACAAGAGAAATAAAAATATGTGTTCACACAAAAACTTGGACATGTATGCCCATAGTGGCATTATTCACACATTAGCCCAAAGTAGAAACAGTCCAAATATATAGCAACTGGGTATGGGTACAAAAAATATGATATATCCTCACAATGGAATACTATTCTGTAATAAAAAAGGAACAAAGTACCTATACATAACCCAACTTGGATGAACTAGACACAAAATATCACTTACTCGATGGTTTTATTTATAGGAAGTGTCCAGAAGAAAAGCTAATGGGGACAGAAAGTAGCTTAGTGTTTAACAAAGGATGGGGGTAGGAATGGGAATGTGATTACAAATGGACACGGGAAATTTTAGGGGGTTAATGGAAATATTCTAAAACTGGATTGTGATGATGGTTACACAACATTCTAAATTTGTTAAAGAAAATCACTGAATTGCATACACAGCATAAATGAGTTTTATGATTTGTATATTATCCCTCAATAAAGTTGTTGAATGAATGAATAAGGAGATAAATAAGTTGGGACTATGCAAAAATCAGTTAGGAGGTCACTGGGATAGCCTAGGGAAAAGGTCACCATGACTGAGACCATGTTGGTGACCTCCACATGGAGAGTGAAATAGGTTTGAGAAATATTTAGGAATGTTAACCAACAGAACGTGGGAGAGATTGGATGTGAGGAATTTGGCTCATACTCTCTCCTGGAGAAATGCCAAATTGTTTATAAATACTAGAAAAATCTATGCCCTCTTTCACCTCTCTCTTTGTGTGCTTAATACTGGGTTCCTTGGGAGTGGCTCTCACATCATCCGACCTAATTGTTTTAGGTTGGACTACTGTAAGAAATTTCCTTGTACTGGGTGACCTAACCAACCAATATTTATTCACTGTTGTGGCGGCTGACAAGTCCAAAAATAAGGCGCTGGCATTTCTAGTATTGGCTGAGGGCCCTCTTCCTAGTTATAGATGGATGCTTTCTTGCCGCTTCCTCACAAGGCAGGCAAAGAGAGGGGACGCTAGCCCCTAGGCCTCCTCTTCTGAGGCCCCAATCTCATCAGGGGAACTCTACCCTCTTCTCTTCATCTAAACCTAATTACTTCCCAAAGCCTCCATCTCCTAAAACCATCACATTGGGGCTTCCAGCTTCAAAATAGGAATTGTGGGCTCACACATTCAGTCCATAACTCTGGTGGATACACGTTCATCTTTCAAACCAAATCATCAAGACTCAAGCTGAATGTAATCTCTCCATTAAAACCTTCCCTGACCCACCTCAGCTCTATTGTGTCTCTGCAGGACCTGCTGAACATTTCCATCTTAGCATTGGATTGTACGTCTTTGCTTACATGTCCATCCCTGCCTCTGGATCACTGTTGTCAACACTCGATATTTGAGTCTTCCATTAACAGAGTTCCTTGCCAGACACGACGAACTGATCCCAATACTCTCTCCTGCTGAGTCATGATTCCTCTCAAAACAGGGCCACATGTAGCTCTTGTAACCAACTAGCATGGATAGGTCTATGAAATCCAACTGCCATATCTGCTCCTAACTTTGATGTTCTTGATGAGAGGTGTATCTTATTTGTCTGTGTCTCCCCTGCACCAGGAACATAGAATGGATACAATAAATGCATATAAACTTTTTCAGGGAGATGCTTCCAGATATATCTGTATTTGATAAACAGAGCAAATTATCCCTGCCTATCATACCTCTTCCATGGCATTGGCTTCTAATTTTCACCATTTCAGGGAAAAAGAAACTTGGCTGAATATTCTTATAGTTCTCTTTCCATTTTTTTTTCTTCTAAATCCTGTGTTTTGTTAAGTGTGGGCACAGCCCATAGTTTGCCATCATAAACCACCAAACTGCAGTCCCTAATGGGGCTTTACACAATGGTCTTTACATGTTAGACATTATGCCTTTGAGAACTAAAGCTTTCTAAGTCAGGCATCAGGATAATGATTTAGCTATTTATTCCTTTGAACCAGCTACTTTGGTGACTCATTTTTCTCCCTAACCCATGCTATTATACACTAATCCATACATTACTTCCCTTCAATACAGATGACACAGACTGTTTACTCAGGATGATTTTGCAATATGCACATTAACAATGACTTTGTGAGCAGGAAGAATACCAGTTATTCAAACAACTTTAAGAAAACAGCTGAGTGGTAGAGCAGCTTAGCAGGGTGTTAACCATCCATTAATAATGGCAAGGTGACAGACTTGAAGTTTTTGATTTTAGTTCAGATAAGCACTCCAAATTCAGGGTTTGGTAAATGTATTTCCCCGTTTCTTTTAGAGAAAACCACGCATGTGTCCACAGGGCTGTCTAGCTGAGCAAAAGTTAGAAGGCAGACATTTCACAGTAGCTCATATAATGATTGGGATGTAACGCACATTAAAATTATCGTAAAGGTTAAACTTTGTAGGATAGTCCTGATTTCAAATAATTGACACTATTTTTACCTGGGACCATGCTTCTCAGATCACACACATTGATTTGGGTCCAGAAAATACCATCACGATAGTCTTGAGGTTTTATTCCCATTTAGAAACTTCAGCCAAAATGATTCCATTCTCAGTGGAAGAAAATCACTGTTTTTCTTCAATTCTCCTTGATTCTTTTTTTATACTGTGCACATATCTGTCTCCTCTTCAGTCAGTAAGTTTTCTGAAAATAAGAACCATTTGTTTATTTTTATAGTCTATTAACCCCTCTGCATTACAGGTGTTCAACTCATCTTACTAAGTTATTGGTGTTGCTAATAATCTATTTTTCAAAAAAAATATCTATATGCTAATATTAAGGCCATTTCTTTGGGGGGAGGGGTTATGGGACATTGAAAGGGTTAGTTTTCTCTACTTTCACACACGCGCACAAAATCAATTTGTTTTTTCCAATGTGTGTCAAGCAACTATTATGAGTCACTCAGTATGATGGTCATTTCGTACAGGTTTTCTCAATGAGTACTCATAAAAATTCTATGGAAGAAGGGCTATTGCTATCACCTTTTTATAGGTAAGGAAATTGAACACAGTTAAGTAACTCTGTCCTAACCATGCAGTCCAGGAGCAGGTGGGAGCCTCCTGTTCGAAACCAGATCTGGACTCTGAAACCCACAAGTCCATTCCACCAGTCCGAGCTGCTATGAAGAAATCCATTTTCTCCCTTACTTGCCAAGAATACAGAAGTTTTGTTTTGTAATTTGGTTTGGTTTCTTATGCCTCATTTTCCCCAAGAAAAGTTAAGGTTTTGACTAGTTGTTGATATAAAAATCCCAGTGTTTTCTTTGTGTCTTTTTTTGATGTGCAAATTGTAGCCTGTTTTAGTCCCAAAACTGTCATCTCCACTTTCAGGGTCTTCCCAGAGTCTCACTAATTCTCATCACTTTGACTGCTGCCACCGTGGGCCCAGCCACCAACCACTTTTACCAGAGGACTGTAGTACTGATTTCTCTGCTCCCTCTTACTCCCTCTACCCACCACCCTTATTGCATCCTTAAAGACAATTCTCAAAAGAGCAGTCAGAATATTCTTTCAAAAAAGCCAGTCAGATTATGTCTCTTACTGCCCCCATGCCAGTCAATTCCCATCTCACTCACCATAAAAGACCAGGTCTTTCCAAAGGCTCTGTACAATTGACCATACATACCTTTTTACATCTACCTCTCTGATATCATTCCTTACTACTCTTCCCTATATTAACTGCCTCAACTATGTCATCTCTTTTCTGTCCCTCCAACTCACGATGTGGTTCTGCCTCAGGGCCTTTGCACTTGTCATTGCTTCTGACTGGAATGCTTTCTGCCAGAATGGTTACTTTCTCCCTTTCTTTTTGTCTTTGATGAAGTCTCCTCTCTTCAGCAAAGGCTCCTCTGACTGTGATATTTAAAATTGTTATATACTTCTTGATATTTCTCCATAACACTACCATTGAATGTACTCTAGATTTTAATTATTTATTTGTTAGATGTCTATTTCCACCCAGTAGAATGTGAGCTCCTTGAGGGCAGAGACTTGTATATGTTTCATTCACAGCAAAATCTCTATGACTTACGGTTTGCATATGGCACAGGCATTTGATAAATATTTGTGTAATCTGGAGATCTTATATACCTCCACATCCAATAGTTTTCTACTTATAGCCTACAAAATAGATTAAGAAGAAATTTTGGAATATTTTGGGATTGTGAATTACAGTTTTAAGTGATCAAAATAGCAGGGACAATTTTCTATGTTTGATTGGTTTCTCATCTGCTAGTGCTGGGTGACTTAAATTTTCATGTAATCCATCAGTCATTTTACAAGGATTTATAAAGTTTCACACTCTCCACCAATTATGTTCAACCTTCCAAGCTATAGATTTGAGCTGAATTAAACTAGTCTAGACTTACACTCGAATTATGGTTTTCTCGGAGATATTCATGCAAAGAGTTAGGCAAACACAGTTTTACTATTTCAAATGTAAAATGCATAATAAGGAGAAAACCAGCTTCAGTGTTCCATTAATTTCTACTAATGCAGGATGCAAACTTCTTTGAAAAGAAAGTAAAAAGAAAAATGTTTACATTCTTACAGTCGGTCACATTGTAATAATTCAGAGACTGAATTACTTTCCTGTGAATTTCATATAAAACTCACCCAATATGCACTTGTCTATAAGATTCCAAAGTATGCATTTTTAAAAGAATAAAATGGGAGGTAACTTAGAAAAATCTACTAAAATGATTAATAAAATAATTCAGCCAAATACTAAAGAAATGCAAAATATAAATCTTGTATCCATGTTTCTGTAAGTTGTTTTCCAGATCAGTTTTTTTGTTACTTTTAAAGCCCTGCATTCATTTGTGCATTCATTCAATCCTTACTCATTTCATAAATATAAATCCAGCATATAAATAGAGCTAAAAGTAGGTGCACCATAAAAATGAGATCCAGAATTTTAAAGATCTTACAAACTAGATAGAGGGGTAAGTCACTTTCATAATTATTTCTCATTTCTTTCACTCCATACCAAGTTCGGAAAAGTTACTGGGTGCACACGGTTTGGGAAGGCATGGAGTGAGGTGGTGCTTTCAAGACAGATGTCTCTATGCTTGACACAAAAATACACTTTGGGCACTTATGTAGTGTAAGTTTCAGATATTCAGAAATTGACATTCTCAGCAACCCTATCTAAATGAAATTGCCAGCACAGGCATCGGAATACAGCAATGCTTCCCCTATTTCTCTTTCTCAAATTTCTTTCAAATCCTTCTGAGACTTTGTCTATTAAGCATGGCTAATCATACTGGATGAAAGCTGTCTGTCCTTCCTCTGAGACACACTGTATCCTTTTAGCTTGAAGTGAGGCATCATTTCTTTCCACATCCTTCTTTGTCTCTTGTCTAGGAGATGGGTCTCTGCAAGGGACCCCAATACTTCCTTTCCACAGCTTCTTTCCCTCTCTTTTTATAACACACCACTTACATTATTAAAATAATGTGCTTATTTGTCCAGTTTCCCCCACTAAGTTTGTAAACTCAGAAAAGGTTGGTATTAAGGCTACGTTTCTCCCTTTGAGACACCATGCTTAGCACAATACCTGTCTTAAGTAGGTAGTTCATAAATATTAATCGAATAAATAAATTGCTTTATATCCAATTGTACCTTAAATATTTGATTTAGAGTGTTCATCCACAATGATTAAGGGAGTAGTTAAGGCAGTATTTAGCTTTTAATAATTTACCAATGCTAAGGTGAACAGGTTTAGATAGTTTCAAAGTATCTTAATCGAGTTGGGGGGGCAGGTTAAAGCATTCCCAAGACACATAAGGTTTCCAAAGGACTTCGTGTAAATAATTTATTTATAATTATGGTTTGTATTGTTGCTCTGCAAATTTCTTGCAGCGTGGGCCAAAAGACCTTGAAGAGAGTTCAAATTAAAAAGACTTACAAATATCTACCCAGCAAGAAAGAAGGGGAAGTAGGTGAAAATGTACCTGTCCAGTCTTGCTACTATTTCCTGGAGTCAGTCTTGGTTTAAAACATAATAAGCAGACCCCAGCTTGTCATACTCACTTTCTCCCAGGGGTTTGAAACTGTAATGAAAGCATTTTAACTCAGTGGTAACTGGATTAGAGTAATGCAAGAACGTGCCACCTTGGGACCTCCTGCTTGTGTCTCGGCCTGAATAAATGTGTATGGAAATTGTTTTAAACTGATGGCTGGACAGGATCACAAGTTATAGTAATGTTGACAGTCTCAGCTTGGAACCTGGAAAAAACAGAAAAAAAAAAGTGGAGTGGGGACTGAAAACAGCTCATTTGCTGACATGAAAGCGATGCTCAGAGGTTGAGACGTACAACCTTGGCAGGTCAATGGTGACAATACTTGCAAAGTGCCACCAGCATCTCCCCTGCAAATTGATGCAACTGAATATGAATCCTCACCTCCAATTGGAAGCAACTTGATTTCTTTTTCAGCCTCCAGGACTCATAAGAAGCCATAAGGAGAAGTTTTAGACTTAAAGTGTGCAACAGGATACTAAATCTTCCATCTCCTGAAGGCTGGATAGGAAATGAAAAGGTATAGTTGTCACATTCTGTCACAGTGGAATATCGTGGAAATAATCCAATCCATTTGTTCCCTTCAGAAGTAGCTGGTGTTTCAGTGTGAGTTCCTCCTTCATTATTTCACTGGGTTTATTGTATTGTGTCACAGAGGCAAAACATCTGTTGGCAAAGACAGGGGAGGCGAAGGAGACTCTCTATCTTCCTTATGAACGTTTGCAGAGAAGTTCCAGTGAATTTACTGCCAGAGAAGAGTGGCAGCCTGTCAGCTTCCAAGATCCCAGTTTTAGGGAGCTGCCAAATGGTTCCTGACTAAGAGCAAACAAAATGTGCATTTTGTGCATGGTGTGAAGGCATCTTTTTTGTCAAATTTGGCAAAGCAGATATCAAGGGGATGATTCAGAAGGGACCTAAAATTAGACAATTTTGATTCCCATACTTCAGTACCATCATAGAGTCCAGCTTCGCTTCCTGGAAAGATGAGTTGTTTCTTTAAGGAGATTCAGCTGGAGTCCATCTTTTCATAGAACATTCTTTGGGTACATAGAACCAGAAAAATAATTCAAGTCATGAAGTTATATACATCCACAAGAACTCCAAAATATCTGTCGCTCTCTTTCCTGCCTTCAAACAGGACAAGTAGTAGGGTCTCCATTTTATAGGTTGGGTAAGTGAGGTTCAGAGGTCAGGGGAGTTTATATGCATTATGTGATGACAGATTCTAAATTATAGATCAGCATGGTATCTTACTCATCTTTGCAAGAGTCAGTGCACAGAGGAGACTTTGGCACATAGTAGGTGCTTAGCAACCACTTGTCAAATTGATCTTACTAGACCAATAACCCACAGAAAAACACAAGCCTTCCCAAACCCTTTGAAAAAGAATGTCATGGCCCAGCTATTTTGACTAGAATATTCCTTTATTTGCTTATGGATCTGGATCTCACCTCCCTACATGAGATTCCTGAAACTTTTAGAATCTATATTCCATCATGACCTCAGAGAGTTTGGATTTCCAACTAACATCTTGATGTAATTTGATTTTGGACTTTCTCTAACTTTTTTTTAAAGATTTATTTATTTATTTGAGAGAGAGAGAATGAGCACATGAGCAGGGGGTGGAGAGGGGCAGAAGGAGAGAGAGAGAGAGAGAGAGAGAGAGAGAGAGAGAGAGAGAGAGAGAGAGAGAGAGANNNGAGAGAGAGAGAGAGAGAGAGAGAGAGAGAGAATCCTCAAGCAAACTTCCCACTGAGCGGAAAGCTGGACACGGGACTTGGTCCCACAACCCTGAGATCATGACCTGAGCTGAAACCAAGAGTCGGGTGCTCACCCCACTGAGCCACCCAGGATCCCCTGCATTTTCCTTAACTTTCGAATTGGGATCCAAATAGGCAAAGCATTTAATTTAAAATTATGAAGTCAAGCCCAACATGATCCAGGTTTTTCTTCAATATGAAGACAGAGATAATGGCTTGCTTTGGACTGAAATGAAAGAACAAGAAGGTACCCTTAGGAATACATGACTTCTATCTTCTTTTTATTTCTGTTTTGGGGTGTGTGTGTGTGTGTGTGTGTGTGTGTATTTTGGTGTTTACATGGTTTTTTTTCTTCCCTTTTTTATACCTTGTACACAATATCCATCTCCTGCTATATAAAGAAATCAGAGGCTGTGACATAGGCCCAGCATATACCTCTAAATTGAATGCATGGAACTAACCCCAAAAGCTTCCCAAATATGCCAAGAACAGGCGACTGTTTCAAAGTCATGTAATGGACGCAGGCAGCTGGTGTATTTAGTATCTAAGGAGCAGCATTTCCTTTTCTTCCTATTTTTTTTCTCTTTTCCCTCAGTGAAAGCTAAAACTTTATTATAAAACCACAGATAAGTATATCAACTGCTAGGAGGCTGGCACAGCAGAATACAAGGAAATAAGAGATAAGGGAATTTGGTCAAATACAAAAAGTACTGTGGAATTTAAACCAAATGACAGCAGATAAGGTTTTCCCTGAGTTTCTATTAAAAATGTAATAAATAAGAAATCTAAAAAATATTTCTTTGCAGGCCTAGTACTTTTGTTCCTCTATTACTCATCAGAAATGTATAGAATCTTCATCAATGCTGGGATTCTATTCACAGTTGCAAAAATAAACTTTGCTGGAGTCACATTAAAGATATGACAGCCTCAGAATGATGCCTCGTGAGTCTTTCAGTCAAGTTTGTCATTTGAATAAATAGACTTTATTTACACACTTAAGGGATTCACCCCATCATCCTGCATGGAAGCCTAGTGGTAAAAGCAGAAATGGCACTATAGAAATCACCAGTGATTGAAACACAGATTAAAACAACAACAACAACAAAAAAAAACTGTGGTGGGAACTTTACTTAAGCTGCCCTTTGGGGAAAAGATCACAGTGTTTTTATCTTATTAAGTATATATAATTCCTGAAGGGTTCAAAGTTCTGTGAATGGATATTTACTGACATTTTGTGTTCCACAGTGGAATTTACATTAACCTAAAGCAGAGAGGTCTGAATAAAGTCGACCCCCCACCATAAGTGAGTTGGCATAGATCCATCCAGATCATCTCAGTGCCTTGGGCCCTGTTGACCTCCGGGAAGGAAAGGAGATTGAAATCTGGACAAAAAAGGACTCTAAGTAGGTTCTCCGGGATGACACGCCTCTGGGGGCTCCAACTTGAGTGTGGTCTGGGGTCTCAGGTGAAGTGGTCTATGGTGTCTGCTCCATCTCTTGAGGGCAATATCTCTAAGCCATAAAATGTCTCTCTGAATAATATGGCACATCTGTCAGCCCTAACATCCCACACACTCAGTTTATATCTGTCTTGGGATAGTCCATGAAAGGAAAAGATCATCCTATTTGGATGGTAGATATTCAAGTCATTTTATTTGATTCAATCTTTTGTTCTTTTGTGATAGGCCTATATACACTTTTTATCCAATTGAACTTATGTTTTAAAGCATTTATTTACAGATAATGTCAGAGCAGAATATCTATGTATCTTGATGGGTTGAAAAAGAATAGACCAAGCCATATATAATTCTTTATGCTAAGGTCCCTGTCACCTTAGTGGGAAAGGGAACCAATATTATCAACTTTCAGTAATAATTTCTATTGAATGTGGCAACAATCCTTCCTACGTACAGCAAATTCAATGCCATAAATAGGTCACATTTTACTAATAGTTCTGGGTATCAAAAGCATTAATGAGCATAACTGTCAACAAGCAAAACCAGAATCAACAAGAATCCACTGTTTGGACAATCGTGACACTTATACTGTCAACAATCCAATACATATTTAAAAATTTGTTGAAGTTTTGAATCTCCTGCCATTTTATATTACAGGATTGTAGGCTTTCTGGGTCTACGGTGCTTCTGGTGTTCAGAAAGTGCTGAGGAGCCCAGACTTGGGTAGAGATGAAGATCAAATGTCCTCAAATTAATTATTAAGATGTTCAGAGAATCCTCACAGTGAGAAAATCTAACTATGGCCACATTTTCTTTTCTTTTCTTCTTTCTTTCTTTTTGTTATTTTCTTTCTTTCTTTTCTTTCTTTCTTCCTTCCTTCCTTCCTTCCTTCCTTCCTTTCTTCCTTCCTTCCTTCCTTCCTTCCTTCCTTCCTTCCTTCCTTCCTTCCTTCCTTTCTTTCTTTCTTTCTTTTTCTTTCTTTCTTTTCCTTCCTTCCTTCCTTTCTTTTTTTTTCCCACTTTAAAAACTATCTAGTCCTCTTAGAGAAAACACTTTAAGATTTGGTATCAAAAGAACATTTCCATTCATTTTAAAATGGAATTCACATAAATCTTTGTGGCTTTTGTGCTATGACCCAGAATAAGTAATTAATGTGAGGTTGGATAAAGGCTGAACACCTTGTTCTTCATGTTTCCTACTATTTATGTGAAAAATCTTTTTCAACTTTATCTCTGAGTAGCCAAATAAATTTCCTTCCTACCACATGCAAGAATATTTGATTAATGAGTAACTACGATTAAATGAATTGCTATGTGTGAGGTGTTTAGAATCGTGTCTGGCATACAGTGGTATGTAAATGCTGATAATCATTCTTATTATTTTTATTTGTCATTTCAGATTTTTTAAATTAGAATATAATTGTTAGGACAATATAATTTGGCTAGGCCTCCTAGCAAAACAAAATGTATAAAAGCTGAGACTCGTGGCAGAATATGGACATAAGACCTTATTCTTTCCTTGCTTAATGCTCTTGACCAATGATTTTGAATTTTAACAATTATTGATATGTTTTATATATTCATATATTTATAAGAGGGATAATTTTTTAACTAAAGAAAATTCTACATCACTCAGAGAATTAATTTTAAAATAATTTTATTTAATGTTTGATTAATGATGCTTTAAGCTGTGACTTGGTGACATATTGAGTTTCACTTACAGCTATAAAACTCATTTGTGGGCAAGTTTATATGGGTACATATGGGTGTAATTATCTGTCCCGCTTCTATGTGTGTGCATCTAGAATGCCCTGTAGGCAAGCTTGAGTTCTTCTTTTATGCTTCTCAAATTCTGAGCACTCCTCACATATCTGTGATTCTCTGTGCCAAAAAAATAAATAAAAGAGGGAGAGTTTTTTCTTAGATTTTTAGTTATTAAAAGGCGTATTCACAGACTGCCTGGCTGGCTCAGTTGGTAGAGCGTGTGACTCTTGATTTCAGGGTTATAAGTTCGAGACCCATGTTGGTTGTGGAGATTACTTAAAACTAAAATCTTAAAAAAAATAAAGGCATGTTCTCCAGAGGCCTTTTATAAACACACACACACACACACACACACACACACACACACACACACACACACATCATGTATTAATCCATTTAATCTTATTTTGTGGTTATTTAAAGAGAACTTTTGGGACTAATTTTAGTTGTGCTGAATGAAACAAAAAATAGGTTTTATACTTCTTCAAAATGGAAATAGTTTCTCAAATATGTTTGGGTTTTAGCATGCTGTTAATTAATTACCCAAGATATGTAGTAATACCTCTGAAAATAATGACATAATTATTTGTTTAATTAGATAAAAGTACCATGAATAAACATGTCTAATTTTCAGATTTACCTACAATGGCATTCATACTAAAATAGTCCAAAATCTACCATGTAATAAAATGATAATTGGGGAATGTATAGTTAGAAGTGCAATTGGTTTTAATTTGAGTTAATTAAACAAAAGTTGAATTATTTTTTTCTTTTTAATAGTAATGTCTTTGGTTTCATGTACAAATCATACCTAAAGTCTTGGTAATAATCTTGTTAAATATAGTAGACCATATTTTTCTGTAATTGACCATTTAAGATAGCTTTAAAAATTTAAATGGTTATCTAAAACAAATCAATTAGCAAAATTTTTGCCTGCTTTTATGTTATTAAATTATCTTAATGACAGTGGGAAGGTCAGCATTTATCAAACACTTGAACTATCATAACATATTTAAGAAATATTTCACAGAACAGTTATGCCTTGAATTAGATACAACTGATCATTGCTTTTTTAAATCTTAATAGCTTCCATATTTAAGAAATGCTGCATTTATTTAATGAATAAACTATGTTTTAATTATAGAGGAATGTAGGTATATTTGATTTCATACAAATTCAGCCTAGTTAAAAACTACAAAAGGCTGTTTCATGGTGACCATTTCAGTATAGCTAAACACACACACACACACACACACACACACACACACACACACCCTCAGTTCATCAGGCCATTACCTTGTCAACGTGCGTGTGTATGTGTGTGTCTTTGTGTATGTCACACCCTCTAAATTCAGGTGGCCTCAAGCTGTGCCATATAATTCCAACCTCAATTAAACTTTCCAAGGTCAGCTGTGCTGTACCAGGTCAGACATAAATAAGGCAGAGGAGAGTCCTAACGTACAGGAAAGCTATATTTATTCTTTATCCACAGTTCATGGCTATCAAATGAAGCCTAACAGAAAGGAAAGACAGGAAAAAGGACTCTCAAAAGGTACTTTACACTTAAGTATAACCTTTGTTGAAAAACAAAAATCAGTATAATCAGTATATGAATAATTCAAGACAAAGTGAATGAGTGGTGGGTTTGAGTGTATGTGTGTGTGTGTGTGAGTGTGTGTGCGTATCTTTATTTTTTTTTTACTCTCCTTCCCTCTAAGAATAAAATTTTAACCAGAGCCCAGTAGAGAATATGCTGGTATAATTGCAAATCATTATCCCAGAAATCAAGAGACCCATTTCCAATTTTCTTTGTACAACTAACCAGCAGGATAATCTTAGATACATATTTTATCACCTTCAGTTTTCTCTTCCATGAAATGAGAAGTTTAAAGTAGATAAATCCGTTGAATTTTCAAGTTCTAAAATTGATGTAAGGCTGAATTCTACTCAAATAGTGTTAGTAAACAAAGATCCAATAAACCAAGTGAATACACAGAACCGAGAAATTATATTTGTTCATATATAATGTATAGGGATTAGTTTTTAGAGTATATAAAGAACTCCTATTAAAAAAAAGAAGAAAAGAAAAACTTCCAAAAATGTACAAAGAAAATGAACAGTTTGCCCAATAAACACTTGAAAAGGTGTTTAATTTCTTTAATAATTTGAGAACTATAAAATAAACAACGTTATACCATTTTACACGCCCTTATCTGGCAAAATTAATGCCCAACAGTGTTAAGAGGTGAGCTTCCACAGTTGTACACAAGGTGTATCAGGGCAGTGCAGAAAAACCACAAGTGCTCCCCAGGATGTGGACAAATTTGGAGAAAACCACAACAAAATCCGTGGAGCAGTGTGTGCCCTTCTAGCTTGATGTAGCTCATGGTTTCAGTTTTGGATTGTGGTACTTTCTCTTTAATGATGTCAGATCTTATGAAGTTATGGTTTCAGAGTTTGCTAGAAGAAAAAGAAAGAACCCTGGGACCTATGGGAAATCGGGCATCATTAGGAAGAAATCTAGGTTGCTGTTCTCCACCAACACCTAGCATAGTACTCTTCCAGTTGGAAAGAAGTGGAGTTTGACCTTGATTTAAGAACGGGGCAATGAACTCATTAGTAAGTAGCCTGCAGAAGCACATGACTTCTGTCATTTCTTATGAGCTAAATATTAAACACAAAATGAAGGAAGCCAATTAAAGAAAGAAATAAAAGAGAGGGAACAAAGAGAGGAAAATGGAAAACTTCTGGGTGGATGGCCCAGTTTCTAATTCCATAGTTCTCATTCAGATTTCTGTTGGAAGTAAAATGGCCAGATTGAGCAACACAACAGCCACAATAACAACGAAAAGAGAATGGGACAATTTTTATTTCAAAAATTTGCTTGTCGTTTATCTGAAATGCAAATTAGCTGGGTGTCCTGCATTTTACTTGGCAACCCTACATGGAAATGATCAATGAACTATAGAGAAAGCAGATAGCAAGTACTCCATGTTAGGGATCACATTAGGGATGCATAACAGGACTTTGAAGAATTTCTGTAGGTGAAGGGCACATGATACCAGGATGAAGCACTGAAGAGAGTCAGAGTTGAATCCCACCATCTTTCCCATGGGAAAGCAAGATACTTACAGAGGAAATGTGCATCCTTGTGGGAAAATAAGAAAACAAGATTTCCGGACTCGGGTGAATGTAGTTTGTGAGGAAAGGACAATGAGTAGCAGACACCTGAGAACAGAAGAAGAGTGAGAAACTCAAGGTAAGAATCCAATCCTTTACTTATAAAAGGATAATGCAAATGGAAGAAGGGTTTTGACCTGATGAATTCAACAGACCTGAAGGAAGAGACTTGAAACACAGCTCTGCTGACCCAGAAGTGAATCAAAATAAAGCTGACCACAGTGAGATATTTGAGATATTAAACAGTTTGGACTGAACAAATACCTATGTGGGACAACATAAAAACATAAATATAATCATGTAAAAATAATGATTTATTAATTATAATTTGGGTAGGCTTCCAGATTATGCAACTAATTGGGGAAGAAGATGGGAAAAAAGCTAAAAAAGCACGCTAAATTTCTAACTATGTATTCAAGCTTGACATGCATAATTGGAGGAAAATAGATTCAGATGGATGTTGGGTAACCATAATGGCCAACACAAAAACAACAACAACAATAATAACAACAAAAAACACAGACAGAACCCTGAACAACTAATTGTGGGAACATAAAAGAGTGAAAAGAAATAAGATCGGAAAGTCTAATAGATTATGAAAAGAACAAATGGAGTTTGACAAATATGACTATCTTAAACTTTCCCATTAAATGACAAATACTTTATATTTCCAGTCAAAGAACAATATTGAATTTTATGCTATTATGTAAGGGATATTACTAAAATAAAAGAAAGGAACTAAAAATAAAGGAAGTCCAAATTATCAAATAAGAAATAGGGACCAGTGAAGGGGGCTTGCTCTGCCTTGCTACCTTTCAGTACTAAAAATAAAATATTTAGGAGGGAGTGAGTTAAGCACGTGGTACTTAGAGGTGGATTTTAATGGCATTAGGCTAGATCTAGAAGGCATGTTGTTAACTTCTTTAAGAGAAGCAACAGGAAGAGAAAGGTTGCTTGATATAAATTCCTTTTAAATAGGCATGGTTTGGCTGTGATTGAGGAAATCAAAAAATGTACCAGCAACTCTTGGTTTTGGCTCCTGTCACAATCTCATGGGTTGTGGGATCTGGCTCCTTGCTCATCTCAGAGTCTGCTTGAGACATTCTCTCCCCCAACTCCTTCCCCTATCCATGCTCTCTCTCTCAAAATAAATAAATCTTTAGGAAAAAACCACACATTTGTGAAATACAGTTGAAGTGTATACATGAAAATTAAAGTAGTGTTTGTTGGAGTCAGAATTGCTCATTTTCCTTCTGTTGTAAGATTATTTTAATTTATCAAAATTTGCATATTTATAATCCATATTTTAAAGGTAGCTATGAAGAAGATAGATGAAATTTTAAAGTACATATATCATGATTCAATAAAAGTTGCTAACCATCTACTATACCTACATATTATATAATATATAAATGCCTAATATAGTATACAGTATATAATATATAGTATGCTATTTACATTACTATATACTTTGGATCACCTAATAAACAGTCCAGGAAATAAGCTAATTTAATGAGATGCATACAAAGAATTAGGAAGAGTATCTTGTATCTACAGAGAGCTCAGTCATACAGAGTAGAATAGTTTGCTCCATACTCTTGGGTTCATACTTTTGCAGACATTTCTTGAGACTGTTGATAATCACAGGTAAGAACACAGTTGTGACTGGAGCCCAATGAGCCAAGTTTGAGGAGAAATTGGCTAAAGAGTCCCAGACCACCCATCATAAAAAGGGGATTTGTTGTTGATTTTGTCCTTTTTTTTGTCTTCCTGTCAGGGCTTCAGTTGATGATCTAGAATTTGAAAATAACAGTGTCTATTTCACAGGTTTCTTTTTACATTTATGCCAGAAATCTTTAACAAAACCTTTTAGCTCCTGATAGGCTCTTGATAAATGTTAATTTTAACCTCAGCGTACAAACATGCCTTTCAAGAGGAAATTTTCCTTTAAAATAGTTTCTTTGGCTTATTTTTTGCTTGCTGGTACATTTTTAGATTTTCTCAATCACAGCCAAACCAAGCCCATTTAAAAGGAATTTATATCAAGCAACCTTTTTCTTCCTCTAGTTTCCTCTAAGAGACGTTAGCGACATGCCTTGTAGACCTAGCCTAATGCCATCAAAATCCACCTCTAAGTTCTGTGCACCTAACTCAACTCTAAATATTTCATCTTTAATACTGGAACGTAGCACAGCAGAGCAAACCCCCTTCACTGGTCCCTGTTTTGTAGTTGATAATTTATGATCATCTCAAAGCTAGTAAAGATACCGGTTTTGGGACAGAAGCCCAGCACTTCCAAAGAAATCCAAGTTAAGTTAGTCACAACATTTACCGAGTGATTAATTAACTGATGAAGAAAAGAAGAAGACGTGTTTTGCACTTTGTTTTATGAGGTGGTTCCAGTCTGTTTGAATTTCCTAACTGATCCTTTATGCAGAGCTTGATTACGTCTGTGAGAGAACTCAGGTATGTCAAAGCTCCTTTTCCAAAGGCTAACCTGGGACTCTGCAAAACAGAAGTGTCTCAAATTCTCTTGGGCAAATCCATGTGGAGCATGAAAATTGACACAAAGTTCACAACAATCCTTGAATTACGTGTACAGAATCATAGAGATGAAAGCAGGAAAAGGGGTACATTCCAATAATGGTTAAGATAATATTAGTAACAATTAGAGCTTTGCAGTTGATAAACATTCTTTCACATACTTAATTTGATTATTTTATTTCCTCTGTGAACTCAGGAATAAGATGGCTAAAACTTTGTTATGGCTACTCCATTGCCAGATATTCTGCTGGGCACTTTACATACATTCACCCTATTTCAAACCTTGTGTGTTAGAATGTTGGTGGTTGATAGCACTGTGAGGGAGAAGAGAGAAGAAATAAGGTAACTCTGAAAAACTGTTCGTTATGTGATGGACATTCTGACTCTAAATCACTATAGTCTATTCAATTCATGAATATAGTTTTTGCTTGTTTTTTTTTTGTAATGGACACTGGAAATAAAATGTTATATTGGGGTGGAGGCAGTAAGAATAGAGAGCATTGCTTAGAAAGTTTATGGGAACTCGAGATGGTGACTTATCATCTTAAAGCCATGACAATGTGAAATGAGTTCTTACTACGAATTCAATTTGACAGTTAAAGAAACTAAGTCACACGAACAACTTTCTTAATGCCATCATGCCAGTCAAGTGTTCCCACCAGGATCCGAACCCATGGAGTCTGAGTCCAGAGTCTCCATGGTAAACAGTGACAAAATGGAACCTCTCCAACTTGATGGCATTCTTGTTGCTTTTAAGAATTTGAAAAGTTGTAGTGCATAAATGAACAATTTTTGACCTGCTAATAAGGAAGAATCACAGGTCTCAGTCAAAAAGATTGTCTTCCCTGTGGTTAGGTAGCTGTGGGTAATATTAGGGTCCTTAGGTTTAGAATTAAACTATAATAAACAAGCAATGATTCTATGATGATAATTTTCATAAAAATATCTTGAAAAAAATTATACCATGTGGGAAAATTACCTAGTTGACCTATTTTTTCCCTACCATAAAATCTCCAAAAAATTTATTAGTAAAATTACATCTAAGCAGCTGACTGAATACACTGACCAGACTGGACAAAGCAGGAGCAAGATGGAGGTATGGGATAGAATAAGATTAGGTAGAACCTTTTGTTCTCGGGATCTTGGCATTCAAAGGCACCCAGGCATCCAGGCAGAAGGAGTAGAGATTGAAGACCAAATCTGTTTTGGAAAACTAGCTTGCAATTGTGAGAATACCTCATAACAGCATTAGGGGTCAACATTAATGCACTTATCAGAGGCTATAATTACTGAGAATGGGCGTTAGACACCCTGGAAAATAAGTAGTATCCTGAAGAAAGGTAGAATGGAACAACAAATAATCAACATATGGCAAGACACAGCCCTCTTCGTAGAGTGGGAAACACCTGAGTATTTCATATCCTTCACATGTTTCCTCTCTGACTGTTTCTTGTGGCTCTAGCGCAGAGTTTTATGCCATCATAGAATCTTCATGACCACTCTAATCATAGTTTAAACCCATTTATCCATATTCTATTGCCAAACAGAAGAAACAACTAGAAACACTCACTCTTCGATAATTCTGCCTGTTCTTTAAGAACCTTATAAACCTACCTCCCAGTTTTTGGCTTTCTTTTCTGAAGAACAAATAATCTCATCTCCTTTTATCTTTCCTTACAGATCCCATTTTCCCATCCTTTAATCATTTTTATTGTTTCCATCTGTACCTACTTTAGTTTTTCCTATCCCTTTTCAAATGTGTATCTGCAAATTAGGTATAGCACTAGCAAAATTGGAATAGGTCTAAAATTCCTATTGATTGATCTATTATTGGAATAACTACCTTGATTTAGATTAGACAACAGATAGAAAATGATGGTAAGAGCATAGGGGGGAAGAAAGGAGAAAAGGTAACTCTTACCATAGAAGGATATTTACAGATCCAGAAAGAAATTCTAAGGAGTGGAACTTGCCCTAAAGAGAAATGAGAAAATGCATAACAATACGACAAAATGGCTACTATGGAAGTTAAATAAAAAATGAAGAAAACAAAAATTATATCTATAAAATGATTACAACTACAAATGCATGTCTGCATATAAATGGGCAAGCATAGGAAAAGAACATACTGGGGAAACTTTTTTCTTAGAATAGCGTAACTTTCTGCATTCTTTTTAAATTTTAATTTTCCTGATTTTAGTAGTGCTATGTGTGCAATAACTGAAACGTAATTCTAGAAGAACTATCTGGAGAATAATAAAGGAAAGCCTAGGACTCCCTAACAATGTAATAATACTTAAGAATAATAAAAACAAGCCAACAAAAACCAAACAAAAACCTCAAAGCGCATACAGATCTGTACTATTTTAATGCATTTGCTAAATCCTATAGACATCATATACTTTTGCTATTCATGCTTGTAATGGATGGGCGGGGCTAGAAATGACCTAATTTGTACCCTGGAATCTCTTGCCCTATCCCTCAAATTGGAACAACAATACAAAATTAAAAGGACAAGTTAAGAAGTAGATAAAGAAAAAGCAAGCCTCAGAATTTTAGGAGTGGAAGTGCATTTAAGCATCACCCAGCCTTTAACACTCTCATTTCACAGGTGACAAACTAATGACCAAAGAATAGGACTGGATTTTTCATGGTAATATATATTAAAGAAACATAGAATACAGGCGTGCTCTGTACCAAGGTACTTTTAGATATGTGTAAGTCATACTCTATTAAAGACTGTACATGACCCAAGAGTAATAGAGTCCCATCATAAGAGTGTTGGGACTTTGTAATTATTCTGTTGGTAGAGACAATATTTCCTATTAGTTGTCGTCTTATACAAGTGTGGCAATGCAGGGAATTATAAGTGCTTGGACTTGTCTTGGCTCACAAGAAAACAAAGGGAGGGGGAGGAATGTCATAGATCCATTATAAATCATGATTCAGTGAAATTCTATAGACTTTGTGCTTAAGATGGAATTTTGTTACAGGTTTTCATACATATATATGTATACTTACCACATATTCTTTATATATATATATATATATACACACATACATATATTCACATACATACATATGTCATATATATCATACTACATATTCGGACATACATAGTCTTACCTGGTTAATTTGAATCACCTGTGTTTTCATCTAATACTTAGTTCATAGCTCAAAATTCTGCTTGAAACATTAGTGCTCAGTGTCTCTTCTTTCATCATGGATCTGTAGAATTGTTTTTCACCTCAACTTTTGATATTCACCTCATCATTTTTATACCCTGATCTGAATTGATAATACCAACCCACCATTTCCATCAACAAAATAACTATCCAGTGGAAGATAAAGAAAATGCCTGAAGTCTTAAATATGGCAAAAGTCATTTTCCATACATCTAATAGACAATAACGTGGAAGTCCAAAACAAAGCTACATGAATAAGGGTTAATAAAATCCCTTTCTTGGGCACCAGGGTGGCTCAGATGGTTAGGCATCTGCCTTGGACTCAGGTCATGATCCCGAGGTCCTGGGATCGAGTCCTGCACTGGGCTCCCGGCTCAGCAGGGAGCCTGCTTCTCCCTCTGCCTCTGGCTCTTTCTCTCTGTCTCTCATGAATAAATAAATAAATTAAAAATCTTAAAAAAAATCTCTTTCTTTTTTCCACATTCCAGGAGAATTGTTTTGTTTGTCTGTTTGCTTGTTTTGGTGTGTGTGTGTGTGTGTCCTTGTGCCTGATTGGAGACCTACTCTCAAGGATCTTAAGGTTAAGGAACAGTCTTTGTAAGTCTGAACTTAGGATAATATCATCAGGTAGCTTCCAATTTAGTAACTGCACTGGCCTTGTTAATTGGATCGAATGCTGACCAGTGGTATTCTCTAGTCAACATGGCAGACTTTGACATGGGAATTGGAGGAAATGTATACTCAGCAGGAACTACAGTAGTGTGATCAGATATAGGGACTGTTGGAATGACAGGTGCCTCAGAATCAGTCAAATTTTCACACAAGTCAAGTAATCTATCCAATCAGGTTATTTGTAAGTAAGTTATTAGGCAAAATGTTAGATTATTGGGGGAATTTTGAAAAAATGTTAGATGGAGGAAAAGCGTGTTAAGACTCTTGCACTTCTTGGCTGAAGGCATAGAAAATACGTCTGCAGTCACTTACAAATTAGGGATTTTTTTTTTTTGTCTTCAATGAGTAATGCAAATAGCTCAGCCTTTCAATGATTCCAATACTGAGGTCATTGCTATTCCCTTGATCTGTGCCAATAATGACCAGAACTGTAGCTATCGTGTCTAGATTATGGCAAGAATGAGGAATAAGGAGTGGTGGTCCTTGTATTCAGCAAGCAATGGTTTTCTGGGCATGGAGTGCATTTCTGCTACATGTCATTGGCTGACACCACACACCGCTACATGTCAGTGGCCAACTGAAACTGGAAAGTGACCAGGGAGAAAGGGGTTCGGAATCAGGGTTTGGTTAGCTCACAGTGCCTGCTACAACATCATATGGGGAGATATGCTAGAAATAAGGAAGCAGCCTATTTAGTTACTATAAAGAGAACCTTCAACTCATTAGTTTCTGATGACATGTAGGCTTAGGACATTGCTTCAATCTGGAGAGTTTCCACCAATGAGATGGAACTGTGTCTCAGGGTGTCCATATGGGTGTGCATATCAAATAACTGGGAGGGCAAATGCTTTTTTAAAAGATTTTATTTATTTGTCAGAGAGAGCACAAGCAGGGGAAGTGGCAGGCAGAGGGAGAAGCATGCTTCCCACTGAGCAAGGAGCCTGACGTGGGACTCGATTCCAGGACCCTAAGGTCATGACTTGAGCTGAAGGCAGATGCTTAACTGACTGAGCCGCCCAGGAATCCCAAAAAATGCATTTTTAAATTGCACTTGGAATTGTCTTTTCTCCAAATTAATTTCTGTAATAGGTTTGTTTTCCATAGTGTTATTTCTATCATTTGCTTGTATTTTTCAGTTCATTTTTTTTGAAATTAGTGCTTGTTTCAAGGTCTATTTCTGTTTGGTTAGCACTCTATGTGGCATCACATTTAAATTATTTTTAAAAAGGCATTTCGATTTCAAATCTTTAAACAATTCTGTTAATCTGGTTAAGTTTTTGACACTTTTTGATTCCCATTTGTATTAGTAAAAATAGACAGATATAGATGGAACATTTTAAAACACAATTTTACAAACTTAGGCTTAGTTCTACAGTGATATTACCTGTTCATCTCTACATGGCTTAAGCAGATACCACAAAACAGTTCCTTCTTTTTCATTCAATTTCACTCCTCTATTTTGAGAATAAGAGGCTGGAGCACATCGGGAAGTTTCTCTGTCAGGTGGAGAGAATAACGTAACATTAAATAGGTGATAATTCAGCAGAAACCTGGCCTTGGGTAAGCCAAGGAAATCCAAAGGTGAAGAAATATGCAAAGTTTGAAAGTTTACAATTAAAAGATCTGTGAGAAAATATACAAGGTACTAAAATCTAAAAGCCTGGCAAAAAATGGCTGTTCTAGCCACAGAATTGCAGTTTTATAAAAGACTTCTCTTCCAAGAGTCCTACACAGGGAAATGCAAGGATCCATGCTGAGAAATGCTGTAGGAAAAAAAAGCAAAATATCAGGAGAGGAAATCAAGCCAATGATTGGTGCTTTCTAAGATAGAAGCCATGCAATATAAATACCCCAGTTCTTTGTAGGAGAGAGAAAGTGTTCTTTGGTGTGCCTTTTTCTCTCCCCCCCCCCAGTTTTTTTGAGTAATAATTGACATAGATCACTGTATAAGTTTAAAACATACAGCATGCTGCTTTGATATACAAATATTGTGAAATAATTACCACACTTGGTTCAGCTAACGTTCATTGTCTTGTATACAAATAATAAAAATAAAAGAAAAAGAACCAAAAGGGAAAAGAAAATTCTCCTTGTGATGATAGTCACAGGATTTACTCTCTTAACAACTTCTCTATATATCATAGAGCAGTGGTAGCTACAGTTACTCTGTTGTACATTGCACCCCTAGTACTTATTTATATTCTAACTGGAAGTTTGTACCTTTTGACCTTCTTCCAATTCCTTCTTCCCCCATTCTCTGAGTCTGGTAATCACAAGTCTGATCTCTTCTTCTGAGTTGTTTTTTTTTTTTAAAGATTTTATTTATTAATTTGACACAAGTAGGCAGAGAGGCAGGCAGAGAGAGAGAGGGGAAAGCAGGCTTCCCGCTGAGTGGAGAGCCCAATGTGGGCCTCGATCCCAGGACCCTGAGATCATGACCTGAGCTGAAGGCAGAGGCTTTAACCCACTGAGCCACCCAGGCGCCCTGAGGTTTTTTTTTTTTTTTTAAATTCTACATATAAGTGAGATCATATAACATTTGTCTTACTCTGTCTGAGTTATTTTACTTAGAATAATGCCCTTAAGGTCCATCCATGTTGTCACAAAGATGAATGAATGGATAAAGGAATTGTGGTATATACATATGTAGTGGAATATTATTCAGCCATAAAAACAGAGGAAGTCTTACCATTTGCCACAGCATGAATGGACCTTGATGTTTCTTTTAAGATAAAGATGTGGAGGTATAATGGTAAGAACGTGGCCTTTGGATTTTGTTTCACGTCCCTACATATATTATTATTATTATTATTATTATTATTATTATTATTAGAGAGAGAGCACATATATACACATATGAGCAGGAGAGGAGGAGAGGGAGAGAGAGAATCTTAAGCAGGCTCCACACCCAGTGCAGAGCCCAATTTGGGGTTGATCTCACAACCTTGAGATCATGACCTGGGCCAAAATCAAGTGTCAGATGTTTAACCAACAATCACCCAGGCACCTCTGCACCCCGCCCCCAATATATTATTTATTAATTGTGTCAAGTTACTGAGCTTCAGTGTTGGGTCCAAGAGTCTTAAGGATTAGATGAATGCATCACAAGTTTTGGTCAAAGCTAAGAAGAAAATAAAGCACTTTTCAAAAGGACACTTCAGTACTAAGCCTCTCTCTCTCTGAGTACAGGTGACAGACAAATTTACATTAATTTCAGGTGTACAACTAAGTGTCTTTTTTTACCACTCCCTTTACTTCCAATTTTTTGTAAGTTTTAAAATGTATCTATTGCTAAATTTTACTGTATCAGTAAGTCTATTGAGGTCAAATCTCCAACACACCTCAACTCTGAAATTGACCCGATAACAGGTGGCTAAGTCAGTTAAGCGGCCAACTCTTGATTTCAGCTCAGGTCATGATCTTAGAGTCCCAGGATTGAACCCTGCGTGGGGCTCTGTTCTCAGTGGGGAGTCTGCTTGAAATTCTCTCTCCCAGTCCCTCTGCCCCTTCCTTCAGTCATGCAGTTTCTCTCTCTCTCTCCAAAATAAATAAATAAATCTTTAATATAAATACATAAATAAAATTGAACTGATAATGAGTCTGCACAGCTGGTTAGCTCCCTAAATTCATCCCGACTATTAACATGCTTATTTTCCGAATTTGTCCTATCAAAGGAAATCAAGTGGTTTCTGGTCAGAGTAGATGGACAAGCAGGGAGGAGAGGAAAGGAACAAATTTTTTTTAATTATTCTACTTTTAATCTAAACATTAGGACAAATGCTAACAAATCAAGGTCAACTTCTAATGAATTTTATGCAGTTTTTCTTACTTATCTCTGTCTACCTACCTGTGGTCACAGATGATATCATGCTGCAGTAACAAACAATCTCAAGATATCATTAAGTTCACATAACAAAAGTTTATTTTTCCCTGAGAGTTGAGTGGGGAGTCTAAAAAATCTCTGGGCAGTTTCCCTCCATGTGCTGCTGGCTCAGCCTTCTAGGTTTCTCTGTCTCTAGCACGCAAGGATCATCACTGACTTTGCAGTCACTGTACCAGCCAGAGAAGGGTGCAGCATCAAGAAACAGAAAATGTCGTGGCTCCTACGGGGCTCATGTTGCTTTCATTTGCATTTCATTGGCCAGGAATAATCACAGGGCCTGATCTAGCCTCTAGTGATCAGGGAAGTACAATTTCCCTACGTGCTGGCTTGGAGAACTGAGTGGCAGCCAACAACAGTGAATTTTACCATGGATAGTGGTAAACCCTCAAGTAATTAAAAAATAATCTCACTCTGGCCTTAAAGTCATTTGATGATTGAGTTTTCACAGTTGTGAGAACTAAACACATTAGTTCTATCAGGGCTGCTGCTATTTCCCTACCCACCTGTCTGGCACGGAACATATGTGAGATGGGCACCTTGCTCATTGCTTTATGGAAATTATCTCATTTAATTCTTACTACAACTCTAGGAGGCAGGCATTTCTGTCTCCATCTTAACAGATGAGGAAGCTGAGAATGGAAAGGTTAAGAAACATGTTTATAATCACATATCTGATACAATACAAAGTTAGAATTCAAATAGAGCTCAATATAATTGCAAAATCTCAATTTGGCCCTGGGCATGAAGAGAAAAGTTACCCAGATTCTGGAAAACTTGTGATTTAGGACTCACAGTGTAAGAAAAAGTTGAATTCTGATCAGAAAGCTACTAGACATTTATAAAAGTATATTTCTTTAAAAATTAAAAATAAACTACCAATAAGACATCAATTTTTCAAATTATTTGGGGGACACAAGTTAATTTATTTTACTATCTAAAATGTTATCTATCTCCTTTTAAAACATATTCATAAACAATTGTGTCCAGAATATAATAATACTGATCTCAAATATAGTTATCTTGTTTACTCTGATTTTTCATGCAAAAAAAATTGGTGGCCACGCTAAAAAAAGTTATGCAAACAAAACAATTTTTTAAAGATTTTATTTATTTGACACAGAGAGAGAGAATATAAGCAGGGAGAGCAGGAGAAGAAGAAGCAAGGACGCCAGAAGTGGGCCTCAGTCCCAGGACCCTGGGATCATGACTTGAGTTGAAGAGAAGATACTTAACCAATTGAATCACCTATGTGCCCCAAACAAAACAAATCATGAGCTAAAATTTAAAATCATTGAGTAGACTGCTGGTGTTGGGTAACCAGTAACAGGTTGAAATGGTGGCCTGATTTGGACATGATAAACTGATATTTTTTTTAACATTTTGTCCATGTTAATCGCAATAACCACCAAAAATCATGACCACGATGTCGGCAATAGTAGCAAAGAAAAGCAATGCACCATTTGCTTTGCCTTAGGAAAGTAGGCTGGTTTTAAGGGACAAGATTCTGTGAATAAATAAAATTCAAATGAATTAGTGATGGAAAAATGAATCACTGAATTTATTTTTGGTCGATAATATATTGTTATACCCTTTGGATAATTATCATATATCCACTTTTCATTGTTATGAAAAGTGGCTTCTTCAGATTTCTCCCATCAGAGGTATTAAAAAGAGCCCAGCATTGTGCCTGCCACATAGTAGGAGCTAAATAAAAATTTGACAAATAAACGGAAGGCATTAAACTCCTTTCTGCCTAGCAGAAATCGATGGCCCGTACAAGGTGACATTGTTTCCTTCCTCTCCTAGAGTGGCAACTTGCCCACTGAGCCTTTGGAAGATATATTTTCCAAATAAATACTTAACCCTGTTGAGGTTATTTATGTCCTTTTGAGTTTTCAAAAAGGGCTTCAAAATGAGAATGGTTCTTTGGAGTCATCAGAGTACTTGTGACAGATGGAGACCTACAGCTTCTATTAAGAGATACCAGCTACTTCATTTTGTTGAGCTCTGAAGAGAAATCACTTAGCTGCCAAATTCTCCATGTTTGGTTCAAAATATGAGAAGAAATGTCCTCAGTTCAGAGGTGATAGGCCCTACTTGAAAAATGTGCTACTTGAATGTTTCTATGTTCCAAGCCACACAAAGTTCAGCCATACACCATGTTCATGGCTTCCCGGTCCCAGGTGGCAAAATTAAAAACAATTTTGTGAGCCGCTTCAGAAAAAGGCTTTTGTATTAAAGAAAATGTTTTCTCTCTTTCTCTTCCTCCATCTTGTGCTTGAGTTCCCTCTCTCTCTCTCTCTCTCTCACACACACACACACACACACACACACACACACACACACATCAGCATACACTTACACACAAACGTTCACACCCTTCAATATCTTTTCAGGAAGAATAGACACTGACCTTAAAATTACATTATTAAAAATAAAAACATGACACAAAATAACCTGTGTTATTTTCCTTCCACTAAAAGAAAATAAAACTAAGAATGAATAAACTTAAGCAAACTCATTTTTTTTGTATCGAAGAGCCTAAGATGGAGCATACATAAATCAATAATCTTATAAATATATGTTATATATAATATATTTAATATAATAACAATCTATAATCTTTGTATCCAGGCTTGTTTCAATTACAATCAATGGAATTAGTTGGAATGTGAGGATAGTGGTCTATAATTTGGTGTCAGAAAGTAACTTTCTGTGCCACAGTTTATTGGGAGTGAACAGTCTTCTATTAATGTGATTTAAAATGAAAAATAATATTTGAAATAAAATCCTCAAAATATGACAAAGGAGGGGCTTTCTTTTCTCTCTTTCTTTTTTTTAATTTGTTCACTCTGTTGTGTGTCCCATTGGTTAAAATCCTGGCTCCAAATACCATCTTTCAAAATATAGTTTGTTAAAATTATTTGCATTTAACAGTTTTATTAGAAAACTCTATTTTCACCTTTGTGAACTTGCAAAGCTACAGCCTTCTTGCCAACCCATGTCACTACCTTCCTACCTGGGATGTGTGTTCACAGAGGTATGGTGCTGAATCCAAATGCATCAGAAATATGAGCGGATTGGAATTTTGGTCTGAGTGAAGAGGTTCTTGTTAACACTCTTCCAGATATAAAAGAAGAAGTAAAACAGGATTTTTAAAAATAGAGATTTTTTTTTCATTTTTAGTTGAGCTGTTTTTTTAATCCCACTTAAGTGGATTCCTTGTTTTGTTATTAAAGAATCTTTGGAAGGAAGTTTTCAATCTAAAGGTTTAGAAGAAAATTTTAATTGAACGTGTCATTGTCTTGGAGTAACAGAGTCTAATAATGACTCTGACCTGATATGAACGCTTAAGGAGAATAATGAGTGTTTTTTTTTATGTGCGATTACTGATATTTTTTATTGTAGTCTCTTCGTAATAGATTGTCCTATGTACATGCTTACTTTTATTTTGAATGGACTTTTCTGGTAATGTTTGAAAACTTAATCTTTTTTTATACTACAAAATACACATTTTGGAGCAAATGAGAGCTCATGCTTTGGTATTTCTTCTTCTCCCAGGTGTGATAGTTTATTGTACAGCATAGAATACGAAAATGAGTTTATTAAGTTTACTTAGAAATGATTCAAAGGTATCTGTGTGAGCTCCTTGAGCTATGTCAACATTTTCTTGAAAGATACCCAAGATTATTTGATGTTTACTCTTTTAAGTATAGTATTTGTAAGTTAAAGTGCACAGGAACATTTTATTACATTTTAAATGTAATTCCTGATCCCCAGAAGCTGTCCATATAAATCTGAACAAACCCAAGACATCACTATCTATATTAGATCAACAAATCCTCTCAGTACCTGGGCTAGTGTTAAGAATAAGCAGCAAAAGTGAAATTCCTTGGTAATAAAACTTCTGTTTCTTGACAAGTGTGATGTAAGGACTTTTTTTTTTTTTTTTTTTTTTGCTATGCTGCCTACACCTTTCAAAGTAGTTTACACTGCACGGTACGATTATGTCTTCCTGTATGATTCCTGTAACCTCTATTTCAAAAGTGCATGCCATGTAAATAATACACTTTTCTAACAACTGTTTTAATGGTCACTGTTTTTAAGGTCATCTTCATGTGAAATTCAAAACTGCAAAATGCTGAAAATCCAATTTTGCTTCAAAGGAAAGGATGTATGTGCTTCTTTTTCCTTTTCTTTTTTGCTTTTGGGTTTTTATTTCTGTTTCTTAAAATGGCAATCTCAATGGGAATTGGCATACTCATACATCAAACTTCATTTGTGCCAACATCAGATTAAATAATTTTTCTAAGCTTTAAGTGCACCATAAAATTGGGCATACCTATGTGGGCTATTGCTATTGACTTCTCAAATTATTACATTACACTTTTCTTCTTCAAACCAGACAAATATGATATTTTCAGGGCTAGAAGACCCAAATGTATCTCTTCCTATTGCCCTCAAATCACATTGTAAGATGCCGTGTCTTCTGGTTCATGCAGGAAAAAAAACATACCCAATTACTGCTATATAGAGTACCCTTGATATGATTTCTAGATCTAGATCCTCAAATAACCAGAGGTCTATATATGTGTTCTTACACAACATTCATTATTTTTTTCTGATTATGATGTTATTGTAGAAATGTGGAAAATTACATACAATTGCAGTGGGGAAAAATCATTTACAATTCTGCCCAGCTAATCATAATTAATATTTTGAGATGTCATAATCCTTTGTCAACTGAACTTTTAAGATGACACTCTTTTGTATCATTATGTCAAAATTTAAAGCCCACAACATATTTACATGTACAAAATTCAGTTCGATCTCTTTAAACAAGTGCAGAATGATGACATCTCTTTAAACTGCACCCCTTTGATATAAAAATAAAGGAATATACATGCAAAGAATGTGATTTTGTACAAAGATCAGGTGTTTTGGTTGCTGATATCTGTTAAAACAAAAGAAAAGGAAAACACAGGGTCACAATAAAATGCTAATCAAGGTTAAAAAACAAATTCAAACCAGAGTAGCATGTACATAGCGTAATATTAGTGGAACACATTGCCTTTACCCAATAAAGGGCACTAAAATAATATTTCACTGGAAGATTGAAGAAGGCCAATCAGCAGTACAATTAGCAAAGTAGATATTTAATGCTATAGATCTCTTCCATTTTGTAGTAAATTCTTTTTATACATTAAGTGTAATACTTTTTATTGTTTTCCAGTAAAATCCTTAGTTTCCACTAATTCTTGATGAAATTGCAGTTTTTATTGTTCATTAGAGTCCCAGAAATTTAAGTTCCATATTCATAAGGATGACATACATATATATATTGTTTTTAGTTTTTGAGGTTCATATATTCATACTTTTTGTTTTGTTTTGTTTTGTTTTTCACAAAATGGGATCATTGTATTCTGTAATATACTTTTTTTTCTTTAGCAATATAAGTTTTGCTTTCCATGCTCTTATATTTTTCCTAAATAATTTTGATTGGCTGCATATATTCCCATCAGTGAACAAAACATAACTTCTTAAAGTTTCTTAGATGTTGGGGCATCTGGGGGCCTCTGTCAGTTATGTGTCTGCCTTTGGCTCAGGTCATGATCCCAGGGTCCTGGGATCGAAACCCGCATCGGCTCTCGGGTCATCAGCGAGCCTGCTTCTCCCTCTCCCTCTGCCTACTGCTCCCCCTGCTTGTGCTCTTTCTCTCTGTCAAGTAAATAAGATGTTTTAAAAAATTGAAAAAATAAAGCTTCTTAGATATCTACGAATAGACTTTCGCAATACTGGATATTTTTTCTTTTCTTTTTATTTAAGTAGGCTCCACACCCAATGTGGAACTCAAATTCGTGACCCTGGGGGTCAAGTGTTACGTGCTCTAAAGACTGAGTAAGCCAGGCACCCCAATTTTTAAATTTTTAAAAAAATACTGTATATTATTAAAACTTTTTGGCATTGCTACAAAGGAAAATATTGTATCTTATCGTTATATTATATGCCAGGCATTAAATACTCTTCATGTGTTTATCTTCCATGTACTTTTCCTTTGTGAAGGGCCTTTTCTAAGCTTTCAAATTTTTTTTTAAAGATTTTATTTATTTATTTGACACAGCGAGACAGAGAGATTACAAGTAGGCAGAGAGGCAGGCAGAGAGAGAGGAGGAGGCAGGCTCCCTGCTGAGCATGGAGCCCGATGCGGGCCTCAATCCCAGGACCCTGGGATCATGACCTGAGCCGAAGGCAGAGGCTTTAACCCACTGAGCCACCCAGGCGCCATCAAATATTTTTTAATAGAGGCATTCTTTTCTAGAGCTTTTTGTATATAATGGTTATTAATTTTTTGTTTTGATTATCCTCAAGTTTATAATTTGCCTTTTAGCTAATTTCAAAGTTTTTATTAGAACTCAGAAGTTCGGGCACCTGGGTGGCTCAGTGGGTTAAAGCCTCTGCCTTCGGCTCAGGTCATGATCTCAGGGTCCTGGGATTGAGGCCCGCATCAGGCTCTCTGCTCAGCAGAGAGCCTGCTTCCTCCTCTCTCTCTCTGCCTGCCTCTCTGCCTACTTGTGATCCCTCTCTGTCAAATAAATAAATTAAAAAAAAAAAACTCGGAAGTTTACATTTTGATTCAGCCAAATCCAGCAATCTTTTTTTTTTTTTAGGGTTTTTGTCTTCATCTTCACATAATCAAAATAC
>LNAC01000506.1:450739-495813 GCA_002007465.1 Ailurus styani
ATATATATATATATACACACACACACACATATGTGTGTGTGTGTGTGTGTGTTTAAAAGACTAATGTCTCCTTAAAGCAAAAACAAAAATAATGTATTGTAGGGTCTATAACATATAGAACAATAAAACAAGAAAATAAGTGAATGAAGGATGAGAGGAAGATGAATTGAATTATATAGTTGTAAGATTTTTTTAAACATTTTTATTAATTTATTTGAGAGAAAAAGAGAATAAGCATGAGCTGGGGAAGGCACAGAGGGAGAGGGGCAAGCAGATTCCCTGAGGAGCAAGGAACAGGATGCAGGACTCGATTCCAGGACCCAGACATCATGACCTGAGTCAAAGGCAGACACTTAACCGACTGGGTCACCCAGGTGCCCCTGAAAGATTCTTTTAAGATATTTGTAAGATTCTTACATTGTTTTCAGAAGAGTATAATATTATTTGAAGGTAGACCATGACTACTTAAAGATAAATAATCTTTGGGCAGTCATCCAATAGCACAAAATCCACAGCACAAAAATATAGCTAAATGCTAATATACAAGAAAAATGGAATACAAAGAAATACAACTTCTTTTCAGGGAAGAAAGGGGGTGAACATGAAATACATTTCAAGATGGAAGAGTTAAACTGAATCAATTTTAAAACTTCTACATACGTGAGGGAAAATTTAGTCAAAATAAGGGGGGAATAAATAAGTGCAAAGCTTAGTTCAAGATTTTAAGAACCTTCATTCAGTATTAGATAAAACAGGCAAATAAAAAAATGCAATAAACATGTAGATGACTTGAAAGACATTATCAACCTGTATGATCTAGTTAGCACTATTGAATACAATGCCTAACAAATACACATAGACCATTTATTAAAGCAAACTATTGACTGAGTACTAAAATATATTTAATACATATTAAAGGCTTGAAATCATTCAATTTATAACACCTGACCCCAATGGTATTGACTTAGAAATTAATAGTGATAGGATATTTGAATTTAAGAAAAGCCTAAGTATTTGGAAATTTATCAACCCACCTTTACATAATCAATGAATCCAAAAGTAAATGACCAATAAAAATTAGAAAATATTTTAGATTGAATAATAATGAAAACACAATATGTTAAAAAGTTTTGAATGCAGTAAAAGTAATTCTTCGAGGACAGTATATAACTTCATTTTTTAAATTTACTTTATTTTTATTTAAATTTTTATCTTCATTTTTAAAAAAGATTTTTGTCTTTAAATAATCTCCATATTCAACATGGGGCTCAAACTTACAATCCAAAGATCAAGGGTCACATGTTCCACCACCTAAGCCAGCCAGGCACCCCTAAATGTAAAACTTTAAATCTTATATTACAAATTAAGGTTGTAAAATCGATTATTTAAGCTTCTTCATTAAGAAATTGAAAAAAAGAAAAGCAAATTGAACTCAAAGTAAAGGAAAAGAAATAATCAAAATAAGTAGAACTCGATGTAGAAAACAATTACACAGAAAATAAACAAAGTCAAATACTAGTTATTTGAAAAGATTAATAATTTTGATACCAATTATCCCTAAATTGATCTATAGATTCATTATTATTTCAATCAAAGTCCTGGGACACTGATTTGTGGAAATTGACAAGCTTATTCAAAAATGTATATGTACATTTAAAGGACCAAGGTAGCCCAAACAATTTTGTAAAAGAAGATAAATCTGGAGGAATTATACTCCTACAGATTTATAAAGCTACAATAATCAATGTACTGTGGTTTTGTCTTAAGGATGGACTTGTTGGTAACTGAAATTGAATGAGATACTCATAATAAATAAATTTACGAATATATAAATTTATGTTTACATAAATAATACATATATATATATACATGTAATTGAGTTTTGATTCATTTCAATGAAGGAAGGAAAAATCTTTTAAACAAATATTCCTAAACCAACTGGATATACATTGGGTAAAAAATTAACTACAATCCCTACATAATTGCATACACAAAAATGAACTTGAGGTGAGGCCAAAATGTGAACTCCAAACCATAAAGCTTTAGAAGAAAATATAGGAGGTTATCTTCACAACCTTGGATAAGAAATGATTTTTTTTCCTACGGATACAACCATCAAAACTGCTACTTTTTTCAAAATTACCTCTTCTCCTTAAAAGTCACAACAAACTGAGGGTTACTGGGGGGTGGGAGGGCAGGGATAGGGTGGATGGGTTATGGACATTGGGGAGGGTTTGTGCTTTGGTGAGTGCTGTGAAAGGTGTAAGCCTGATGATTCACAGACCTGTACCCTGGGGCAAAGAACAAACAAACAAAAATCAACAGCAACAACAACAAAACGTCACCTTATAAGAGGCTGGAAATATATGCTATACTTCATACATGACCAAAATCTGTATTCAGATTTTTTTTTATTTTTTAGACAGAGAGGGCATATGAAAGCAGGCAGGTGGCAGTGGGAGAGGGAGAGAGAATCCCAAGCAGGCTCCACGCACCCAGAGCAGACCCACAGACACAGTTCGATCTCACAACCCTGAGATCATGACCTGAGCCGAAACCAAGAGTCAGATCCTTAACCAATTGAGCCACCCAGTGCCCCTGTATCCAGAACTTCTGTAGAACTTCTACAGGTCAAAAGACAAACAACCCAATTAAAAATGAGCAAAGGACTTTAACAGATACTTCACCAAAGAAGATACAAAAAAAAGAAGATATAAGAATGAGAATGAACACATTAGAAAATGTTCAGTGTATTGAGTCATTAGGCAAATATAGATAAAAAACATAGTGAGATACCAGTTTTTTATGAATAAGAATGATTAAAAGTAAAACCAAGAGCAACAAATATTAGGCAAATATGCAGATCAACTGGAATTCTTATACATTGCTGGTTGGACTTTCCAGTAGTACAGCTGCTTTAAGCAACTATTAGGCAGGCTGTTTTTTATGAAGTTAAACATTCATTACCCACCCCCCAACCCATTCCAATCCAATCTTAGGTATCTCCCCAAGAAAATTAAAATATTCTGGCATAAAGACTTATACAAGAGCATTTATACCAATCTTATTTATAATAGCTAAAAGATGGAAAACATTCAACTGCCTATCAAAATATAGAAGTATAGGTATATAATTTGTGCCATATTCATATGTAAAATATTAAGGAATAGAAAGGATCAAAGAACTGATTCATATAGTTTTGATAAAACTCAAAAACAATATGTTGCCTGAAAGAAGTCAGGCCAACAAAGAGTACATGTTACATCATGTCCATTGATATCAAGTTCTAGATGAGGCAATACTAAACTCTGATAATAAAAATGGGACTATTTCTTATCTATGGAGTTTGGGAATTGACTGGAGTATGGCACAAGGGAACTTTCTGGGGTGATAGAAATATTCTCTATTTTGTTTGGGGTGGTAGTTACTGGGGTATATACAGTGAAAAACTTCACACTGCATTTTATTGAATGTAAATATTATCTCAATTAAATGTAAATGTATTTACATGGGAAAAAGTAGATTTAAGGAGCATAACTGAAGAAGTTGTAGGAGTCAAGAACCTGTGACACTTGTGGTGTCAGAGAACATGACGGAGAGCAAAGGATGTATGTGAAATTGATGAGTAATTGCAATAATATGAATGGATTAGACTTCTAAATCAAAAGACAGAGATGGCCAGATTGGATAACAAGATCAAAATTTATCTATGTTTTTCATAGGAGGTATCTCTTCCTACAGGGACACAGAAGAGTAAAAATAAAAAGGATAGTGTGTGTGTGTGTGTGTGTGTGTGTGTGTGTGTGTGTGTGTGTGTAGCAGGCAGACACCGAAAGAAAGCTGCTTGCTTTATCAATATCAAATGAGAAAGACTTTAAAGCAAAATCATTATTAAAGTACAGTGAGGTCATTAAAAGGAGACATCACAGTTCAGGTGGAAACAGTTTGAATTGGTAAGCACTTGATAACATGGTCATAATATATATAAAGATATAGATAGATAGATAGATAGATAGATAGATAGATAGATAGATAGATATAGATATAAAGCTTTATAACTGAGAGAAAGTAACTATGTCTGAATCATAAAAGAAGATACCAAATGGCTAATTAGTGATATTACTGTAAGCTGTGCCTTCTGCAGTTTGTACTAATAGAATAAATTTCAAGGTTTTCAGATGCTAAGATATACCTGAAGCCACAAGTTCCCCAACTGTCCTGTATAAGGTCCAATAAATGGGGCACTCATTAGGGATATTTTTAGGCACAATCAAGAATTTTGGTCTGACTCTGTATAAGACACATCTATGACTGCATAGACATAGATACACCCCAGCTGACATTTATAATGGTGTTTGTGTCCATGTATATTTATCTACATGTATATTCTATGTATGTATACATGTTTGCATGTATAGGCAAGATGAGTCATTAGTTGTTGGTTGTGATGGATGACGTGGAACAAATACGTGCTACATAATTTAATCTGATTTGTTCCAAAGAGTCTGTTGAAAGTAGTCATGTCCAGTTTTATACGTCAGAATACAGAGTCGTACAGGTTAAATAATNACATTTATAATGCTGTTTGTGTCCATGTATATTTATCTACATGTATATTCTTTTTTTTTTTTTTTTAAAGATTTTATTTATTCATTTGACACACAGAGAGAGAGAGATTACAAGTAGGCAGAGAGGCAGGCAGNAGAATAAATTTCAAGGTTTTCAGATGCTAAGATATACCTGAAGCCACAAGTTCCCCAACTGTCCTGTATAAGGTCCAATAAATGGGGCACTCATTAGGGATATTTTTAGGCACAATCAAGAATTTTGGTCTGACTCTGTATAAGACACATCTATGACTGCATAGACATAGATACACCCCAGCTGACATTTATAATGGTGTTTGTGTCCATGTATATTTATCTACATGTATATTCTATGTATGTATACATGTTTGCATGTATAGGCAAGATGAGTCATTAGTTGTTGGTTGTGATGGATGACGTGGAACAAATACGTGCTACATAATTTAATCTGATTTGTTCCAAAGAGTCTGTTGAAAGTAGTCATGTCCAGTTTTATACGTCAGAATACAGAGTCGTACAGGTTAAATAATTGCATAAAATATATAAAATGTGATTTTTCCCTTTATTTTAACTACTGCTATTATTCACCTTTATAGAATATAAAAGTAGCTAATGAATGGTGGACCTGGGGTTTTAATTCAAGTTTAAATGTAAAGTGTGTTACCTTGACCACTATACTTTCCTGCCTCTTAGTAGATAGTTTAAAAATGGATCACAGAGCCAGACCTGAAGTCTGGAGGAAAAGCTCGTATTTGGGGTTGGTGTCAGGACCCACACTGGGACACTCAAATTAGAAGCCAATAAATTTGAGTCGTAAAACCAGAATGTCATTGAGCACATCTATGGTGCTTGAATTATTTTTGTTTTTAAGTACCTTTTGGTCTAAAAATATTTTTTAAACAATCTCCAAGTGTCTCGGTGACACAGGAGGAGCCTGAGGAAGACCCTGAAAATTTATAGCGAGTAAAAGATGGCAAATGGAAGTTAAAATATACAGTACTCATTATGACTAATTTAAAATGTATAAAATGTCATTGATATTTTCCTTATTCCTTGTGCCGCTTTTATGATTCTCTCTAACAGGACATAAAAATATTTTAAAGGCTCTCAGTTATAGGTTCATTTGCAACCTCTGTCCCTTAAACTGATTTTTTTTCTATGAGTTATTAATTTCACAATCAGAACGGATCCTCCCGCAGTCGCCGGGATGCGTTGTGGGGTGACCGTCTGGAGTAGCCGCCCTGATCCCCACCCCTGGAAACACCCTGTGGAAGGGACTGCCATCAGCAGGAGACAGAAACCCACCGTAGCATCGCTGCTCCCACGGTAGGCTTCCTCCTCTGCCTCTGCCCCTCCACTCTATCAGCCATTAATCACTCCAGAGGAAAAGGAGGGAGGGAAGGCAGCCAGAAGGCCAGGCTGGTCTCCTTCCAGAGAACCACAGAACCAAAACATCCCAGGGCATTTGGTGAAGAGTGGAATGGAAGAGACTGTGAGGAATCTTTAGTTTACCCTATACCCTGAAGCCAGATTTGTCTTCTCCCATTTGGAAAGCTGCTGACTGTGGGCTCTAAATTTGAGTGCGGAGCCTAGGCAACTAGGAGGGCACTATACAGTGGGTGAGTCTTTCTACTGGGAAGGGCACAAGGATTCCTTTCCTCATAGTCAAGTGTGTGAAGGTACAGTTTTAGCAACATTATTATGCATCTGATATAATTCCCAGGAGCCAAGATGGCACAGCCTCTAAATGTTTCATTATCTCACTGGTCTTCCACACCACTATTACTATGATTATATGTCTGTGGATTGTGATTTGGGCTTGAGTCAACATTATCAATAAATATAGATGATTCACGTACACTGTATTTTAATCTGACTTACATCAGAACTGTGAGAAAAATGACTCCGGAAAAGCCAAAGGCTTGGAAGATCCCCAGTTAAAAAATTTTCAACAGAAAATCTGAGGATGGCTCAGGTTTGTCAGAAAGGAGGAGCTAATGAAATACTTCTTTGTTAGTCAGCAAGCATGGAAAGACTTGGTTACAACTTTGTATGTGGCAAAAGCAAATATGTACAAATTCCACTAGGATCAATCTTGCCTAAAGAGAGACACTCACCAATGGGTTATGATAAATCAGTAATTATTATGAATTATTTCCATTTTTATTTTTTAAAGATGTTATTTATTTGAGAGACAGAGAGAGAGAGAGCATAAACTAGGGCGGGAGTGAGCAAAGGGAGGAGGAGAAGCAGGCTCCCCGCTGAGCAGAGAGCTGGAGGCAGGGCTCGATCCCGGGACCCCAAGATCATGACCTGCAGCAGAGGCAGATGCTTAACCGACTGAACCACGCAGGCACTCCGAATTATTTTTATTTTTAATAAAAATTCCAAACAGCTCTGGGATGTTGAATCTGGTGATACAAGGAGAAGGATGTGGAAGGATTAGAAATCCCAGCTCTAAATAAAAGAAGCCAGTCTTGCATAAACAGCGTGTGGTATTTGTCATTTGCGCTGGGGAAGGTGCAGATTTAAAAGAAAGCTAAATGGTAGAAGGTAGCATCTGGGTGGATGTCCAGTTCCTCAGAGGGACGGTGGCGAGAGAATTATGGATTTGCAATTTCATTGTATCTTTAGATCTGTCACCTGAAAAAATCACAGGGACTGGAACTTTGTTTTACTAGGACTAAAAACCTAATAGAGAGGAACTCTTCATGGTCTTATTTAGGAAAGCAATCTCTCTGACTTTGTGTGCGTGTGTGTGTTTGTGCGTGCACACGTGTCGAATAGGCTACCACTAGCAAGCAGCAAGATGGTGGGCTGTGGAGGTGGAGTTTTAATTTGGGGGTGATGTACAAGCCAAAGATATTTGTACGACACATCCAGCAGAATGGATGACCTACACCTATTCATAAACGGGGCGGAAATACCTCCTAGCTTCTTCCACCCAGTTACTACTGGTGCTTGGGTGATATAAAATTAAGAAATAATCTTATTGTTTAAAAACACAATAAAAAAGAAGGATCATTCACGGTAAAGATGAGAGACAGAGACAAAATAACTCCTCTGTAATGCAGATTTATTAATAGTCATTCACTGATTTTCAGTAAAATACTCTTCACGTAACCTTGACTTTATTAAGGAGTCCTTAAGGTGCATTTGGAAGACAGATAATGAGTTTGGGGAATAGCCTTATCTACATCAAGCTAATCTTTAACAGCTTGGAAAGGAACCAGCATAAAGTTTTCCAATTTGAGTGGCAGAAACATGTTTCGATGAAACCATTTAAAACGTCCTTTTAATATGAAGACTTTACACTACATGACAATGTTTTTATAAGCATGCTTCTTGGAGCAGTGGGAACATCAAATAAATAAGAAATATAGAAAACTATGGAGCTTGAATACTATTCTTGAGGGTCAAATGAATTGCTAGTTAAGAGAATAAAGAATTCTACTGTCTGAGGCCTCTGAGTGGCACTTTGTATCTGGGTTAATAAAAGCAAGTCAGACGTCCCCAGGGGGAAAGAGTGTTTCATTCACGTTGGCTGTCTCCTTTAAAGGGAGGGACAATCCGAAGGGAGGGATTTTGAGTGGCATGTCATTGTCCAGACTGCACATGCCACATTGTCAGGCCTTCTATGGAGAGAAATCGGCAGGAACCTTTCTGACCCTTCGCAAGTGCGGGACTGCGTCTGTGTGGGTGTGCGTAAGAAGGCTGAGCGCCAAAAGAAAGAAGGATAAAAAGAAAACTAATTGAGAAGTATCTTTCTAATGAGACAGCTCATATTTACCCACGGGCTGATTCCCAAGTTCAGATTTTTCTCCTTCAGTGAAAATGCGAGTTCCCTTCTTTAGCATGAGAGTAGACACACCATGAGAGGCTGTTCCCCCTCAGTTTCTATGCAAGAGTTACATCACACTCCACACTGAAATAGGCTACAGTTTTCAAAGCTTTGAACGCGTCCATTAACTAAGCTTTTCATTCATGTTGTTTCTGATAACCTTATTTTAAGTCTTTTAGTGGATGTGTTTGTTGAATGGTTTTGTTTTGCTTTTTCCCTGCTTGCCTCAATGCGCTCGGATTATTCCCTTCTGTCTTCAGTAGGGAGAAATGTAGGATTTTACCCAAATTTCAAGAATTCACTCTCCCTGGCATTAATGAGACAGGCCCAGAACTCGCCCAAGAGACTGAAACACTTTCCTGGTATTTCAGCACTGACTCAGTGTTGTTGTTTTTTTTTCTTCCCCCTAACTCTGGCACAAAATCATTTTTTTTTCATCTTAATAAGACCCAAATGGATAATTTGTGGATATTACTGAAGGCTAAAAAGTGCCCTTACAGATTTCTCCTCAGTTAGTGAGATGTGGGTGTAATTGTGAGAAAAGCAAGAAGCAGTTTTTCCTACATGTCTGGGAAAATTCAGTCATGGGTAAGAAAGCTGGGATTTAGTGATTTGACTGAGCTTTCTTTTTCCTTTAAGAAGCAAGTGATAATTCATCTGCAAACACACCTTTCTTTGCTCTGTTGTCAATAGAAAAGTTGTTTTGCTAATGGTTATCTGTCTACAAGTCCTTGACCTGCTTGTAAACACATTTCTGCAGGAAAACCCTGGGCCATGGCCTCAGGACTTTGCGTCAACAACAAGAGATAAAGTGACCACAACTTAACCTGAGGTGGCCTGGAGTGCCCTCTGCTGCCCCTTGACCAAGAGCTTCCCTAATCTCTCTGCGAAGGAACACTGCTTGGAGGGCCGGCAGTTTACACGCCCTGACCTGAGCTTCTCTGTGGTTCCTGCCCCCACTCCATTTGTACTAATTTTACATATCCCTGCCAGGGAGCCATTTTTAAACCTCCTTTCTAGTAACTGGAACAGGAGTGTAGTGCTACCAGCCAACAAAAGTTGGTCAGATCTGCATCATCATGATTTAGAAAGAACTGGCACAAAAGGTGGGGGGTGGGAGAGGTCAAATGGATGGGTTAGGGGTATACCCACCATGTATGCCCACCTTCACTTCATGACATTTTGACTGGAATGTAGCAACTTTTAAAAACTCCAAACATTAAAATCATTGTATGAGTAAATGTGTGGGTGTGTTGAATTATGTTTCTGGCCTGGGGCAAAATCATTTTCGATCTCAGCTTCTATTCTTCTATGTGCCTGCCCTCTGCAGTGAATCTCACTCAAGTTACACCCCTTCCCTACATTCTCCTTAGATTTCTCCTTACATTCTCCTATCCTGTCTGTTTTCTTTTCCCTTCTTCTCTTTGAAACACCCCTACCTACCTTTGGAAAGTTAACCTCCCACAGTAAATCATGGCTTCCATGTTTCTGAAATGTTCAGTTTCCTGTGGAATTCTGTGTCAGTCTCATCTACCAGCTGTGTCTGTTCATTGAGTGTCACCTCGGGGCCAACCATCTTCTCCCTTCGTGAAGTTTTCCTAGATGGGCCCTTCTTCCTACAATACCCATTTCAACTGTGACTTTCCCAACTGTTCTCATCAGGGACTAAGTATTCTTTTTTACCTCAGAGTTGGCTCAGATTTGGTTTGTTCAAAATGAAGAGTATGCTGTTCACAGGCGTCTGTTGATGGTCAGGGTTAGGCGTAGCTGAAGAAAAAGCGCTCAGCTTCTGTCTTGAGAAGTGTTCCCATTTTGATGGATCTAAACTGACAATTGAGTGAATGCAATGCTTGATAAAGTATTGGCATGTCAAGACAGATTAAAAATATGTTTTCCGGGGTGCCTGGGTGGCTCAGTGGGTTAAAACGTCTGCCTTTGGCTCAGGTCATGATTTCAGGTTCCTGGGATTGAGCCCCACATGGGGCTCTCTGCTCAGCAGGGAGCCTGCTTCCCCCTTTCTCTCTGCCTGCCTCTCTGCCTACTTGTGATCTCTCTCTCTCTCTCTCTCTCTTTCTCTGTTAAATAAATAAATAAAGTCGTTAAAGGGATGCTTGAATGGCTCAGTTGGTTAAGCGGCTGCCTTATGCTCAGGTCATGATCCTAGGGTTCTGGGATCATGTCCCGCAACAGGCTCTTTGCTCAGCGGGGAGCCTGCTTCTCTCTCTGCTTCTGCCTGCCACTCTGCCAGCTTGTGCTCTCTCCCTCTCTCTCTGACAAATAAATAAATAAAATCTTTTAAAAAATGTATGTTTTCCGTGTGATTTTTGTGTTGTTTTTAAAATGAAATTGATAAGCTCATTTATTCATTATAGTAATTTATGGGTTACCTGCTCTGGTGTATGTTTAAGAATCATGTTTCAAGCATGATTCTCAAAATTACATGTGAGTAAAATCTTTTGGTATAATTCTAGTGGCTCAGGTCGTTGTTCTATCAATAGCGAAATGCTCAGAACTCCAACCTAACTTAGGTAAGAAGTTCTTATAGTATGGGGCATAGCTTTTACTTTCTGTATGCCCTGACATGATGGAGTCCTTTCTTGAAGTCCGAGTAAATTAAGGAGGAAGGTCAAAGGTGCTGTGTTGCATTGGTTAATAAGAGCAAATAGGATCCTGATGCTTTCTCAGTTTTTCATATTTGGAATATAAACCTTTAGTACTATAATCTACTTTTATCCTTTGTGAGGGGGATATGATTGGTGAAGACTTTTTATGAAATACGGCTGAAATCTGTGCAGAAAACTGTACAAACCAAAGTGATGCCACTCAGTGATTTATCGTAAAATGAACATCCCTATAACCCCACCTATGTTAAGAAACAGAATGTGATCAATTTCCCTGACTCTGCCCCCACTCAATTACCACCTCCTATAGCTCTTTCCAAAAGCAATCATTACCTTGGAATTTATATAATCTCCTTCTTGTTTCTTTCTACCACCAATGCATGCATATCCTAAACATGACGGTTGCATTTTTTTCCACTTCATGTGAATGGAATCAAACATTGTTTATTCTTTTGTGTCTGGTTTCTTTGATCAGCATTATCTTTGTGGGGCTTCTTCTGTGTGTATGTGCTGCAGTTTATTCATTTTTTTTTAAGATTTTATTTTTATTTATTTCACAGAGGGAGAGAGATCACAAGGAGGCAGAGAGGCAGGCAGAGAGAGAGGGGGGAAGCAGGCTCCCTGCTGAGCAGAGAGCCCGATGCGGGCATTGATCCCAGGACCCTGAGATCATGACCTGAGCCGAAAGCAGAGGCTTTAACCCACTGAGCCACCCAGGCGCCCAGTTTATTCATTTTTATTGCTAAATAGTATTCCATCATATTAATGTACCACGATTTCCTACAATATATATTTAAGTGGTTTCCACATGCTTTGTATGCATCCTTTGATATGGTTATGCAGTTTTTCTCTTTCATTTGATTAATGTTGTGAATATCATGATTTTTTTAAAGATTTTATTTATTTATTTGTCAGAGAGAGAGAGAGAGAAAGAGAGAGAAACCACAACCCGAGGGAGCAGCAGGCAGAGGGAGGATGTGTGACTTGATCCCGGGAGCCAGGGATCATGACCTGAGCCGAAGGCAGATGCTTAACTGACTGAACCACCCAGGTGTCCCTATAGCTATTACTTTAAATATTAAACCTACCTTGGGATCTCAGTGCTGTGAGATGGAGCCCTGCGTGAGCCTCCATGCTGGGCGTGGGGTTTGCTTAAGATTCTCTCTCTCCCTCTGCCCCTCCCCCTCCTCTAAAAAATTAAAAACATTAAAGAAAAATAAACCTACCTTGAATACTTGAATTAACTCAAATTCGTTATCAGGGATTATCGTGTTTTTATTTAGATGTATTCAGTTTTCTAAAATTTTTGCATTTAAGTACTATAATTTTACTTTCTTGTAGTCAGATTTTGGTGAATGTGGTCATGCATCCTCCATAAAAGAGATGGATGGTAAGTTTCTCTTCCTCTTCTGTGAAAGAATGTAAGTGACATGGGCATAATTTCTTCTCCCAAAATTTGCTGGAATTTCACGATGAAGCCATTTGGAACTTGGTCTGCCTTTCTTTTCCCTTCTTTCCTCCCTCCCTCTCTCTATCTCTGAGCTTTAACTTGTATGTTCACATATGGAGCATTTTTATTTTCTTTCAGTTACAATATTTTCAGATTTCTACCATTATTTCTTCTCTCACCTATGAATTCATTACTACAAATTATTTTCAAATTTTCATGCATAGGAGTATTTCCTAACTACCTTTTTGTTATTGATTTTTAAAAATAATTATATGCCAGTCTGAGGGTGCTCTCTGTATGATTTTGACCCTTTGCAATTTGTGATGATTGCCTTTGTACTCAGTCTATGGTCAGTTTTTAAAAATGTTCTATGTGTGTTTTAAAAATATATGTGTCAGTTATTAGGTGTGCTCTTCATATTTCCATAAAATAAATCTTGTAGATCTTGTTACTCAACACATTCACATTCTTACTAATCTTTTAGTTTGCTCTTATTTTAAATTTTTGTTTGGCCACCAAGAGTTGTAAGGTTTAATATCCCATTAGGATTGTGGATTTGTCTTTTTCTGTTTTTAATGTTTCAGTATTTTTTTTCTATGTATTTTGAGGCTATGCTCTTCGATGCATTCTAATTTTAACTCTTGGTAAATTAAACATATTGTTTTTATGACGTTTGAACTTTGCTTGTCTTAAGCTCTGCCATGTCTCCTATTAATATAGGTAAATGATTTTTTTTTCTATTTTTTGTTCAACATTTACCTGTTGACAAAATGAGAAGGAGAAGATGAAGATGGAGATGAAGACACTTCAACAGCTGAGCCACCCAGGCGCCCCCATGGTTATAAAATTCTAGATTAGCAATTATTTCCTTTAAACATTTCAAAAAAGTTCATTGCCCTCTGCCTCCTGTCATTTCTGTTGAGAAGTTATTTTTTTTTTACTTGTGTTTTTTGTGGGGGGAAAGGCAAAGGAAGAGAGAATCTTAAGCAGGATCCATGCCCAGAGCAGAGCCCAACACCTGGCTGGATCTCATGACCTTGGGGTCATGACCTGAGCCAAAATCAAGAGTCAGGCACTTGATGACTGAGCCGCCCGGGTACCCTGAGAAACTAGATATATACCTTCGTAATGTTCTTTTGGAAGAAATCTGTCTTTTTCCTCTGGAATTATTTTTAAGAGACTTTTTTCTTTATCTCTTGCTTTCACCAGTTGTAATATATCTCTAGGTGTACATTTTTTTATTCTATTATAATTTCAGGGGTTCTTGAACTTGTAGGAGATTTTTCACCAGTGTTGCAAAGTTTTCAGCCATTGTCTCCTCAAACATCCTTTCTGATCCATTTGCTCCTTTTACTTCCCTCCTCTTCCCTCTCCTTTTCTCTTTCCCTTTATCCTGGCTTCTTGTGGCAATTTAATTTCACATGGATTGGTCTTTGTTACTCTATTCTATTTCCATTATCCTATTTGGTACTGCCTTGAAGGATTTTGTCTGACCTATCTTCCATTCCTTTATCTCCTTAGTTTTTTTTTTTTTAAAGATTTTATTTATTTATTTGACACACAGAGAGAGATCAGATTACAAGTAGGCAGAGAGGCAGGCAGAGAGAGGAGGAAGCAGGCTCCCTGCTGAGCAGAGAGCCCGATGCGGGCCTCAATCCCAGGACGCTGAGATCATGACCTGAGCCGAAGGCAGAGGCTTTAACCCATTGAGCCACCCAGGCGCCCTCTTTAGTTTTTTTTTTTTTCCTGCCATTAAAATCATTCAATTAGTGTCAAATTTTGTTTCTTTATTGTCCAACAATTTGACTCTTTCTTTCCTTTTCCTTTTTCTTCTTCCCTTTCACCTTCTCCTTTCCTTCCTCTTCTATGTCTTCATCTTCATCTCCTCCTTCTCATTTTTTTAGTCTTAGCTCCCTTCCAAAATGTTCAAATACTTTGAACAAAGTAAACACAGCTGTTGCTTTAAAATCTGTTTCTAAAGATTCCAAATTCTGGAACCCCTAATAATCTATTTCTCCTACATTTGTTCACATAGTCTTGTATTCCTCATGGGACTGGTAATGTTTTTGCCTGATATTCCATTTGAAAATTATGTGTAGAAGTATTATTTGAAGTTTCCATGATTTTATCTTCCTCCAAAATAACGTACGTTTTCCTTTGACACGTGCCAGAAACTTCTTGTGCTCTGGTGTAATCTTAATGATGTTCCTAGAATTAAGATGATTTGAGGAGTCTTCACATAGAGTTTTAAATTTTACCTGGATTTTCTGGTTGTGTTCAGTTTTTTCAGTTGACCAAGTTAACTAGTACACTGTAACCATAAGTCTGGAAATATTTATCTCATAGTAATACCTAATAAATGTGAGGTATCTCTACTGCTTTTAGTCCTTCCCTTTCAAAAAAGGAAATTTATCATCATTATTCTAGTTAGAAATTTATACTCACTTAGACCTTTTGTATTGTGAAAGACTTTAATTAACTGCTTTAACAATTTTAATATCTCTCTCTGTCCAGTCAAACATGAATTATTTTTAATTTTGTGGCTATTAGTTAAAAGAGTTTTGCATTTCCTCACGGATCTGAGCTGCCCTTTGGGGAAGTCAGTAGTTTTTTGGTTTTTTTTTTTAATGGAAATTATATTGTTCTAATTTTCAGATTTGGGTGAATTTGGGATTATTCCTTTACTAAAATTTATTTGAAAGATGTGAACTTAGTTAATTAATTGTCAGGAAAATGTTTATATCCTTATGTCTGAGAGAGAGATTTTTTTAAATCCTCTTTTAGAAATGGTCTTTAAATATTCTAAAGAATGGGATTCCACCTTCTTCATGGTTAGGCTTCTGTTCATTTATTATAGATTGTTATCATAATTGGTGGTGAGCCTATCTCAGAGAAATCTAATTGCAAAATAAATTTGAAATATTGTATACTGGATATAGATTGTATACTGAAAATATTATATACTGAATAAGTGTATACTGAAACTTCAAAAATCCTTTTGCTTTTATGTTTTGGGAATTGTTTGGTTACAAGGAAATGAAGCCCTTCAAACTAATATATAAGAGGGAAAAGACAAGCTCAATTCTGTGAATCAAAGGTTAGATATGAAACCATATTTCATTTGCATGTTGAAATGAGGACTGGGAAGTCAGAAGCCAAGATGCTGGGGGATCCATGAGATTCACCATCGTTCCCCTCCCAACCTGTAGAATAACTTCCTCAGTTTAGGGAACAAAAAGAGGAACCAGTACCATCTCTACATGTTTGTACCAATCACTTCTCAGTTCAATCAGTTAACAGAAGTTTACAGACATTTTTCTGTCCTATTTCCATACTTCTAAGAGAAACATCTTACTGAGCTAGATTGAGCCAATCAGAGATCCATACCTCTATGATCTATGGCCACAGTGCCGAGAAAATCTACCCATGGACCTGATAAAGAGTGCATGGGATAAAGAGAAGCTTACAGAATAAAGTGTGAGACCTAAAGTTGTACATTAGTTTTCTTTATCACTATTGTTAATTCTACAAAAAGTATCAATGTCTAAATAAATAAATAAGTGTAAAGAAATACACTTTTTCCTGAATTTATTCCTAATATTATGCATTCTTTTATTCCAAGATTCTTTGTTCTTGCCATTGGTTCATATTTGAGTACCCTTCTTTTCCCTAAATAATTCATCCTCTCCTGGACCCTCTGCTCAAGCTACCAATATCCCCCATCTTTCCAGTGGACTTCCTCCAAATACATTTCAGGATCTGTCCTATTGTTCACTATATCTCATTCTATCTTTATAGATTCTCTTAGAAAAAAAAATTTTTTTTTTACCACTTAACTTTTCCTGCTGATTAGTTCCTCCATCCACCAACGATAGTTGAAGATGGATTCTCCAGCATAATGAATGAGTCACATCAGGGAACAGATTCAAAATTACACAACAACTTCATCATTCTGATGAGTCCATTTGAAACAACGATTTGTCTTTTTCACTATTCTGCAGCAATCAGTTTATTATTTTTTTAATTTTTTGAAAAAGATTTGATTTACTTATTTGAGAGAGAGAAAGAGAGAAAGAGCACAAGCAGAGTGGAGGGGCAGAGAGAGAGGGAGAAGCAGACTCCCCGCTTATCAGGAAGCCCAACATGGGGCTCAATCCCAGGACACTGAGATCATGACCTGAGCCGAAGGCAGCTGCTTAATCGACTGAACCACCCATGTACCTCATGCAGCAGTTTAAAGGAAACTCTGAAGTAGATATGACAGGTTATGGTCATTGCAGAAAAGATTTTTGGTCATTGTTGGGAAACATGGTCTCAGTGGAGCTATTACTATGTCTCACTGAGATCCACAGAGTGGGAGAAAGAGCACAGCCACCAATTTATAGTTTAATATGTGGCTTCTCCAGAACTTCTGCCAGGATTTGATATTTCTTACCAGATTCCATATTCAATTTTGTAGCTCAGTTTCTTTAAATGCTGAGTTTCTGGGCCATTTGAAAGAAGTGATAGTGTGAAAAATTAAGTTTGCCTTGTTGGCTAAACTTGTAATTCCTAAGCTGACTACATTAACTTGTCTTACTCTGTCCTTTCTTACACCAGAAATACCTCTGGACTTCCAAATGGTATCATTTTCTCCATTTTTCAGAGTTTGAAAACTGATTTGGGAAGCTTCTGGCCCAATTCAATGTCCTAAGACTAAAAGAAGCAGGCTTTCCTGTTTTTCCTGTTTTGGTTTATTTTTACTCTTTAATGTATTTAGCCCACTTGAAACCTCTGAAGAATGTGCCAGTATTGCCTGCCATGTGCATATTGAAATACCTCTATTCTTGAACTACCTCTGCATTGGTTTCCTTGATATTTTGGTGACTCAGCTACCAATATCCTAAATTCTTTTTTAAAGTCTTGTTTATCAGATCTTCCTTCCTTACCAGCCTTCTAAATTTAATGTGCCATGCATCTTACTGATTTATTCATCGTGTCTACTTTTTGTTTTGTTTTGTTTATTCTGGACATTTGCAATATTACTGGGCCTCCTTGTTTGCCATTTGGCTCTATATAGATTGTAATTAGCCAGGGGAGTAAATGGACCTGGAGTACTTATTTAGTACCTCTAGGAAGCAATGGCTTTTACTTGTGTGCCATTGACTAAAGAATTTTTCTTCTGTCGTTGGAAAGGGCATTTAACTTGAATATAAAACGTAGAGTGGGATGTGAAGAGGGGAAGGAATACCTTATTTATCAGCCAGATAAACCAAATATATCCTGGGGGTCAGGCTGATCCTGAACCTTGGAGATGCTCACTCCTGTAACATTTACACAGAACTAAGTAGTTTACAAATATTTCCAAATACTGCCTCTCAGAATGTCCTATTTTAAGCCCTGGCTAACCATCCCAACACTGCTGTATAATTCTTGACAAGATGACTCTTTCCTCTTTCCTTAAATCTTCTCTTTAAAAATCTCCCCCCCCCATATCAAAAATAGGAAGTCAGCATATACTGTAAGAGCTTTGTGGACAAAAGTATAATATTCAACAAAATAAAGACTAACATAGCTTTCTAGCCATGGCAATTAAGAGAAGAAACAATATATTTTTTTCCCTATAAACTAAAATCAAGTGGTGTCTCCAGTGGAAGACACAGAAAATTGTCTCATTTCCCACCATTCAAATATTAATAGCACTCGATGACAATAGTTACTTGTAATGTCAAAATGAGGCAGCCTTTCTAAACAGTGGAATTATTGATAAACCCACATGGGATTTAGTATAAATCCTAATTTTGAAGTGTCATCTCTCTGAAAGACCTCTTACATTCTTTTTATAGACTTTCAACTGTGAGAAGATGGTAGGTCCCATTGTCTTTTTCTTCAGGGTGAGTTTTTCCTTGTGTTCTTGAATTGCCTCACATTTTCAAAGAGTTAAGACCTTTTAGATCATGACTTAACTTATACCAGACATCCTTGGGTCACCAGAAAGGTAAATATGAAGACTTTGTGGTAGAATGGTTAATTTGATGTGTCTGGTTGACTGAGCCATAGACATTTGATCAAACATGATGTTGGGTGTTTTGTGAGAACGTTTTAAAATGCAATTAACATTTAAATCAATAGGCCAAGTAAAGCAGATTGTCCTCTTTAATGTGAATGGGCCTCATCCAAACAGTTGAAGGCCTGAATAGACAAATCTGACCCTCCTTTTAGTAAGAGGGAACTTCTCCTGCCCCATGACCTTCAAGCCAAGACACTATTTTTTCCTGCGCTCAGACTTGAAATGAAACCTCTGTTCTTTGTAGGTCTCTCACCCTCCAGCCTTTGGATTAATGACACCACTCACTTTCCTGGGTCTCCAACTTGCCAATGGTGCATCTTGGACTTTTCAGCCTCCATAACTACATGAACCAAATCCTCAAAGTAAATCTCTTGTCTCTCTTTCTCTATCTCTCATCTTCCTCCCTCTCTCTTCCAGACTAGTACGGTTGGAAAAATGAAGACATTTTAAACAACAGATCTCCATAACCAGTGCATCAATAGTTCTCTGAAACACACATAAAAAAAAAATAACACAAATTTCATGCTGGCTTCTAAATGAAGCTCTTAATACATATACTCAACTGTTGTTTTTGTTTTGTGAGGAAAATATATTGCTATGGACAGAATTAGACACAGGAGTATACTTTTCAGATGAAAAAGCACGATCTTATTTACTGATTCAATAGTGTCCTCTTTTTTAAAAATGTGTTTGCATGTATGTATATTTACACACATTTATGTTTAAGCTACAAATAAGCCACAGGCAGTTAAGTGCAGTTGTGTTTGTAAGTTAAACTGAGAAGAGCAAACATATCATTAGCTCTTCAACTGTGTGATTATATGGTCTTAGCATGACTCATGGTGAAACATGACAGCTTGTATGAACACTAGATATTCACAGAGAGTAATGTGTAAAAGATACTTTTCTGTAATTGGTCCCAGGGCAAAGGACTGATAGCTTGTATAAAAGCCTCCAGATATGCATTTGGTCTGGCTTCTAATTAGTGAAGCAAAAAAAAGCTGAACTTTGGAAATTGTGATGAGTCCGTGATCTTTTTTTCCTTTAAGGAAATAATCACTTTGCCCTTGAACTCCAAAAGGCCTTGAAATCAACTGATTCTCCTCTTAAGCTCCTTAACAAGCGTGGGGATTAGAGGCAAGCAGTGTAGAATGGTTCATATTAGATATAAATGATAATGGACAATAGAAATTCACCTATGAATAAAGTACAGGCACTCTGAGCAAGTTCCTTTTACTGAGTTTATTATTTTTTTCACAAGATATTGTGATTCCCCTGTAGCAAAACCATGCATAATGCAGATTAACGATAAGACAACTAGAAAGAGTAAAGTCAAATGCAGAGTTCTACTTAAGAGCAGTTCCGTATAAAATGTTATAAGTGGTAATAGTGTTATGTTAATTCAATCAAGTGTATCAGGAAAATAAAATATAATTAAAATTACTGCTTATATGTTTATTTCTTTCTTATTAAAATAAGTCAGTGAAACTTTATCACTTCTTTATTGTTGTAAAGAAATAAAACTATGAATGAAAAAAAAATCACCACGGCTTCTCATTTCTAGTCCAGAATCCTATGCATGTCTTAAAACCTGTTCTCAACTACATCAAAAAATAAATAAATACAACATCCAAGGGATCTCTGTCCTATATCCATTTTGGTAGAGATTCTGCTGATCAGTGTGTGTAATTCTTCTGCTGACTGCTGATCCCATTCTCACCCCTTAAATGAAGAGTTTGACTTAGTGACGTTCACCTTGAAGGGAGACACGTTCTGCACACAGTCTGAAGATGCGGCATGAATTACCTCTCCCTCAGCCACCCACCCCCAAGAAGAGAATAAAGTGTAATGGAGCAAGGAAGAGGGTGGGGAGAGGGAAGGACAGGGATGTGAAATACAGCAGGTTTGGGAAAAGGATATAGCCTTTGTGATTAATATTAAAGTTCTGAGCTTACAGACATCAAATTTTATTCTCTCTTCCTGAGATTTGGATGAAGCTTCCCATACTTGGCTTGGAGCAAGAGTCTCATATTAAGTGATACTAAATATCAGGGATGAAAATGTCCTTAAATTTTCTGCTTTTTGTAAAACCTTAGAAGTTAAACTGAGTATCGGAAAAGGTCCTGCAGGCTTCATAACTTGCCAATATCGTACATCACTTTGACCTGTCTGAGCTCTCTGTTCTTCTTCTCCCATCTTGCATACATACTCTCTTTAACATTCATTTGGATTTAATAAATATTCAGATGGGCTGATAGACTCATCACTCCAAAGTGAATCTGAGGCCTTGTTGATTAAGTTTTTAACTCTATGGAAACTTCTAGCACAGAAGTTGATAGATATTGATAGTTATTTACTGAGCACTTGTTATATTCCAAGCACAGTGTTTAGGGCTGAGGATACAAAGATGAGTAAGGCACAGTCACTGGCCTCAAGATCTGAGTGACTAAATGTATAGACAGGGTACCAGACAGGTACAAAGTCTGACATGACAGATGGGGAGGGCAGGCTCAGGGGAAGTTGAGGAGAAGCATTTTTATTTATATATGAGTGAAGAGGACTATGGCAAACTGGACAGTGGACACCATGTTTAGAGGGGGAAGGTGAATATTAGCTCCAGTCAATCTTTGCTATATAGCAATGCTAGGTGATCATACTGATCTGAGGTTTTAGAGAGCTGGCATATTTTATGGGACATTGTAAAATAATTTCATGTCCATTCAATTTTTTTAAACATATTTTCACAAAACATGTTTTGTATCCTTTGCTATATAGCTTGCCCACCCATCCAATTTAACCTGATCATGCTCTTACTGACTATAATTAGTATCCTTTCTACATCAATGTAGGCTATAGCTATTCCTCATCCACAGTGGCTTTTCCAACAATGATGGTTGATGCTTGAGTAGGGAGGTTTCCACTGTACTAATCAAGATAGGCTAGGATATGGTGTGATAACAATTGACCCCATGATTGCAATGGTTTTATGACAACACAGATATATTACTCACTTCCATTACAAATCCATTACACAGGTTGTCTTCTGTTTGGGCCTAGGCTCATAGACTATCCTCTATCTAAAATATTAATGAGTACAGAGACCAAGAAAAAAGAAGCACAGCCTGTGACTTAAAATTTCTGCTTGGAATTGACACCCAACACTTTGAAACACATTATACCGGCCAAAGCAAGTCATTTGGTCACAGGATGGGGAAGTAGATTTTTTACCCACTGATGTAAGAGAAAGTTGACATCTATGAACAGTAATATTACTGAAAAAATGTTCTTAATCAGTTTAGTGTCACTGAATAACTGTCACTTGGGGATAGTAATACCATATCCCCAATATTATCCCTAGTATCCTCAGTGTTGACATTCTTTGCTTTAGGGAACCACCAAGTATGAGCATTCAGTAATGAGAATAAAAGCAAACATCTGGCCTTTGTTCTAGAGGAAAACTGTGAGATTCTCTGAAATATGAATATGGTTGTTGTAAAGATGGACATGTTAAATGTATTATTTAGTAATTTGAATTGGAGAAATTTTTAACCTTGTCAAAGGTTGAAAAATGATCGAAAAGAAAGAGGTAATGCTCTTTACATAGAGTTATTTAAAGCTCTGTTCCCTACGTCAGGGGCATGCAAAATAAGCCCTGAGGCTAAATGTAGCCTACAACCTGTTTCTGTTGATAAAATTTTATTGGGACACAGCTATGCCCATTTGCTTACAGATTGTCTGTGACTGTTTTCAAGCTATAATAGTAGAGTAAATTGTTGCCACAGAGACTACAGGTTTACAGAGCCAGAAATATTAATTACCTGGCTTTAACATAAAAGCTTATTGACCTCTAATCTAGTATGAAGGTTACTATGATTTTCTGAGCCACAAGTAAATTCACTCATTAAATAAATATATGTTTATATTTATCATTATATGTCTAATTCTGTGCAAGATGGTGGCTATATTAATGAACAAAATAGATAAGAGTCCTGTCTTTATGAATATTATAGCCTAGTGGAATGGACAGATATTAAATAATCTCTTAAATAAATAAAAATATCACACTAAGTAATGTGAGGCAAGGAATAAGGACTCACAAACACATATAATAAAAGAAACTAATTTAACTTGGGAGATCAACTATGTCTTCTATCTGAAATCTGAGTTAACTAAGTGATGACCCTATCATGTCCAGAGGTCCTAAGGAAGAAGAAAGCATACCACATATAAAAAAAAAAAAAAGAAAGGCAGCTATTTGTCCCCGTGTGAAATAACAGAGCATGGAGATTACAGATCTCAAGAGAGATTTAGAAGGTAAAATCAACAGGACATGGTAATCTAAGAGACACACATAAGTGAGAGAGGAGAACTAAGAAGGACATTTAGTTTCTGACTTGCCCAGCAAGATGAATGGTCAATGAAATAGGGACATAAAAAGAACCAAATTTAAAAGAGGTTTGTCAAGAGCCTGAGTTCATTCAGAGACATGGTGAACAGCCCAATGAAGATGATCATTGGAGTCTAAATCTCAGAGTAAATCTTTGAGCTTAAGTATAATTTGAATAAGCAGCATGGATAAGAGTATGTATGAGGAAAATATAAAGAGCAGAGTCTTGGGACTGAGTCTTGAAGACTCTCAACATGTAGCAGCTGATTGAAGAGGATGAGAGGGCCACAGCAAACCAGAACACGGTTTCATGGAAACAAATGGAAGGTGGTTTTGGAAGGAAGAAGAAATCCTCAGATGTGCTTTCAGGACATTAAAAAAGAGACCTTTGACAGTGATTGAAATCATCCATCCAGACTCATTGGCTTCACAACCCACTGTGAGAAATGACAAAATGGTCTCAAGTGGGTTTTGGTGGCACGACCATGAGTCAGTCACAGCAGAGGAGAGGAAACTCTTTCAGAAGACTTGACTATAACTTCTGCAAAGGTCTCTGCAAAGGTATCTTCCCTTTTGGACTGAGCAAATATTCCTAGAGTGAGTTCTTGAGAATATCTGGAGCAGATGTGATATCCTGACACTTGTGAGAAGGGGCTCAGAGTTGCAACAATTTGAATATTTAATTATTATTGTTATTTTATTTTGCCCTCCAAATACATTATGTATCCTATTTGCCTCTTCTCTTACTAAAAATTAACAAGTACTCAAAAACTTCTGTGAAGTGTTTTCCATACACAAGCACATCTGGGGCTGATGAAATATGCACAGAAAAGTGAGATTATCTCTACCCCAAACTAATTCATCCCAGGAAAGAAATCAAACCCAAAGGTGACTGGGAAAATTGTCATCTCTCCAGAATTTATAGAAAACCTGTGGAAGATGGTAAACTTTCTATGGAAAGTATAACTAGTATTTAAATAATTTTACCTATATTTTTGGAACAAGGTAACTGAAGTTAACAATGGGATATAACATGTTATTTTTTCTTTTTGCAGAAACATAAATAAGAGAGGGGGCAAATGTAAAAGACTTTAACTTTCATGTCAGTAAAAGGGAGCTCAAATACTCAAAAAAAAAGATGAGTCTGCATAATTAAAACTCTGGCGAATCAACATCAGTGTGAAAGATGAAAAAAATCCAAAATGGCAAAGTTTGTTTAAAAAAGACAAAGGACTTACAGTAATGATTCTTGTTTATTTTGTTTTTTTTTTAAGATTTTATTCATTTTTTGACAGAGAGAGAGAGATCACAAGTAGGCAGAGAGGCAGGCAGAGAGAGGAGGAAGCAGTCTCCTCACTGAGCAGAGAGCCCAATGCAGGGCTCGATCCCAGGACCCCGAGATCATGACCTGAGCCAAAGGCAGTGGCTTTAACCCACTGAGCCACCCAGGCGCGCCTGATTCTTGTTTATTTTAGAGTGCTTCTTCAAGAATTGACTTTGCTTTAAAATATACTGTTCATGTGGGGCATTGGGTGGCTCAGGGTTACACGTTTGCCTTGGGCTCAGGTCATGATCCCAAAGTCCTGGGATCGAGCCCTGTGTCAGGCTCCCTGCTCAGAGGGTGTCTGCTTCTCCCTCTCCCCCTGTGCTCTCTCTGTCTTGCTCCCACTCTCACTCTCTTTCAAATATAATAAATAAAATCTTTAAAAAAGTTAAAAATATTGTTCATGTTATTTTGAATGCTTTATTTCAGTTCCCTAAGTTATAAATATTCTTGCCTCACTAACCATGATTTTGAAAGTCCTACCTCTGTTCAGAGAATCCTCATTGCAGGTGGGATGGCTTGAGACAGGAAGGAGTGTGAAGGAGATGCTCCATCTCAGGTTTCGGTTCTCTGAAAGCATACTGAAGTCTGATTTCCTGTATTTTCTTGGAATATACTGTGCACAGTCTTCATTGGTCCTTCTGTCTCTTCTTCTCATGCTGTGTGCCAATCCATCCTCCATTCTGAACTCACAGCCATCTTTAAACATGCAAATCAGATATCAGGAAACATATCAGAGCAAGACAACTTCTCGTGGTCCCTGATTGAAGTGAACTCTGTAAAATATTTAAATAATAGAAATATATAAATTATGCAAATATATATATAATGCAAATGGAATCTTGGCTCCTTTCTGGGATTATAATAAATAGAAAAGCCCTCAACCTGGCCTTCAGGGCTTTCTTGGTGCTTGGGTCCTTTTTGTTTCTTCTTCATGCCACACTGTTCCCAATTTTCTTCATTTGACTTTCCTCAGTTGCTCCTCTGCACCACTTTCCACACTGCCTCAGTGCCTTTGCACAGATGTTCCGTCTACCCAGAATGCCCCCATTCACTGCCTACACTATGGCTCCTATGACTATGCCACCTCACATGGTCAAAGAACTTTGCAGATGTGAAGAAGTTAAGGGTTTTGAGATAAATAAGGAGATTATGCCATATTATTCAGGAGGGCCCAATGTAACCACAAGGGTTCTTGTAAGAGGCAAGCAGGAGGGCCACGGTAAGCGCAGATGTAAGGAGTAGAGGCAGAGGTCAGAGAGGAAAGTAGTTGCTATGCTGCTGACTTTAAAGATGGAGAAAGGAGCCATGAGCCAAGGAATGGAAGTGGCCTCTAGAAGCCGGAAAAGGCAAGAAAATGGATTCTCCCCCCAGAGTCTCAAGAGGAAACTAACCCTGCTGACATCTTGATTGTAGCCCAGCGGAAGCCACTTTAGACTTCTGACAGCCAGAACTGTAAGAAATACGTATTGTTTTAAATCACAAAGTTTGCAGCACTTTGTTTTGTGACCATGAAGATGCCTGCACCCTGCAAGCTTGCCCAACCAATGCTTCTTCTACCCCTTTCCTCTGACATTCCTTCTCACTTCAGAGCCTGCCTTCCATCATACATGCACAAACGACCCAGGACTCTTCAGCACCCGTCACCATTTCAAATTGTGGATTTTTATGATTACTTGATGACTTTCTGCTCCACATTGCCTGCTAAGCTTCCCCGGGGGGCCAGGCCAGGGCCCATTCATGGCAATAGATAGGGAGAAGGAAGGAAGGAAGGAACGCAGGCCGGCGTATTGTAGAGGTCGTGGTGGTGACTATTTTTGTGACTAGAAACCGTGATAGGGGACAAAAGAAGCAGCAGGGGGCAGTTTGTATGTTATGTTCCCCAGTTTCATTTTGGTTTTAAGCCTGGGCTTTGAGCAATGCTCCCAGGAGAGAACTAACAAGTATGACAATGCGGCCGCCCCCCTCTCCCTCCCGACAGATGGTGCGCAGACTCAAAAGCCATGGGCTTAGAGCGCTTGCCTTGATCCACACCTGTTTGGAACTGGAGGTACAGGGGTGAGGGGCAGTCCAGCAACGCTAAAGCTTTCAATGTCACTCTCCCAAGTCCGGATTGGAAATTCACCTTGTGCTGCAAAGTGCAGCAAACCTGATTATTGTGTGGAGTGCTTAAAGAAAAGAAAACACCAACTTATTATTGTTTATCAGAGATCGAAGTTGTAAGCAACAAAGCAGCTCTGGTGGGTTGAACCAGAGAACACTGACTTTTGAAGCCACCAGAGAAGTGGGGAGATTAGAGAAGCGGTCTCAGAACATAGAAGCTAAAAGAAGGCAGGTAGCGGCCAGGACTAGCAACATCATAGCTCTGACTCTGTTGAGCATGTTGTACATGCCCCCAGCGCTGTCCCCTATCCCATGGACTCCACTGCTGGCACTGCAGCCCTCTCTAACCCAGGGAAATTGGATGTCACTGGCTCTCCCTGCAGCAGCAAATGAATGACCCTCTGCCCCCCACCCCCCCCTTTACGCATCAACTGGCTCCCAGTTCCAGTCTCCAGATGATGCTGGCTGGCCAGGGACACATGGCCTTTTCCTTGCTTCAGGAGAAGCTGGGAAAAGGGATAGCCAGTCTCTCTAGCTCCCGTAGTAGAAAGGGGATTCTGTCTCCCAGCAAGGTTTAATTCTGGCAGGATGGCCAGCAAAAAGTAAATCTAACATTTATAAAAGGCCAATGTTCACACAAGCAGCAGGCTTTATAAACGGAAGAAGGTAAAAATCAATTTAGGGTTAAGAGTGTCTGTTGTGCAACAAAACTCCCTTGATTTGAATTCTTGTTCTGTGACCCTGGGCAACTTATTTAACTGTTATAGGCAAGGAAAGTCCTGAGCCTGTGCCTGGTTCTGAAAGCATATTACTTATTATATAATATAAAACATGTCCATCCCTTTTGACAAGGTCAGCATAAAGCAGGAATATATCACATTTTTGGAGAGTCAGTTTTTCTTGGGGGAGAGATTACATTCCTCTTATTACATGGGCTATATAGGGAATTGGTTAATACTCTTAGCATATTCAACAGGATTTCTAGTTATTTTCAATTCTACCTGGATTTTTTTTTAAAGCAGCACATAAAAGAGATCTATCGAATTGCCTGATCAATGTAAGTTTATTATTGCTTACCCAAGTGTTTAATAAACCCACCCCTGTCCTGGGCATAGCTTTAAATACTTCATTGACTCTAACAAAGCAGCTCTTTTCTTCTTGGCCAAAGTGGCCATATAAACTATAATTAAGCACTAATTATGGGCTCTACTAGTCAGATAGGAGAAAGCAGAGTCCATTATGCAACCTCCAGAATGAAGTTTTGAAGGAGCTATTTGTTGTTGGAAAATATTATAAAACAAGCAAAATGAAACACAGGAATGAAAAAAAAGTGGGAGGCTGAGTTTCCTTTTTCTCTACCCCTCCTGCCTTTTCTATGATGCGGCCATTGACCTCACATACCACTTTTTCTATTTTGTGAAAAATAATGATAACAGGAAAATAGTGTTTTAAGCAATGTCTCAATTTTTTAAGTCAATAAAATTATGATACCGGGGTGCTTGGGTGGCTCAGTTGGTTGAGCATCTGTCTTCAGCTCAGGTCATGGTACCAGGGTCCTGGGATCGAGTCCTGCTTGAGTCCTGGGATTGAGCTCCCTGCTCAGTGGGGAATCTGTTTCTCCCTCTGCCCCTCCCCTTGGTTTGTGCACTCTCTCTCTCATATGAAGAAATAAAATCTTAAAAAATAAACTAAAATCGATATCTTATGGATAATGATATACCTTATGGATCATGATGACATAGAATGATTTTTTTAAGTTCTTGCGATTTGAGAAAAGTTAATGTTAAATGAGTCCCAATGCATGCCAAGTTAGTTTGAATATCATTCTTTGGTTTGCAGATATCTCTGAAAAGTATAACTTGCATTTTCATGAGAAGTCTTCAGGGAGAGAACTACATGATTTGAGAAGCAGAGAAGTGTGGCTTATTTTGAAAATACATGCACACACACACACACACACACATGGACATGCGCACACTTCATGGGCCACCTGCACAGCCTTGCAGGCAGCGTGCAACCCATCTCTGTGATCTCACCCTGCTACTTGTCAGGAAGAGGGTCCCGGCCATGGCCATGTGCATACTTTACAGGAGCTTAGCATAGAAAGGACATATTTAACAGTTTATAACTGTCTCGGTGACAGCAAGTTCTAATTTAAAACTCCTGTGTAATACTTGTTAGGAAGTTTTAATATCAAAAGGCCAGCCGAGGTCTTCCATGAAAAATTTCTAGACAGTGAAAGAAACTAATCCTTTTTAGTGATGTTTGGCTTCTCCTTGGCAGTAGGTGATCTAGACTTCATATTTTATATCCACGGTTTATTTAATGAAATTTTCTCCTTTAAATAACAACCAGGAACAGAAAAACATAGTAATACTTTGTAATAAATATTGGATGTGAGATTATGTAAGATTCAAAAACTACCACTATGATACTTGAGTCCTTTAAAAAAAAATTGTTTTGCTGTCTTGGGAGATCTCTGCCGATTGTGTGGGGTTTTTTTTTTGTTTTGTTTTGTTTTGTTTTGTTTTGGATTGTGTTCTTTTATGCAATGATTATACTAAATCCACTGAGTGACCAGGTTGGCATTAAGATGCTTTGTGGATTTGCATCTCTTGTTAAAGGATTAGCAGGATCCAGGGCTCCTCTCACCAGGTGACAAGGGTAACCTCACCCTCACACCTTGACTTGCAAGGAAACCCCGTGCTTGTTACAATTACCTTGGGGGTGTGGTCACAGGTGGGGACAAGTAGCTGCCTCCCAGTGATCCAATCCCGCTTGGCAAAAGGCCATTTGTCTAGATGTCTGGGGCAATACTGGCTTGCACACCAGACGAACTAAGAAACATGATAGCCTCCTTCCATAGTCGCCTTCTGGGAATATCTTTGTCTCTCTACACAAAGCAAGTATGTGTATATCTACATGCACTGAGACAGAAGCATGTGTTTATGTGTGAATAAATGTGAATATGTGTGAGTGAAACTGAGTTGGCATGCACAGACAATACTCCAGCTTGGTTTTCTTGTTAGTTTAAGAATTGTTATTATCATTCTTATATGATTTGTGAAAATGGCCTAAAAGATGGAGCACCGTTTTCCAGAATATTTATTGTTTCTATGATAATCTCAAATTACTTGGTATCTTATTGAATATTAATCCTCCCTCCAAAATGAATTACCTGGGAAAAGATAACAGGACTCTTAATAGGTTGATATCTATAGAGTAGTTTAGATTATAGAATGAAAAGCAACCACTATTAAAGTACATGATGTATTAATTGTTCCTTTTATCATTTATATGGCACACTATTTTTAATAGTAATATATGTCTCCCTGATTTCTTTATCTATTTTTGTCTTAGTAAATTGTATGCATTTTTTAAGCTGTCTCAAATATTCTTTGGAGAGAATCATGCATGGGGGAGTAAAAAGATTGTGGGGGAGGGGAACAAAGGGGAGTTAATAAATAAATAATATCCAATTTGTATGAAACATTTTAATTTTTTAAACAATGCCTTTGACATCATGTTCATTCAATGGATGGCATGCATTGATACGATTATCATTTCCTTTCTTTCTCAATATAATGAAAAATGGGAATAATCTTTAATACTAATGAGTTTGTGTTTAAAAGCATTATTGATTTCTTTTAGCTAAGACATGGCATTTCTTTATAATTCATGCTTTACTAAGATTTATTAACAAATATAATAGAAAATGGATTTTCCAGATACCTATTAGCAGGTAGATGTCAGCCCAGCAGCACACAGCCCCTTGAAGTTTGTGTTAGGAGAAACCAAGATGATGTTTTTGACCTAGCAATGGGTAACATGCATCTGAGATATGAAGCGAGGGATCTTTTGGCTCTTCTCTTCACCGTCCACAATTTCATAGAGATGAACAATTTGTCTTGTTGAAATCTATCATAACATCCTCATGGTTGGGGCACCTGGGTGGCTCAGTCAATTAAGCGACTCTTGATTTCAGCTCAGGTCTTGATCTTGGGGTCATGGGATCCAGCCCCACATCGGGCTCCATGCAGGGCATGGATTCTATTTAGGATTCTCTCTCTCTCCCTCTGTCTCTGCCTCTCTCCCTGTTCTCTCTAAAGTAAATAAATAAAATCTTAAAAAACAAAAACCCAAAAAACCATACCCTTTCATGGTTGTGCTTTCCCTATTTTAGTAGCCAAAATATGTGCCTCTTCCTTCATTTATATGCTTTTCTAACCTCTCTTTCCCTAGGCGTCCCTGGCCACACTACTCCCGATTGGTGACTCCTCTATACATAACTAAAAAACTTCAGAATGAGAGACATGGCTCTTCCAATAAAGACCTCACCAGCAATAGAATCTCCTCACTNCGCAGGGCATGGATTCTATTTAGGATTCTCTCTCTCTCCCTCTGTCTCTGCCTCTCTCCCTGCTCTCTCTAAAGTAAATAAATAAAATCTTAAAAAACAAAAACCCAAAAAACCATACCCTTTCATGGTTGTGCTTTCCCTATTTTAGTAGCCAAAATATGTGCCTCTTCCTTCATTTATATGCTTTTCTAACCTCTCTTTCCCTAGGCGTCCCTGGCCACACTACTCCCGATTGGTGACTCCTCTATACATAACTAAAAAACTTCAGAATGAGAGACATGGCTCTTCCAATAAAGACCTCACCAGCAATAGAATCTCCTCACTCTGTGGCACATGAGGAAAATCAGGACCTTTTTAGCTGGGCAACATACAGGTGGAGCAGTTCCTGACTCCAGGTATTTTTGTCCAGTGTTGGGAATGACAGGTCATGGAGGATGAATGATCTTCCCAATTAATGATGGGAACATGGAGGCTCAAACGCTAGAGTCAGCCCACTAGTAAGGAGTAGGTTGTACAATCCAATCTGTTACTGTCATGCTCANACGTTGGGAATGACAGGTCATGGAGGATGAAAACAGCCTCACCTAGTATCCCAGGGCCTCCGTAGTTGGGACCCATCATATATTTCCAACATTACCTTCTACCACTCCCAACCTAATATTCTTCCTCTAGATAAATTGTCCCACACCCTGTCCATTCAGTGTTTTCTCTTTCTCCACATATGGACCAAAGGCCACCCAGAGCCGCCCTGTCTTCACCTGCTCTTCTGAGGTTCGCAAAGTCTCTGAAACCATCCCTGACAACTCCAGCACAGTCACTCTCTCTTCATTGAGTTTCTCCCGGACTTACTTGCTACAGGCATCATTTGGCAGTTAGCAATGACTGGTTCTGTCCTGCTCTTTTGCCATGTTTCCCACCCCCCTTCCCAGCAAGGAGTCTTCCCAGGGTGGGAGCGAGATTCCATGCACACAGTAATCATTGAAGCAACTTGCCTGAGGTAAAAGCTTGCTAGGCTTAAGTGACTGAATGATTGATTGAGATGAGGTACAAGGGGGATTAACATTTTTAAGTACTTTATATCATTAGACATTTCATATATGCCCCTTATTACATTCTTGCTACAGCCCTGTGAATGAATGATCTTCCCAATTAATGATGGGAACATGGAGGCTCAAATGCTAGAGTCAGCCCACTAGTAAGGAGTAGGTTGTACAATCCAATCTGTTACTGTCATGCTCACCATGGAATCACACTGCATTGATTAAACAATGCTTAAAGTAGTATCTGTCCAGCATTGATCACTCACAGTAAATTCTACATACAACAGTGAGAATAGTTTTGGCAAAATATAAAATAAATAACAAAACCCATCACTGATGGGTGCAAAACCCATCAATAGCCTCATGTCACATTCAGAATAAAATCCAAAATAATTTAACCCAGCCTATAAGACTGGCTATTCCCTGGTTCCTGACTATCTGTGTCACCCATATCCTACCTGTCTGATCTCCCCTTCTCCTCCATTTGCTCTCTCTAGCCCCCAACATAGTGCTCTTTGTGCTACTCTTTTTAAATATCAGGTTGGCCCCTTTCTTTCTGAAACAGTCTTCTTCCAAATCTTTGCTTAGCTTTCTCCTTCACTTCATTAAGATCTCTGCTCAGATACATCACCTCTTCTGAAGGGACTTCTATGACCTTCCTTGTCTATAACATACCCTTTCTATTTTAGTCTCTATCATACTACTCCATGAGTTTTCATGAGAGAATTTTATCATACTACCAGACACCACTTCATGTTTATATGTGATAATTTGTTTGCTTGCACTATTGGCATATGAGCCCTGAAGTCCAGAAAGTTTGTACGTCTTATTTTCTACTATAGTCTCAACATCCAGAACAATGTGTGGCATTCAGTAGCTTCTCAATAAAGCATTAAATGAATATTCAGTAAACTACCATTCCATTGGAACCATGTGGTCAATTGAGGGCTGACTTTAGTCTTTTAAAAAAATATTTTATTTGCTTATTTTTTTGAAAGACAGAGAGAGAGAGAGCAAGAGCACGAGTTAGCAGGGAGGGGCAGAAGGGGCAGGAAGAGAAGAGGGAGAGAGAATCTGAAGCAGATTCTGTCCTGAGCACAGAGCCTAACGAGGGGCTCCATCTCATGATTGTGAGTTCATGACCTGAGCGGAAACCAAGAATCCGACACTTAACCAACTGAGCCACCCAGGCGCCCCTGACTTTAATCTTGATATTGAATTGGATTGCTCATTTACATACACACAAGAAAGAGAGCCATGTGGAGTGCACCAAATCACAGTTTGAACATCCTATCAGGACATATGGTCTAAAGCATTTCACTGAATAGAAAGAAGCTCCTCTACAGAAAAGCTTACAGTCTAAGGTGGTCTTGCATTGCTCAACTCTTTGCATGGGGAATCAAGGTCATGTTGTGATTATCCCAGGTGCATTCTCTCAGGATATAAAGTAAGAAGCCATGTTATAAAAGGAAACTAGCGAATGTTAAATAAAGAACCATCATTGGTCTATATGCTTTATACATAGTTCCTCATTTGGCTTCCCTGAGATATATTTTCTTCCCCCCTCTATAGATAAATCAGTGACCTTATGGCTGAAGAACTTGCCCGACGTGAGACCTGCTGAGGTTGGTAGATGACATTTGTGCCCAAGACTGTCAGCCAGGGCACAAGAATCAGGATCTGATCCTAACCCAGACATCTCTTTATCAGATGTCCCCACTCCATTCACTTTCCCCTAAGTCCCTCCCCCTTCCTAAGCCTCCCTCCATTCCCCCTCCTCAACACCAACAAAGGTACACACAACAAAGCGACCTCAAATCTATGGAGGACAGCCAAGGATTTGAGGTTGAGATTTCCTGTGCCAAGGGCTCCCCGCTAAGCTGGGAAGATAACACCTCCTTTTGGCTTCCGTAAAGCTTCACGACAAATCTTAAACCAGATACACTCCTTTTAATCCTATTGTTACCGTCTCGTGTGGTGCCAAAGTAAAGAAAGGACGTGCTTTTAAAATGGGGACTCTAAGAAGATATAAGTAGCGTACACAAAACACACACTTAGAGCAATTCCCAATGGGGTTAATGCACGATCTCTCCTAACCACACTTCCTCCTTCCCGTCTCCCCTTCCTGTGCAGTAATAAGTAAATAAATGAACCAACAAGCAACACTGCACTCTGCTTTCTTTTGAGAGGATAATATAACCTAAAAGTTTAGTGGTTTCTTTTTTTCTTTTTCCCCCTGAGGGAAGCAAGTGCACCTACTGTGAGTCAGACCTGAGGGCGATCCCTTTACATTTATCATTTCATTTATCTTTATCATAGCCCCTTCAAGGCAGGCATTTGTGACAAAGAAACCAGCTCAGAGAGATGAGTTTACTTAAGATCAAACAGCTAGTAAGTTGCTCAACTGGGATTTGAATTCAAATCAGATGATTCCAACACCAGTTTTTTTTTTTCACTTTCTAATATGCCGAAAAGAATAATAAAGGGGTGTGTGGGTTGGACAGAGAAAGTTAACGGCAGTTGAGAATTTTTGTAACGAAAGCTGACTAACATTTAGAAAACAAACAAAAGCAGGGAATAATAAAGATGGCTGTATTGGGCACACATAATGGTAATACCACACAGGTTGAGGAGACATGTGCCTGTTGAAGGCAGATATCTTTGTGTTTTACCTGCTGCCTGACCCACTCATGCAGGTCAGCAATAGCTGACACAATCAAGCAATAAACTGCCTGACAGGAAGTAGCTTGTGTGTAGTACTCTGCTCTCTGCCCGGGAGCGGGGACTTCCTGGTGAGCAAAACTAAAAGCAGATAAATTAGTGCTTTTTACCAGCAGGAGTTCCGGACCCCTTGGTTTCTGGGGTGAAACCACCAAACACCAATTCAATCATGTCAGTGCTGTGACAGCCCTTTGTCTCCATGTCGATGCGAGATTTCTGGGGAGAGAGTGGGTAGGAAGCAGATATGGAATAAATGTTCATCAAAGCAAACAGAAGAATAACATAGTGGATTCTTTGTTTTTGAGAATTACCTGAGGTGAGCCACAGGAAGCTAAACTGTATGAGAACTTGATTAACTCTACTGCATGAAATCCATGTGCTTCCCTCCAAAGGACCATACAGCCATCAAAAATACAATTCTCCTTCCAAATGGCTGCTGTGGGATACCAACTACATCAATGGCATGAAAATTGGAGACGCCATGTTCAGCCGTGAACACACCCAGATTCAGACCAACAACTTGAGGACACACCTTGCAGACTGACTTTAACCCTGATTTTTCAATGATAGCTGTTTGAGGCAATTTTTTAAAAAAAGCACCCACTTGCTGTTCACATATTTTTTATGAGGTGGGTAAGCTCAGGCATGAGCTTGATTCCCATCTGGTAATAGACAATCCAGTGTAAACGTTTCATAGGGTAAACTTTAGATTCTAGTCTTTTCCTTCCTCAACTTCTTGCAATATGCTTCTCTAGGCTAGAACTTTAAAACGTGATTTGATACCATCATTTGCCATAACTACTGAATCTGAGTGATTTCTTGGATTGAAGTCTGCGCACTTCTTAATACCAAATGTAGAGAAGCTAAAATGACAACCCTCGGGTCAGATATTAAAATGTACAACCTTTCCTACTCTTGTAATGCTTGGTTGATAAGCAGTTATTGTCCTGAAAGCCAGTCATTGGAGTTGAAAGATAAATATTATTCCATATCTTATTGAATAAAATATATTATATCACAGGTGATGGAGACAGATTGACTCAATAAATTCTAATAGTGTATGCTGAGAAATAGTGGCAATAAAAATGCTGATGACTTGACACAAGGAGAATAGTGAATGTCATTAACATGCTATTTCCTCTGTTCTGATCTCCCTGTCATGTTCTTCACACTGCTATAATCTCTATCAGTGGGTTTTTCTGTGCTTTATTGGCATAAGAAAAATGGTATTTTTTTAGTCCTTTAAATTATCCACTACTCAACTGATTGCAGAAATGATGCAGTAGCCTAAATACAGAAAATTAATATAGGATTTTATATTTAGCAACATCATCAGCCTGTATTTGAGAATGCTGCAAAAAATGTGAAATGCCACAGAGCATAGCTGTTTGGTCCTACCACAAAGTTTTGTCCAAACTCATTTTTGCTAATTTTTAGTAATCTAAATCAGTTTAGAATAAAGGGTCAGAATTTACTATTTGGATTTTATTTTAAACGAGGTTAGTTACATGGATTTTACTTCATAAGATGCAGAAAGGTGGAAGTCATGGAAATTCTGAAGTTTGTTTTTATCCCACTTGTTTTTGTATGTTGTTTGGGATAGATAATAAACACATATACTACATGCTAATGGGATTTAACTTTTGAGTCACAATCCCTAAATTCACATAAAAGATGAGTATTATGTTAGGAGAGTGGTAACTAGCTGTTGATGCGTGAGTCCCGTATATGGAGACACTTCTTAGGGTTCTATCCAAAGATCCATGAATCCAATTACTCACAATCTTCACTCCAGAGTTTTGGATGGAATAATTTGAGGTGGCATAGCTCCTTAAATTGTCCACAAATACTGGTAATATCTTGAACTGAAATCATCTTTCTTTATTTTTTTTAAAGATTTTATTTATTTGAGAGAGAGAGAGAGAGAGTGAGAGAGAGCGTAAGAGGGGAGAAGGTCAGAGGGAGAATCAGACTCCCCATGGAGCTGGGAGCCGGATGCTGGACTCGATCCCAGGACTCTGAGATCATGACCTGAGCCAAAGGCAGTAGCTTAACGACTGAGCCACCCAGGTGCCCTCATCTTTCTTTATAAAAGCCTATTCCTCTTTCTTTCTACTTTATTTCAGTGAGTGACACCAGTACCTAATCTGTGCCCCAAACCAGACTTTCATATTGTGTTTGCCCTCTTCTTCACTCATATCCTCCATGAGCAAGCATTTACAGATACAGGTGCCCTTTCCTTAAAATGCTTAGAATCTAGGCAGTTCTTCATAGACCAACTTCCTATCCTAGCTCAGGTCATTATCCTCTCAATCCTCATATTGTTGCAATAATCTATTAATTCTTCTCCCATCTTCCACCCCACCCCACACCCACCCGGACTTCTCTTTCATTCTCTGGGTTGTGGCAAATCTGATTGTGCCTCAACTCAGTGGAAATCCATTTGTTGGCTCCCTTCCGCCACCAGCAGCTTATTCCAGGGCTCCCAGTTCTTCTTGCCTTTAAAAGCAGTGATGAGATTTGCTTTAATTTTTACTTGAAGCCAATAACTAAACTTTCAAACCATTCCCTCTTCAAAATTAGAATGCTTTGTGAGCCTCCAATGGTGACTTGAAAGCCAAACTTGTCTGGTATTGGTGGGTCTCAGGCAGCCTCATTCATGTGCTGTCACTCACACCTGCATCACTGAGATGGATACCCTGGGATGCTTTGGTGGTCACAGTGGGCAGGTGAATTGGTTTTTATTCTTAAACGTACTTTCTTATGTCTATAGTAAGTTCTTTATATTGTCTAAAGGAAGGAAATCTAAAACATGATGCTAAAATATCAGTTAATAAACAGTATGAAAATTGGCAATGAACTTCAATGGACCTGTATAGCTGAATTTAGCCAATCACAATATGTATAAAGTATAGCAAAATACCTCCAGTAATCAAAGGTTGTCTTCAGTAATCTAGTAATCAAAACCAAAATTTATAGAAGAAAAATACAGTGAAAGATATTCTATGTGTCCTATTAAAATCTGTCTTTTAATTTACTGGTAATAAAATACTCTATTGTACCCATAATAGTTTATATGTGGAATTGTGCCTGCCAGTAGCATCCCGAAAATTATAGCTTAGAAGCAAATTATAACATCTTAAAACAAATTGACCAGTTGCGTGTCTGGGTGTGTAGGTGTGTATGAAAGAGACAGAGAGATATTTCAAAACCCAAAAATGCCAACTAGTCCATGAATGAAGTTTTTATCCACTTCTTATGTTTTAAGAAATAATTCACTTCTAACTTACATTTTATTACACATTCAGTAGAAAAAAATATGTGGTGTATGTTGTCTTAGAAATTATTTGCTAGTTTTTCACATAATTAATTTCCAGGTAAATAACAAAAGTGGCATTTGTTATGAGAAATCATGGACATTTATCTTTATATACAATTTCTGTTAATAATAATTATAATAGGATGTTAAAGAGGGATTTTTCTGTCTTCTTTTTATGGCCAGGGCCCCAGTGGCTTAGGAAAAATACGATGCTCCAAGAAGCCTCCCAGTCTAAAGGGAAAAGTTGGTCTACGTGACAAGATATGACAAACTTATTCTGTCAGAATTATTGATAACCCACCTCCAAGCCATAAAAGCAGATGTTGATGATACAAAGAAGGAACATACCATCAGGGAATGGAGAAAGGCATTTTTGCACCTTTGACTGAATGAGAGAAAAAACTTCAAAGGGCCTGCTTCTTAGAATTTCATGGTGTCTTACCATCAACTGTTGAAATCTGAAAGCAATGCCAGGGACACTCTTCCATTATTATAAATGACTATGATGGCATGGGTTTCACAAGCACCAAATATGAGCTCTTTGGAAGGAAGTTTGCCGGAGCCTTCTGAAAAACATATCACCCGAGAGAGCCACTTGGAGAGGTGAAGAGAGCCAGAAAAGAATCAATATTTTACTTCCTGATGTAAATTTACTCTATGACTAAAGACATTAGAATTCCTAAAGACCTGACTGATATGTCATCTAGGAGTGAAGAACTAGTCTTCAGAGAGCAGGTGGTGAGTAGAGAAAAAAACTTATTTTCTGATTGTAGTCAATCAAGTCCCGTTTGGTCAGTCACATAATGAGAGCTAATAATTTAGACCTTATTCAGGGTGCAATTTTATGTTATAAGTCAGATTTCCCAGGAAATAATGAGGCAGAGATTTGTGGGCTGGAAGTTAACTGGGGGTATGTTCTCAGGATCCATACTTTTGGGGGAATGAAAAAAATCAAGATTTGATGCAAGGAAAAATTAGACAGTTGTGTATTCATATCATAGATCTTAGCTGGGCTGGGATCATCCTGCAGAGTTGGCCCAAACTGAAGCAAAGAACTGAGATTTTTACATAGATCAGGCATTGCATGTGAGTGACTCCAGGGAAGGACACCCGAGCTTGGATGAAGCAACACTCTTTTACCAGGGGAACTCGTGGATCAAGATGGGGTAGTGTTTCAGCTGCAAGATATAAGTCATCAGTTCTCTCAATAGCTGGAGAAATAAAAGTGCTTCAGTCCTGGAGGGTTGGCATCTCCCAGGGTTTATTAAAGTTCATCCCTTCTACTACTAAGATTTACTTGCTTCATATAAATTTGGGTATCAGCATCTTCAGAATGGTGGTGGCCTCCTCTCCTGAGGAAATGTAGAAGAGTCTTCTTACACTCAGCCCCCACCACTGTAGCTGCTCCTGAGAATATAATAAATATTTACTACTTCTTTTTTCTATTATTTGTTCTAGATTACGTTCCTTGTAGCGTGATCCCTTTTCTGGGCTAAGTGGCTCACCTGGGGAGTGGGGTGAAAAGATTTGCCCCTGGTCACCATGTCCTTCTTGGGTTATGCTGGCTGCACTTGCCCATTTACCATCAAAATTAGGCACAAGGATAGTTAGGATACCCAAATGGTGACTAAACTTATTTTTCTTTGCCTCCACTGTGCAAATGCAGCCTCTACCCCAAGTTGATGAGTAGTGTCAATTACCATGCCAGGATGAAGGTGATTTCTTTCCCTTCTTACTGCTCTCTTGGCATATTTTCTAACCATATCTAATACCATCTTGTCTCCCAGATCTCATGGCTCAAGTGCCCAGGCTGCTTATACCACAGTCTGGATCTGCTTTAAAGTTCTTTCCTTCTCTGGACCTTGATGAAGCTGATAGCCTTTTTTATCATCTTGGTGACACTGGTCTTCATCACCTGGTTCCCGTATACAACCACACCAATAGAGGGGTCCACGATGATGCTGGGATTGATGAATTTCCAAATTAGCTTGGATACTATGTCCAAAAGCTCTCATCATGTTTGGATGTTTTCTTTTATTATCCAGGTAAATGGCTCAATTTGTAAAGAGACCGAGAAAACTTTTACTGTATACACTTGGTGTGGTGTTGCTATAGTCTTTATTTTTCTCCAAGTCAGATACCTTAGCTGACAGTTCAAATTTGTTAATCACCATGATCTTTGTAAAGAAAGAATGTGTTCTGGTGATTAAGTGCTACCACCTAGTTTCATATACTTCTGAATTCTATCATCCCATCCTACTATTAAGCCCATTTCTATAATAGTGTCTCCTCCTGTAGACTGGTCCACACTGGTCAGTCACTGCATAGTGACTTTGGTGTCCCTCACATCAGTGTATTTCTTGCCAGTTTGTTGGGCACGTTGGCCTGTAGTTTCTCCTGCAGAACATAGTTGGTGGGTTTTTCAGTCATATAGAGGACACCAACTCTAGCATGCTCATTCTCTGAGCTTTTATTTTTTAAAGACCTTATATATTTATTCGTCAGAGAGAGAGAAAGAGAGAGAGATCATAAGCAGGGGAGAGGCAGGCAGAGGGAGAAGCAGATCCCGCAGTGAGCAAGGAGCTGGACCTGAGCTTAGGACCTGAGCCTGGGATCATGACCTGAGTCTAAGGCAGATGCTTAACCGACTGAGCCACACTGCTGTCCCTCTCTGAGCCTTTTAATTCCCTTTTACATGGCTGTTCTTTCACTTCTATTTAATTTACTGAGGGTCATTGATTTCCCCAAGCTTCTAAGAGACATCCTACCCATGTGTTAAAATCCTCATCCAAGGTCTTTGCCAGAATATTCTATTTTATATTCCTGGTTGTGTTCCCATTTTGGTAAACTGTCTCTATCCAAACTTACAGTCTGTTCTGCTTACTTCAGTAGCCTCTGAATCCAGTTCTATATGTACTCTCCTGGCTTCTGAAAGTATGTCCTATAGTCCGATAGCAAGTTCCTTTCCTCTTTTGGCAGACTCAGCAATTTCCTGGCTAGGTACTTTTGTGGTTTATCTCTTGTTAGTGGCCTAATGGTGAAGAATGAGTAAAAAGTGGATACATGTTGTTCTGCATGGCAGAAAACTGAATAGTCTTTTTGAAAGCAGGGAGTTCTAGCTTTTAATAGGGAGGAGTAGACTATTTCCATTGGCCTAAAGGGTTTAGTGGATTTGGAGATACACGGTTTTTGATGAGACACCTCAGAGGTCCCTATCCTAATTCTCAGGGTCTCACTCTATCCCATTCACAGCAATCCCCCCACCCTTTTTTGGTACTAGATCTGCCAGAGCTGAGAATTCAACCCTAAACATTCCTTGGGGGCTCCACTACTCATAAGATTAAGTGTTAGGCCAGGTTCTCAGTCTTTCGTTCTCCAACTATACAGGAGAATCTCTCTTTAATTTGTCAAAGAGGTCTCTGGCTTTCACTTTTGACCTTTAAAGATTCATTAGTCACCTCCAGCTTTTCATTGTCTTTCTCCAAAGGCTTGATTGCCTCTAGCTATGGCCATCCAATTCTATTGTTCTTATAATTACAGTCTGCCTCATACTTCTCAAACACTGGCCATATTGTTTCAGCTATTGCGTTCCCTTCAGCAGGTAAGCCCTTGAAGGTCACGACCAGTGCCAGAGGTTATCAGTGACTCACCTCCCAACAGTGGTGGGATTTACAGTGCCAGACAAAAGAGGTCGACCCAGTTCCCAAATCCCATTTTAGAGTCTGTTTTCCTGGAATGCTCTTGGCACCAACTGTCGCAGGTTGGTTTCACCGGGAAACAGATAGAGAGATGGCTATTGGCATGCAGGAAGTTTATTTGGAAGTGTTTTGAGATCCACAAATGTGTGGAATAATGGAAACAGGATGGAGCAGAGGGGGAAGTTGAGCTGTGATGTAATTATGATAATATAGTAACTGCCTCAGACAATACCAAACAGGAAGATCTGGAGCTGGGATGGCCCTGAGGAGTTGTCTTGAGCTAGGGCAAGAGACTTTCAAGCCTCTGCACTTACTAGGTACTGATACAGGATAATCCTGGGAGTGGAGTGTGTCCTTCAGCTAAGGTATTTGCTGGGAGAAGAGCTTCAACTGTAAACTGTCAACTTTCCCATCAGGTTAAGAAATGAGCACTTCAGTCCTGGTGTGAGGATAGTGGCTTTGGCAGGGCTCAATCAATAGCCTACACAAAACTTTGTTATAAACTTCTTATATATATGTTATTCCAAAAATCAGAATTTCTGACATCAGGGGTGCCTGGGTAGCTCAGCTAGTTCAGCATCCAACTCTTGATCTCAGCTAAGGTCTCGATCTCAGGGTCGTGAGTTCAAGCCCTGCATTGGGGTCCACACTGGGTATGGTACCTAATGGTACTTAATAAGCAAACAAACAAACAAATAAAAACATTCACAATAGTTCTGATAATAGTTATCTAAGGTAGGACCTCCTAGCTTTTATTTTACAAACAAAACAAAACACACAAATAAAACTAAGGCTCTAAAAAACTTTTGAGATGCAGTATAGGTATAGACAACAAATAAAATGCACAGATTTTATGGTTTTAGTTTGTTGAGTTTTGGCAACTGTATGCATTTATTTGGCCACACTGAAAACAAAATTTAAAACATTACAGCTTTTCAAAAAGTTCCTTGTGGCCCATTCCAACCAGTTCTCCATATCCTCCCAAGAAATTACTTCTTTATTTTAATTACCATGGGTTAATTTTGTCTATTCTGACAATTCATGTAAGTGAAAATATATATGTTTTACTTAACAAGACATTTTGGAGAATTCCTGTTGTTCTGTGTACTATAGATCATTCCTTTCTACAGTGAGTATTAGCTCTTTGTATGGATAGACCACAAATACTTCAACCATTATTACCCAGTTATTGAAGATTGGGTTGCTTCCAGTTTTAGGCTATAATGAATAAGGTTTCTATGAAAATTCTTTTTGACAATTTAGAAAGGTATTTTCAATTTCCTTGGGTAGGTTTATAGAGAACTAGACTTACTGAGTATTTACGTATATGTATTAGAAGCTATTAAACAGTTCCCTAAATGGTATTATCATTTTAAAGTTCCTCTTCCAATGTATGAAAGTCACAATTGTTTCATGTCCTTGACACCATTAGGGTTGTCATTGTGGGTTTAATCTGCATTTGTGACTAACGATGCTGAGTATCTAGTAACATCTTCTCATGTGAAGTATCTGTTCAATTACTTTGTCCATTTTTTTAGTGGTTGCTTTGTGTTATTGTAGATTTGGAGGGACTTTTTGTATATTCTGGATATAAGACCTTTGTCAGATACATGCAATGAGAATATTTTTACCAGTGTATGTCCTATCTATTTGCTTTCTCATGGTCTTTTGAAAATTAAATTGATTTTTTAGATTTATTTATTTATTTGAGAGAGAATGAGAGTGAAAGAGAGAAAGAGAGAGAGACTCTTAAGCAGACTCTGTGCTGAGTGATGAGCCTGACGTGGGTCTCAGTCTTACAACCCTGAGATCATGACCTGAGCCAAAAACAAGAGTCAATGTTTAACTGACTGTGCCACCCAGGTGCCCCCCAAATTTAATTTTTTTAATTGATGAAGTCCAAAATAAGAAGTCCAATTTGTTAACTTATTTTATTCATTTTGGTTAGTGTTTTTTGTAGCATGTCCAAGAAATCTTTGTCAAAATCATGAAGATATTTTCCTGTTTTAATATTTTATTTATTTACCCACTTATTTTAGAGAAAGAGAGAGAACACTCATGCAAGCAGGGGTGGAAGAACAGAGGGAGAGAGAATCTTAACCAGGCTCTGCAGGATGCAATCTCATGACCCTGAGATCATGACATGAGCTGAAATCAAGAGTTGGACGCTTAATCAACTGAGCTGCCCATGTGCCCCATTTTCCTGTTTTATATTAGAATCTGTTTGTGTCTGAGTTTCATATTTACGTCTATTATTCAATTTTGAAGTATGTGTGCGTGTGTGTGTGTGTGCGTGCATGTGTGTACACTATAGATTGAAAAACAAACCATGCATATACCCAGAATTTTCTTTCCTATTTAGTTTGACCTGGCATCTTATCTAAAAATCAATTGTGGGTCCATTACTATTATGGCTGTATAGTAAATCTTGAAATCAGATTAGGACAGTTGTCCAATTTTTTTCTTTTTAAAATTTGTTTTTTCTTACTATTATACATTTTAGAATCCAGTTGCTTATTTTGCCAAAAAAATATTTTTAGTAGTTATTGCATTCAGTATTTGTATCAAATTAGGGAGAACTGGCATGATACACGTCTTCATTTGTTTGTGTCTTTTTCAAGTTCTCTTGATGTAACTCTATAGTTTTCAGTACAGATGTCTTATTTATTTTTTGTTAGAATTATTCTAAGGCATTTAATGTATGTATTTTTTGATGTGATTAGAAATTGAATTTTTTCTAATGTTTTCCAGTTGTTTAATGTTAGTTTATAGAGATGTAACTGATTTTTTAATGTTTAAAATATTAACCTTGTATCTTAGAATTTTTTAAAGTTCACTTACAAGTTAAATTATAAGTTTTTCTGGTAGATTCTATAGTATTTAAAAAATACAGCAGCATTTTCAACAATACCCAAATTATGGAAAGAGTCCAAATATCCATCAATGGATAAAGATGATGAATGAATAAAGAAGACATGGTATACATATATATGGTATATATTTTATATATATATATATATTGGAATATTACTAAGCCATCAAAAACAATATTTTGCCATTTGCAACAATATGGATGGAACTAGAGTGTATTATGCTAATTGAAATAAGTGAGTCAGAGAAAGACAAATATCATATGATTTCACTCATATGTAGAATTTAAGAAACAAAACAGGTGAATATAGGGGAAGATAGAAAAAAATAGAGAGAGAAGGAGTCAAACATAAGAGACTCTGAACTATAGAGAACCAACCAAAGGTTAATGGAGGGAGGTCTGTGGGGACAGGCTAAATAGGTGATGGGCATTAAGGAGGCACTTGTTGTGATGAGCACTGGGTGTTATATGTTAGTAATGGATCACTGAATTGTACTCCTGAAACCAATATTACACTATATTTTAACTAACTAGAATTTAAATACAAACTAGAAACAAAGAAAAATAATAATTTAACCTTTTTTTCTAATCAGCATGTCTTTTACTTCCCTTTCTTCTTCTCCTTCTCCTTCTCTTTCTTCTTCTTCTTCTTCCTCTTCTCCTTCTTCTTCTTCTTCTTCTTCTTCTTCTTCTTCTTCTTCTT
>LNAC01000506.1:496002-640976 GCA_002007465.1 Ailurus styani
CTTCTTCTTCTTCATCGTTGTCGTCGTCTTATTTCACTGCATAGGACCTCTAGTACCATGGTGATCTCTGAGGTCATTAACTTACTCAAATTCATGCATAATATAATATGGAGGCAGTGGACAAAACTGTATAATTTGTCTCCAGAACTGTGTTCTTAACTCTCACAGTAGATGGACCATGTATATTCATCCTTCAGAACTAAGTCACTCATTCCCCTACATACTAGAAATATTGGTGAGTAACAGTTTTCAGTTGATTCCATTTTTAGGAATTGCCCTCAGTTAAAGAGAACTACCTAGCCCAAATTTGTAGTTCTTCCCAGGGTGGAAGCACAGATCCATGACTGGTAATATAGAGGAGAAAGGTTCAGCCTTTTGCCTCAGGGCATGCAATTTCCAAGTGATGATCCATCTCCAAAACTCTCCAGGGGATCTTGGGATTGAGTTGATGCCTTCTGAATTGCATTTCCCCCTCTGCACAATCTTACTTCCTTCCCTCCTCCACAAGAGCTGATGCTGAGGGCACTTCTCAGTCATCTTTCAAAATAAAATCTGTTTTTCTTTCCAGGACCCTGATCTTAGATACTCATCATGCTTTGTAGTTACTAAGCTTATATTGTGAATATCATTAGAGATTGTGTCAAATAAAGTTTATTATAAATTTCAAAAATGTCCTCATTGAAAGGGAGATACTTATTTTACTTAGAAATACATTTTATAATATAGTATGCAAAATGTGAAAAGATTGAAAAAATATTCCTGAGAGCTTGTGAGATTATGCTACTGTAAAATGATTTTGTAAATGTAAGAAGTTTAGTTAGTGCTGGATTATTTCCTACCACTGCTCCTCACATTCTAAAATCTTCATATCCAAAATTATCTATTTTCCCATAAATGTGCCACACACTGACTCCTCTTTCAGGCCTTTTACCTACGATTTGATGCTCTCTCTTTCCTTCACATAGCAAACTGAAGTGACACCAGAAGTAAGCCTTTTCTATAGTTATGTTGATGTATTTCTCTGTGAGGGGAGGATCTCCAGAACTAATTAATTAATATGATGATATCATGCTTGTATAACTCATCATAGGTTTATTCTCTTTAGTGATAACAGTAGAGACTGGAGTCAGCCAAATCCAGAGCTTCAACTTTGATATATAAAAAATTTGAGAGAGGTGTGAGAGTCAATACAGTAGTGTCAAGAACACTCTTTTCTTGGTTTATACATTTTTCTATAAGTACAAGTGCAAAAGTTCAAAACCAAACTTCAGATGTCAACTCAATTCAATCTTAGCTATTCAGCATTTATTAGAAAGGAGCTGTCAACTATAGACTTCAGAACATTCATAGTGGTCTGATAACTAGCTCAGGATAACAACATGAATAAAAATCTCTGACCTCATTCTTATAAAGATTTTATTTATTTATTATTTTAGACATAGAGGGAGAGAGAGAGAGAGAGAGAGAGAGAGAGAGAGAGAGAGAGGAGCAGTGGGAGAGGGACAAGCAGACTTCATGCTGAGTGCAGAGCCCAGTGCAGGGCTCAATCCCATGACCCTGGGATCATGACCTGGGCAGAAACCAAGATTTGGACGCTTAACCAACTGAGCCACCCAGGTGCCCCCTCAATCTTTTATCAGAAATAAATGTCTATACAGGTATAAATTAATAACATTTCACAATCCTGTATGCGATTCAAGATTATAGTTGGTGCAGCAGAATTTGAGAAAAGACTGGCGGGCTCAGAGCCATTCTGAGGAGCTCTTTGGTCAGAACCTTCCCTTGAAATCACTCTATAAGAGCAAATAGCTTTTTAGTAGAGGTTCATGGGGGATTTCCATAAAAAATCAGAGCCTCTAATAGAGTAAGTTTATAGCTTCATTTGTACTACTTTTACAGATTTTCCAATATTAGATTCTATACCAGAGAATGAAGCACAACTTCTACTCAGTGATTTTAAGAGAACCAATCCCAGAAATGTGTTATATGTAGTGCTGTCAAAATAATTTGACAAATGTTTTCTGGAAGAACAATATAACCTCTCCACAAAAGATATTCTTTATCAGAAGAGAATTGGTGGACATGTTATTTCTATTCTGTCAGCATCTCTTCTTTAGGTGAATCATTCCTCTCTACCCAATATGATCCTGGGAGACCCTGAGAGATTCATGATGTTTCACAGCCTCTGACCATATTCTCTGACCACAGTTATTGGCTGGTGACCCAAGTTGGGCCAATAATAAAACTCCATCTCCTTCGACCCAAAGATTTGTTCAGAAATGAGCATACTACTTAAGCTGGGCAAGCAGAATCTTCTGTGAGATTAATTCATGCTTATGAGAGGAAACAATATGTATCTATGTTGTGATTCTAAAGCTAAGAACAGGTGAGTCAAAGATGGCCAGTGGTGGCCAGTGGCTATCTTACTAACTCTAGGAAAGAGACCTTCATTTCAAGTGAAATGAGAGCTTACAGGTAGATACATAGGAAGATTCCTGACAGAATTTGTTGAGTCCATGAATCTGACCGAACATTTAGCTAGCTGTTCTCTTGGATATCCATTAGTATACCAATGGATTTTTTTCCCTGTTTAAGTTTATTTTAATTAGATTTTGCCACTTTAAACACTGTCTTATTTAACATATTATTTGTACGAATTGTGCATTAGTTGAACTTACTAATGCTTCACTCCTCCTGCTCAAATTCTCCACACCTGACTCGAGTCACGCTAATTCAAGACCATTGCATATAGTTGTATTGTTTCTATCTAATTGGAGATATACCATAGATATTACAGTAATATCTTTAAGTAGAAAATCTACTGTGGCCAAAAGCTTAAAAAACACCCTTTGCACCCAGATCTCCTAGGTTAACGAAAATGTGAAAACGTTATAAACAAATAATTCCAATGTCACAGAAATGGTAACAAAACTAAGAATACAGGATTCTACTTAGTAAAAGCTTCCTGCAAAAATATGATGAACAGAAGTTGTAAGAACATGACTATAGAAGTAGCTGTGGAACTTTATTCTTATGAAAATAGAAAGGATTCCCTTATGTATTAATGTCCCTTCTTTCTTTTTAAATAATCTGCAATTGTTTCTGTGCTATTAGGCAGAGCTAATCATTGACACAATCATGTAAGGTGGAATATCAGTGATGAGGAGGAAACACTTTATATTTATTAGAATACACTCCTCCAAAGTCAAAAATCCGTAACAACTTGGAGTTTCAGAAATCATCTTCTCAGTTATGAACACAAGTATGAAAATGAATTAAGTTGACTGTAAGAAATTTCTTGTAAACTCAATTAAAACATAGGCAGAGGACCTGAATAGATATTTTTCTAAAGAGGCCATATGAGGGCGCCTGGGTGGCTCAGTGGGTTAAAGCCGCTGCCTTCGGCTCAGGTCATGATCTCAGGGTCCTGGGATCGAGGCCCGCATCGGGCTCTCTGCTTAGCAGGGAGCCTGCTTCCTCCTCTCTCTCTCTGCCTGCCTCTCTGCCTACTTGTAATCTCTCTGTCAAATAAATAAATAAAATCTTTAAAAAAAAAAAAAAAAAAAAAGAAGCCATATGAATGGTTAACAGGTACATGAAAATGTGCTCAACATCACTAATCATCAGGGAACTGTAAATCAAAACCACAATGTGATACAACCTCACACCTGTCAGTAAAGCTGTTACTGAATAAAACAAGAAATAACAAGTATTAACAAGAGTGGGAGAAAAGTGAACAAAAACCCTGGTGCACTATTGGTGGCAATATAAATAGCTCTAGCCAATATGGAAAACAGTATGGAGGTTCCCCCCAAAATTAAAAATAGGATTACCGTATGATCCAACAATTTTACTTTTGGCTATTTACACAAAGGAAATGAGAACACTAACTCAAAAACATATTTGTACCCTCATACTCATTGCAGCATTACTTAAAATACCCAAGATATAGAAGCAACCTAAGTGTCTATCAGGGGACAGATGGAAAAAGAAAATGTGGTCGATATGTAAATAGTAGAATGTGTAAATAGTGGAATATTACTCTGCCATAAAAAACAAAGATATTTATTGTATTGATAACATGGAAGGACCTTGAGGGCATTATGCTGAGTGAAATAAGATGGACAGAAAAAGACAACTACCATATGATCTAACTTATACATGGGATCAAAGAGCAGACAAACAAACAAAAAGCTCCAAAATCTGAATTCATCAATACTGAAGTGAGGTTGGTGGTTGTCAGAGGCAGGGGGTGGGGAGTGGGTGAAGGGGGTCAAAACGTCCAAACTTCCAGTCATAAAATGAATAAGTCACAAGGATGTAATTCACAGCATAAAGACTATACTTAATAATACTGTATTGTATATTTGAAAGTTGCCAAGAGAGTAAAACTTAAAAGTTCTTATCACAACAAAAATATTTGTGATGATGCATGGTGATGGATGTTAACTAGACTTACTGAATATATTTCACAATATATACAATTATTGAATCATTGTCTTATGCCTGAAGTTAGTATCATGTTATAAGTCAATTATATCTCAATTAAAAAAAGAAATTGCCTGTATTTTACCTCAAAGGTGTCAGTTTCATGTGGTTCAACAGAGCGGTAGCCTAATAATTTAATTCTAATACTATTATTGATAGCAATACTGACATCACTAAGATGACACAAAAAGCAAGTGTTGTGATAGGTACTTTATTTCAACTCTATGACCTTCATAACATTTACTATTATATCAATAGGTATAATTATTTCTGTATTATACAGTTGAGGAAAATGAGGTTAATTAACTTGTCCAACACTACAAAGTCTGTAATCATGGGGCTAAGATTTGACCCTGATTAATCCAGTTCCTGAGCTTGCACCATTAACCACTATGTTATATTATCCCAGAAGGTAACACTCCAGAGTCCAGGTTTATATCTCTCCTTTTCCACTTCTAAAGGTTGGTGTAATGAAACAAGGTAGGGATTCTTGAAGTCTAATCGATCTTCCTCTGATTTCTTATTCAGGACACCACTGAAATAAGGGACTACTTTTGGTGTTAGCAAGTTGCAGCCTTCTCTGACACCCTGAATAGATCTTGGGTCAACGGAATTACAAATCACAATCCTTACTTGACAAGGATTATTCTTTGATAATGATGTCTCGATCACTTCCTTTTCACTTCATTAGTGAGGAAGGGACTCCCACCCTAAGCTTATGAGAATGACCAACATAAGATACTTGACACCAGGCAGCTGAGATTGGCGGTATTTCATTAGCCACATATACTCACAGCCTGGGGAGGAGGATGCCACATGCTACACAGGGCCACAGGGGTTGGTGCTCAGGGCAAAGTAAAAAAGCAGGTCCTTGGGAGGAACTCTTTGTAGTACCAAGAGGGTGAGGTGACCCCCAGTTCCCATAGGAGGATATGATTGGCTTATTTGAATAATTCCACAGGCTGGCAGAAATTATTCAGAGATACTCAGAGATACGTAGGAACTTTACCTGGTCCCTTTAACAGGGAGGATTATTTGGCCAGGGACCTTAATCATGGGAGCAGAATGAGGACGAGAATATATGGTTAAACCATTCAAGGCTTTCCCATGTTCCTCAGATGTCAAGGCAGTACAGAATGTTGGGTCTTAATATTAGGCCTTACACACAGTTGTCTGGCTTGATATTTTTAGTAGAATCTAAAACAAAGAAACAAACAAAAAATCCCAAAAAAGAAAACAGCCTCCATGCTGGCATGTTTGGATGAACCTAAATGTGAGAAAATGTTTCCTCTGGCTAAAATAGCCAGGAGGCTGATTAATCATAAGTAGTGATTAGAGGCATTATTTCAATAACCTGTAATCTTAAAATCCTGCTTTACCCTTAAATTTTTATGGGACAGTAACTACTTGGAATATCTAAATGATTCAAAAATTTCCAAGTTATTTATTGAAATGTTCAGTGTTTTAGGGTAGCATCAACAGGAGAAGGCTATCTTCAAATATCTTCAAACACCTGTTTTGAAGGTCATCTAACATGAGTCTGAGCGTAGACTCTGCTGATTACCAGCTTCGTTATCTTGGGCTACTGTCCATTTTCCCAGTCTCAATTGCCTGACTTTCAAAATAGACCTAATAGTATCTACCTGAAGGGATTATATGAAGCTTGAGTGTGATAGCAGATATGAATAAGCTAGCACTTCATATGGCTAAATAAATATGAGTCCTTTCTTCCTGCCCCTTCCATTTAGCAAACCTGTTTTTTGTCTCTAGATATTATTAGCAATTCTTAGATACTACCTTTCCTTCTGTGGTAGGCAGATGCAGTTTTCATAACTAGATCCCTTTATCAGGCTGTTGTAAATGTAATAGTTGAATCAGTCAAAAGGTATCACATTAGTATTTAGTGCAAGCACGTGGTAATTCTATATCTTTTAATCCATGAAATCCTCAAAGTCTTAAAAGTGGAGAAAAAGAGACACCAGGGTGGAACAGAAATGGCCAAGACCTCACTAGTCTGTGGATTCCATTTATAATATTTAAATCCTGAACTATGACTGATGGCGCAGGTGAGAAATGAAATGTCAATAACTCCAGTAGTTAATCAAATGTTTCATTGCTAGATAAAGCAGAAGAGAAATAAAATATGTAACAGTTTATGTTTAGAGTCCAAGATAGTCCCATAGCACTTTTCTATTAAAGGTAAATTTTAATTTAATTTGTTCATCATATGTATGGAGCTCCTGTTTTATATTAGTGAGTCTATCCACCGCTTACTAAATATCCTCATTATGATGCCCTATGGATACCCCAAACTCAATATGTCCAAGTTGGAACTTTTATCTTGTACCCATACCCAAATTATTTCTCTTCTGTCCATTTCAATGAAGGGATTTGCCAAATATATAGCAAACTAAATCAGAACTAGGTCTTCATCCCTGAGTCCTCCTCCCTCCCACCCTTTGTATCAAGTCATTTCTGTTGTCCCATCTATTCTTACTCTTAATCCACTTTGTTTTCTATTCCAGAGCCTCCATCTTAGTTCAGACCACATTTAGCTTTAATCTAAATCAAATCATTCAACAACAGCTCTGTTGTTTTCCCATATATCAGCCAATGCACTTAAAAACTTTATGCAGTGTAGAAGATGAGAGGGTATGAGCACGATGAAAACAAAGGTCCACTTTAGCTCATCCCTTCCACTAATTGCAGCTAAATGTCTGCACAAAATACATAAGCAACTACCTAAGGACTCTGTAAATTTTTAAAAAAATCACAAAACAGGTACAGTAGAGCTGAAACTTGGAAAAGTGACCGCACAGAGACAAGTTTCCTGACATTTTTTGTCTTTTTCCTATCATGCCTTACCTCCTTTATGCCCCAGTTATGTGGCAGCATGACAGAAGTGGTGGAGTCTTCAGCTAAAACTTTGAAAGAAACTCTGTGTTTCTGGCAAATGGAACAAGGATTATTGAGGGATGGATGCTATATGAGAGAGAAGAGAATCTTCTAATTCTATGTATAAGAATGTGTAAGTCTTAGCCTAAGCTTTGAGCTACATCTGAGTGGGACAGACCCACATAGTTTAGCTAAGACTTAGAAAACAAAAAGATATTTGAATGACGCACATGTCTTTCAGTGCTATTGCTAAGGAGTATACATGTGGAATAAATGCAAACCAAAAATAGTGAAGGTTCGTAGAACTGAGTTGAACCACCTTGAAGCACAGGATACTTGAAGCACAGGTATCTTTCTAATCCCTGAGCTGGTCCCGCATTGGGCAGACACAGATCAGCAGCACAAAGACTTAGAGAACCAATCTGAGAATTCAACCACTTTCCACAGAAGAGAAGACATAACTTACAATTGAAACCTAATAGGATTGATTGCTTGCTAAAAGCAGAACATAAATATTCTTCAGAGGGTTTTAACAAAACCCAACACCCAACAACTTAACCTTCATAATGTCGAGTATAACCCAAAATTAACTGATACAAAAACAAAAGAAATAACAATAGTAACAACAAAAAAAGGTATAGTAAAATGTGATAGAATCTCAAAGGCAAAAATAAATATATGCCAAGCTTGAGACTCATTTAAATGTTGGAAAGATGAAATACTTTAAAGCAGCTCTTGTTATTCATATGTAAAGAAAACCACACTTGAAATGAATGATAAAAATGAGAAACTGTCAACAGAAATAGAAACTCTACAAAGAACTAAATGTGAATTTTAGAACAGAAAAATTTAGTATAAAAAAATTAAAAATTACTAGGTGGGCCCATTAATAGTGATAACAGAAGAAGAATAAATGAACTTGAAGATATATCAATAGGAATTGGCATAAAAATGGAGAAATGATTGACAAAGAAAATGGACAGAGACTCGGGTTTGTCGAACAATATCAGATGTCAATCATATTTGTAATTGGAGAGGGGATGACTGAGGCTGAAAAAAATATTTGAAGCAATAATGGTTGGGAGCATCTTAAATTCTGTGGAAGACAAATATTTACATTTTGAAGATTGGCAAATTCCAGGCTGGATAAAATCAACAAAAATCATGCTTGGATATATTATATCATCTCACAACCAAAAATAAAGTCTTGAAAGTAGCTAGAAAGAAGATTTTACATATAGTGGAAGAACAAATTGAATAGTAGTGGATTTCTCTTTAAACATTTTTCAAGCAGTGAAAGAAAAACCTGTCAACTCTGATTTTTATTTCTAGCAAAAATATTCTTCAGAATTGAAGGTGAAATAAAATTTCAGGTGAAATAAAATTTCAGGTGAAATGAAGGTGAAAGAAATTTTAAAATAAAGGGAAACTATGGAGTTTTATACCCAGCAGACCTGCTTTCCAAGAAATGCTAAAGGAATTTTTTCAAGCTAATGAGAAAGGATACAGACAGAAATTTGTATATTTAGGAATAAAAGAAAAGCAACAGAAATGACTGATATCAGGGTAAATATAAAATATTAACTTGGGGCACCTGGGTGGCACAGTTGGTTAAGCATCTGACTCTTGGTTTGTGGAGTCTGCTTAAGACTCTTTCTCCTGGGCGCCTGGGTGGCTCAGTGGGTTAAAGCCTCTGCTTTCGGCTCAGGTCATGATCCCAGGGTCCTGGGATCGAGGCTCGAATTGGGCTTCCTGATCAGCGGGGAGCCTGCTTCCCCCTCTCTCTCTCTGCCTGCCTCTCTGCCTCCTTGTGATCTCTCTCTCTCTCTGTGAAATAAATAAAATAAAATAAATCTTAAAAAAAAAAGACTCTTTTTCCTTCTCCGTCTGTCCCTACCCCCTGCTTTCTCCTTGTGTCAAATAAATAAATAAATAAATCTTTCAAAAAGGGATTAACTTTATCCTTCTAAATAACCACACACACACACACACACACACACACACACACACACACACACATTCAAAGCAGAAGTTATTATATTGTCGGATCAGGCAAGTGATGTATGCAGAAGTAATTCATATGACAACTATAAGGTGAAGATCAGTATGGTGGGGAAAGTAATTGATATAGTTGCCAAGATTTCCATTTTTATGTTAAATGATATAATATTAACCATAAAAGATTAAGAATGGATATTGAAATCTCTAGAGAAATCACTAAAAGTAATACAAAGAGATACAAATGTCCAATCAATAAAATAAAATGTTTTCCAAATCTTCAAATAATTCAAAAGAAGAAAGAAAAAGAGGAATAAAAAACCAGACAGAATAAAAAAGAAAAGAATAGAATCGTGGATATAAATCCAACAATATCAATGATTTATTCAATGTTAATGATTTAACTACTCTACCTAAAAAAATTGTAGAAATAAGTTGCCAGAGTAGATTAAGAAGCAAGACCTCACTATATGCTGCCTATAAGACATATATTTGATTGATTGATTATTTTTAAAATTATTTATTTATTTGAGAAAGGTAGAAAGTGAGAGAGAGCACAAGAGGGGGGAGAGTCAGAAGGAGAAGCAGACTCCCTGCTGAGGAGGACCCCAATGCAGGACTTGATCCTGGGAATCTGGGATCATGACCTGAACCAAAGACAGTTGCTTAAAAGACTGAACCACCCAGGTGTCCCCAAGAAACATATTTTAAACATAAAAATGGCATAGTAAATATGAGGGCAAAAATATATGTCATGATAACAGCAAGCATTAAGACAATGGAGTGGCTATTTTAACAATAGATAAAATAAAGTCAATGAAAAGAATACTACCAGAAAGAAAAAGAAATACTTCAATAACATAAAAAGAGACATTTTGATATGATAAAAAGAATAATTTATGAGGAAGACAAAAATTATCTAAGTACATGTCCTTAATATAGCCTCAAATTGCAAAAAGTAAAAAATGACAGAGGAACACAGATAATTTTACAACCATCGTAGATTTTAATAATTGCTCCTTCTCATGAATTAATAGATCAGACAAAATAAGTAAAAAAAATAGAATATCTAAAAATGACTGCGGAGTACCTTGTTGTAAGTGACATTTCAGATCATCATATCCAATAGCTGTACCATACACCTTCTTTTCAAGTGCACGTGGTACAGTCACTCTAATAAATCACAATTTGGGATAACAAAACAATTCTTATTAAAATGTAAAGGATCAAAATTATATAGAGTGTATTCTCTGATCACAAAAGGATTAAATTTGAAATCAATCCAAAGAAGATATATAAGAAAACCCAAATATCTGGAAATTAAAGAGTACACTTCTAAATAACTTATGCATCAAGGATGAAATCACAAGAAAAACTAGAAAATATTTTAATAAAAATAAAACATATCAAAATTTGTATACTATAAGACACGTTAGTTATTTCTAATTATACTAGAAAAGAAGATCTACCTTCATAAGCTAAAACAAATCAGATAAACAAAGACCTATTTTACAAAAAACACAAAAGATAGTCCTTCAGGATAAAAATAATGACATCAGACATCAGTTAATTCTCAAATGCTCAGAAAGAAATTAAGAGCACCTGAAATAATAAATATGTGGATAGAAATATAAGATTGTATATTTTTTTTCTGTTTTCATTTCACTTCTTCAAGTGGCACAAAATTGGCATAAAGCAGTATTACATCCCACTATTGTTGGATTTATAAGGTATATTGGATTTATAAGGTATATGACAGTAACAGTAGAAATAAGGGAGAAGGAAATGAAGTTATAGTGTAATGAAATTTCTATATCTTACGATTAATCTAAAGTGGTTTATGATAATAACTGTGTGATGCATAGAATATAAATTAAAATATGTACATAAATCAATAGAGAAATTAAAAATGGTGACAGAAAATATGAATCTATCATATTGCTATTCGACATATTGCTATTCATGCCTTTTTTGTTACTGTTTCTCTTTTCCTATGATCTTATCTTTCATATATATATGAAAGATACATATATAACCAATATATGTAATACTTTATGTATATATATAAAATACCAAATATATACATATATAACACTAAGTATACATATATAACATCACATATATTGTACTATATATCAAATTATACCATTATAACAAATATATATATATGTGTGTGTGTGTAAGTGTATGTGTATATATACACATATATATGATATATATATATGATAACATGGCAGGAGAGGATAAATAGAATACAAAAAAGATATGAGACATATTAAAACCAAATAACAACATAAGAGATGTAAATTCAATCACAGTAATAAGAATACTACATATAAATGGACTAATCCTCCAATGAAAAAGCAGTGATTGCCAGAATGATAAAAACGCAAGGTTAAACTATGTGCCTTCTACAAGAAACGCATTCTAGATTCAAAAACACAAACAGGTAGAATTAAAAAGATAGAAAGGAATGAACCATGTGAACAGTAATCATGAGAGACATGAAGTAGCTACATGAATATTAGACAATAAGTACTTTATGATAAGAAACACTAGATATCAATATATCTGGCCAATATGATAAATATAAATATATATGCATCTAACAATACAGCCTTATAACACATGAATAAAAATCTGACATAACAGAAAAGAAAAATAGACAATTCAAAAATAAAATTTCAACACTTTGCTTTCAAAAATAGAATGAAATCTCTAATGATGTGAAAGGTTTGAACCACACAATCAACATTTTTCACTTCACCGACATTTATGCTATGCTCCATCTAATCACAGCACAATGTGTTTTCTTTTTAAGATCACATGAAATGTTATCTAGGAAAGACTGGACTCTAGGCCATAAAAGAAGCATCACTAAATTTAAAGGGATCGATATAATACAAAGCATGCTCTTTGATCTCAAAAGAATTAAATTAGAACTCAACAACAGAAAGGTATTTGGGAAATCCTCAAATATTTGGAGATTAAGTAATACATTCTATTAAATAACACATGACTCAAAATCACTACAGAAATTTAAAATATATATATTTTTCAATGAATGAAAAAAATACCAAAACTTATGGAATGAAGCTGAAACAATGTTTAGAGGTATATTCATACTGTCTAAACATCTATATTTAAAAAGAGAAAATATTTAAAATCAATATTCTAAATTTCCAACTTAAAACACTAAGAAGGGTAAATTAAATTCAAAATTAATAAAATGAATAGTAAAAATTACACAGAAATCAATAAAATAGAAAACACAAAAATAGAAAAAATGAAGCTGAAAGTTAACTCTCCTAAAACATTGACACAATTGAAAACTTTAAGCTAGACTAAAACAAAAAAGGAAAGACAAAAATTTCCTAAATTTTTTCATAAAGAAATTAAAAGTATTGCTACAGAATATTTTGAACAACTTTTTGCCAATAAATTAGGTCATAAATGGAATGGAAAAGTTTCAAGAAAGACAAAAGTTACCAAAATTGAGTCAAAAAGAAATATGTAATCTCCCAACATTGAAAAGCCCAGAAACAAGTATCCTCACTGGAAAATTCTATCAAATACTTAAAAGAAGAATGAATACCAATCCTTCACAAATTCTACCAGAAAATAGAGGAGAGGAGCCTTCCCAATTTATTGTAAGAATCAGTATCACCTTACCAAAGCTTAACAATATGCCACAAGAAAACTAGAGACCAGCATTTCTCATGAATATATACTCAAAATCACTAGCAGGATATTAACAAACTTAATCCAGCAGCATATAAAAAGGATTATACAGCATGACAAATGGAATTTATCCCAGAAATGCAATGGTGGTTTAATTTAATACAACATAGCATTTATCAATTAATTAATATAATTAACCAATCAACTAATGCAATATAGCATATTAATAAAGAACAACAATCACCTGTATAGATACAGAGAAAAGGCATGTGGCAAAACCCACCACATACACATAGTTGTAATTAAAAACTCTCCACATGTCAGAAATAGAGAGGACTGGATAAAGAACATCTACCAAAAACCTATAGATACCATCAGACTTTATGATGAGAGACTAAAAATATTCTCCTTAAAATAAGAAACAGGCAAGGATGTTCACTCTCGAAACTTCTATTCAGTATTGTACTAAATTCCAGAGATACAATGAGCAGAAAAGAAAAAGAAAATTAAGACGTCCATACCGAAAAAGAATTCAAACTGTCTTTTCCCACTGATGGCAGGCTCTTTATGTATAAAACCAGGACTAATAAATTAAATCAAGCAGTTGTGAAAGATGAATGTGCAAAACTCAACTGTATTCCTATCTGCTAGCAATAAACAATCTGAAAATGAAATTGACACTTCACACCATACCTCAACTCAATACCCATCAACTGGTGAGTGCATAATTACATTATGATATACTGATACAATATAATACTATTAAGTAAAAAAAAAAAGAATAAAGTATGAAACACACGGGAACAGGGATAAATTCCAATTGTGTTGTGTGAAGAAGTCATGCAAAAAAAAAGAGCACATGCAGTTTGAATCTGTAAATCTATAACATATATGATGATTTATCAAAAATATTCTAGAACATATAAATAGGAATAAGTTTCATAGCTTTCTGGGGAGGGACAAAGGGTGATGAGAAACATTTGGTGGTGGTGGATTTCTTCATTATCTGTGGTGATGACTTCACAGGAATATATCTATATCAAAACTCAAACTGTACTCCTTACACATGTTTGGGTTATAGTACTTCAATTATATCTCAGTAAGACCTACCAAAAATAAATACATAGAGCTTTTATGATAGTCCATAGTCATTTGGGTAATTTTCCAAAGAAATTTTTTTAGCATGATAGATATCAAAGGCTTCTATATTCATTTGAATTCATTTTAGCTTTGAGTGAAAGAAATTCTAAGTGGAAAATGGTTTAAATCGGGGTCAACAAACTTCTGTAAAGGGCCAGGTAGTAAATAATTAAGACTTTTCAGGTCACTTGGCCACTACTCAATGCTGCTTTTGTAGCATAACATCAGTTGTAAATGTTACCTAAATGAGCAACATTACTGGAATGAATCCAGTGAAACTTTATTCATTAAAAACAGAGGGTGGGCAGGATTTGGAAGGAGTGAGCTGTAGTTTGTCCCTGGTTAAAAAATATATATATAAAACATTTATAAACAGGCAATCCAGGAATAGGATGATGGTTTCATCCATCTCCTGGCGTTTTTGTCATCCTTAATATGTGGCTTCTACTTCGTGGCCCACAGGCGCTGCTTCCGTATCAACCACGTACATATTTCTACCAACAGGAAGAAGAAAAAGAGTGAGAAGCATATCTTTCCCTTTGGATACTCCTAGCAAGTCATACACAGTTTTATTTACATTTCTCTGTCTGGAAATTAGTGACATGGCCACACTCAGATACAAGGGAAGCTGAGATATGTGGTCTTCATTTGGGGTGACCATGTGTCCAGATAACATGTTCTATTACTAAGAAGGAGGCAGTAGGCAAAAGCCTTCTTGTGCACCCTTCTAAACATAACATATACGAAATCTCTAATGAGAAGGAATCAAAATCGAAAATAAAGTTTCAGAGAGGAAGTGTAAGATGGGCTTTTTGTTTTTTTTTTCTAATAAAAGTAGTATGTTTGGTCTTAGAAGACATTTGTTTACATGAAGGAATTTAAGATTCCCCTAATGATATAAAGCCAACGTCAAACATCGCGTGTGACACATTCTGTGTATTGGATTCAGATAGGCCTGGATTGGAATTCTGGTTCTGTCGTGCACTGTTCATGTGAAGATTAATAAATGTCCTTTGAATCCTACTTTACTAACCTGTATAAGGATCAGATATACTTTAATACATGCATACTTATGTATTTGGACAGGGAGACTATGGTTTATCCATTGAACATTGTAGGCATGGTAAGACATGATTCTCTTTTGCTCTGCTCCCAAAGATTATATCCATTTAGGATGATTAATTTCCAGTATCTACATTCTATTAAATCTGGAAACAGAAATCAAAGAGAAATTTAAGGGCCTGGGAAACTTAGGTGCGCCACAGAAATTTTAAAAAATCACATTGGGTGTATGGAAATATAAGTAACTGAAAACAACATCTTATTGCACGTAAAGCCAGCCACTCACGGCAAAGCCATTCCTGAAACTGACATGCCAACACATCTCCAGAAAAATACTGAGGTTGGGGTCTGAATTTTGAGCCATGCTTGCATTTGTTGTCAGGAAAGTCATGGCTATTACACATTTAAATGAGATTATTATCAGTTTGTTTTGAAAATAACTTGCGACCATAATTGTATTCTATTTTAAAACAGCTTAGTTGGGTAATCCCTGCTTGACAGGTGACAAAGCCAAGACATAGAACATGTACCTGCTTCATAACGATAAGCAGACGTTTGTTGCTGCAGCCTATTGCCACTGTGGGAGTATAAGAATGTAAGAAATAACTGGCTGATCTGTCTTCAAGAAATTTACAATCACGACGGCACCTCGTTGATAGTGGGCTAGTCACTCGTTACCCCTGCAACGCGACAGTCCTGATGCTGGATATTTGAGTGGCTGCAGTAGTGGGTGGAGCACTCAGACACACCTGCCATCAAATTCTCGTTCCCCCATCCCCGGAAACATTTAGTAACTGTAGACCTTACAGGAACTATCTGCTTCCTGGGGTCATTTGGGGGAGTGAAGATACTAAGGGGTAACAGCTGAATGGATGGCTTAGTTATTACTGTAACTGTTGCCCTGGGCTGGGAGATTCAGGTTGCCAGCCAGGGAAAAGTGCAAATTGGGGCTGGTTGCCCACTGCCTCCAGCCTAACCACAAGTTCCCTGGAGATAAGCGACCCTTCTCTTTGGGCATCCTAACCAGGTGCTCTCCCTCATCCGGCAATAGGCTAGCCCCAAATGTAAGTCTGGAAACCTTTAAAAATATCAATTTGGTCTAGCCTTCGACCTCCAGAGTTTCTGATTTAATTGGATGGGGGTGGGGCCTCGGTTAGGAATGCTTGAAGAGCTCCCCAGGTGTTTTTCATCTGCAGCTTAAGTTGAGAACAGCAGCTCAGGGTGGTTTGCTGATTGGGGCCACCGGCTGCCTTTGCCTTCCAGTCTCCCCCTTCACGATATGAAGGTGGGCTTCACCGTTGCTGTCCAACTTGCTTTCCTGGTCCTGCCTACTCTGCTGTATGTGTTTTCTTCATTCTTTTCCACCAACCTGGCTTTGGCTGGCTGTTTGCTCGCCCTTGCTTCCCAGGTATTTCCGGGGTGAGTCTAGGCTTTGACTCAGCCTCTCCTGCAGGCTGGCTCCCAAGTCCTTTCCTGACAACTGTGGTCTGAAACTTAGCAAAGTCTTCAGAACCTCACTCCTCAGGGATCCTTCCTTGAGGTTTCTCCTAACCACGGGCATCTTCAATGAAGACCCAGCTTCTGGGGGAGGCAGCAGCTAAGGGCAGCAGAATTGGTCTCCCAGATCCTAGAACTTCCTTGAATCCGTCTTTCTTTTCTCCTTTTTATTTCTCCCAAGGCTTTTAGAAATGCATAGTGAGATTCTCTGATGTTCCATTTTTGGAGAGAGAGAGAGAGAGAGGAGAGAGACAAAGACAGAGAGGAGAGAGTGGAAGGGACATTCCAGAACATATTTCCCCATTCTTATTAGACATAAATATTTACATTTGATATATTTTATGCATTTTTTCACATTCTATAAAACCTAATGTTTTTTTAGTATTCTATTAAAAACATTAAATATTTAGTCATAAGAATTTAATATAAATGATTTAAGTCCAATACCTGTATCTTTTATGAAATTAAAAGGAAAAACTGTTATCCATACAAAATGCCACATGGTGCTTATTGAAATTTGGGTCCTTGCAACTCACGATATTATGCAAAAGGAACTTATAAATATGATATATCATGTAAGTAAGGGAAGGAAGTGGAGAAGCCATTTTCCTAGGCCTACAAAAATGGAAAACCTTGTCTTCTGTCCATGCTCTCATTCGTATCCCTCAGAGATAGCTGAGAAGGAAAGTTGAAATCAAATTATCATTTAGTTATATAAAGCTACAAATTAAGAATTACCTATTCACTTCTTCTTCCTCAATATTCTCAAATGGAATGATTCTGGAAATTCTGGAAACAAGAAACTAAATTATGGGTCAAAGTGACTCATCGACTAAGGCTACTGTCCTCTATTTTACCATTATATGGAAGATATTAAATGGGTAGACAAATATTTTTTATTTTACCTCAATATTCAATATCATGAATAAACAGCATAAGTCCGATTGTGCCAGTGACCAACACTGACACACAAAATTTCCAAAATAATTATAAGAAAAATAATCCTAGAATAATATTCTGCTGTTTCCTGTCAAAAATTAGTCAGAATATGTCAATACACTTTGTTGCTTCCAATTAATGAGTCATAATTCATTTGTCTGTAGTTTCATATTTAACCCATTTTTTTCATTCTATTTATTTTTATGCCTATGTTAATAACATTGCAATGGTTTATTTTGTGCATTTTCTTTCACACTTTGAATTTCTTCTGTAGTAGAGATTTCCAGAAATATAAACACTGGTTACAGATCATTTAACTTTTTAGTCTGATTGATAAGCCTACCCAGTACACCTAGTTTTCCAGGCTTCCTGAAGGACATGAGAGAGATTTTCAGAAGGTACTTATGTTGGTAAGGAGTGTTCAGGTTGAGGAGGGGAAAGAAAGTTGTCTAGAGCATGTCTACTCCTACTCCATGGTAGGTTGGTCTTCTTTCAGAGAATGGTGGTATTAAATCCAACCACTAACTGATGTTTTTATGATGCTGACAGCTTGGAATAAAACTGCATGAAAGATCCTTACTGTGGAGAGCACACACTGCAAACTTTGAAGGACACTGATATGTGGACTAAAATATATACATAAATACATTGGAAGTGGGAAATGTCCAATATGGCCATCTTCATTGTTTGGGGGCATCTGTTATTTGGCCTCTTCTAACTGGTCACTGTGCCCTATGGCTTGTCAGGCCCAGTTGGACACATCAGACTTCTGTGATTAACTGTCTTTACTGCTCAGTCTCTCAGCTGTGATCAGCAGACTCTCAAATCCCAGGCAGAACTTCTTGTGGGTGTTCTAGTATATGTGACAGCTTCTCAATGTGTCTGTGTGCTATAGAACTAAGATCGCAAATGCTTTCCTCGCAATTATTTTATTGGGACTGAGAGGATATTTGATCCTAGTCCTAATAACCAACTAAGATTTTTCCCTCTTATAATTTTCTATGATTAAATCTATAACTAATCATAATTTATCTTTTATCGGGAGAATAGTAAACGTGTTAACTGCCATGAGCAACTCCTTTCTATTCATTGATTTTCTTTTTCTTTTCTTTCCTTTTCTTTTTTTTTTTTAGTCTCAACACATTGACTTCTTTTGTTGACACCGTTGCAAAGATTGTCCCTCTGCATACGTAAGTGGAGAGCTTCTAGGTAGGTGATTTTAGGTATGAGGTTCTAAGTCAGTATTGAGTTGAGTTTGGCCTGAGTAGCCAACGTTTGTGTGGTTGTTGTCATTTTTTGCAAATACTTACCTCCTCTTTTCAAAATGAAGGATACAGTCACTTAAACTTTTCCAGTCAGGCTCCTCATCTCCACAATGACATTCTTCATGCCTGGGGTGGGGGGTAGAGAGCTCTTTATTTTCCCTCTCCACAGCGCATGGTCCCAGCTGTGTGGCTCCCTTCATGAATATGCATGAAATCAGATATGACATTGCCCTGCTCCCATTAATAATCTTGTCATCTGACTTGTGCTCCAGAAAGCTCCAGCCCATGGCTTCTCAGAGCAAATGTAGCCTGAAGAAAAACAAGACAAAACAAAACAAAACAAAAAGGTCATATCATTCTGTTTATCTTTGTATTTGACTGGGATTCAGGATTCCAATGTTTTGGGCAAGGGCTCATGAGGGGTGCCAAGGAGGGGTGGAGGGGAGGGAGCACAGCTGAGAAGAGAAGTCAGTCCCTGTGTGAATGGCCTGGCTTGTTGGGAGCCCAAGCGGTGGGTGTAATGGTATGCCAAGTGACCTTGAATATAGGCGCTGTGGGTAGCCCCAGCTTTTTTGTAAAAGGAGCATTTGCAGTGGAGGTTTGGGTTTCAAGCCTCCCAGTCATCAATCATCCCAGGCCATTCTTCTCTTTGACAGCTCAGTACAAGGCCTGACATTTGACACCCAAGACCCCAGGACTTGCGCACAGACACAAGCTGAGGCCCTAAGGGAGGGGAGGAGGGGAAGAGGGGGAGAAAATGGCCCTTATGTTTTTTGTTGTTGTTGTTTTCCTTTCCTTTTTTTTTTTTTTTCCTGAAGCAGCTAACTGAAGAATATACCAAACAAATTCTAACTGTCACGGGAACTGATTGCACAGAGAGCCTCACTGAATGTTCCTGGTGCTTTGTGATTTTTCATGCTGTTCAGGGTGCTTAAAATAGCTCCATGCAGACTCTTTAGGGCAAATATCGGAGCCTGGCTGGCCACTTCCCATTTGGCCAGATTGAATCCAACCTCAGCATTCAAGGATGGATTGGAAGACAAGGAGGTTATCACTTTCTGGACAATGGCTCATGACATTGTGACCTGGGTGTCATTACATCATACTGTCACCTCAGAGGAAGGCCACCCTCAGGGTACTTTCCCTTTGGAAAATTGAAGAAAAAAAAAAAGATAATAATTCAGGTTCAGATATGAGCTCACTGAAGTTCGGGGTCAACTAATGCAAGTGTTTCAGGGATCAAATAATGGTAATTGGTGTAAAAAAGAATTACGTAATTTATGGTTCTAACATTGAAAGAGTCTAAAAGGTTTACAACATGCAACTCCCAGGATTTCATGGGTGAAGGTCCAGGTGGCTCTGCCTCAAATCCCTATTCATCTCTGGCCAGTTAAACTGAGTGCCAAGCCCTGAGCATGGGAGGCCAATGGTGTGTGATTAAATTCTTACCCAAGTCTGAGACCTGACAGATCAATCGATCAAGTATTTGTTGACACCGACTGTGTGCCCAGCCCCGTACCAGAGTCCTAGGAGCGGCAGACCATCTAAGACAGAGTCCCGGCCCACACAGATTCTATGGCCTATTTGGAGAGATAAAGCACACATTGATAAGATAGTGCATAACAGCACGGTAAAAACAAATGTATTTGGATAGATCAACAAGGTGGTCTCCAGGATCCTCAGCACATCTTTCATTCTGGAAGCATTGACATCCCACAAACAGGCTTGAGACATCATGTATTTCTTCCCAGTGGAAATGTGGGAAAAATTTTTTGGTGGGGGGGGCGCTGCTTAGGAAATGTAAAATGCTTTCTAAGGATATTTAGCAGTATGATGTTAGAGATACAGAGTTCAGTATTTGTTGTGGTTCAGAAAAATTGGAGAAAATTTACAATATCGGCAGTGAATGGGAAGGCTAAATTTGAAGTATTTTTTATTTTTAATTCATTTTCCAGTAAACTCTAATGACTATATGGAACTTTTTGTTGATAGTCAACTGTTACAAGTACAAATAAATGGGTATATTCAGCGGTTATCTGGAATCCTAGACCACTTTCATTTTGTTCCATAGTTTTTCTCAGTGTAGAAAGCCTGTTAAGATCCTCTTTTCTTTACCTAAACTTCCACAATGGTGAATAATGTTCCTGCTCCTGTGAGAACAAAGACAGATCAGCCTTTGAGCTTACATGAGGCTCCCGATCATAGATCATAGACTGGAGTTCCTCGTCTGTGTTCCCACAGTACCTTGCAGTCCTGCATAGCACCCACGAGCCATGTTAATTTGGGAGCACCTCCTCTGTCTTGCTCACAGAACTGTGAGCTCTTTGAGGGCCCTGTCTTTGTCTCCAGGCTGCATATATACTTTTATATCTCCAGGGGGTAGGTCCCTGCCTTGCCAAGGAGGCACTCAATATGCTATCGCAGGATAAATAAATATATGTGTGACCATCTGCTTCTATGTCCCTTAGACAAGCATCTTCATTATTGTTTTGGGGGGCTAATTCCTGCCCCTTTAGATTGGCACATATTTACTAGACATTGAGCTTTGTTTTGTTATCACTTTTGGCAGTAATAGACTTTTTCCTCTGACTTTTCATAAAGTTCTTGTCAGGAATGGACTACTTGGGGCACCTGGGTGACTCCGTTAAGCATCTGCCTTCAGCTCAGGTCATGAGCCAGAGGTCCTGGGATTGAGCCCTGAGTCGGGCTCTCTGCTCTCTCTGCCTCTTCCCTTGCTTGTGCTCTCACTTGCACATGCTCTCTCTCTCTCTCTCTTTCAAATAAATAAATGACATCTTAAAAAAAATAATAAAAAAGGAAAGAATGGACTACTAGGAACTTGCCAGACTCTCTCTCATCTTCTCCCATGTAAAATCACCCGTGTTTTGGTTCCTCAGTAAAATTTGCTCTTCTTCCTTTACCTCTTCTCTTTTTTCCCTATTTCTTTTTATTTGCCCTTCTTGTGCTTTTAGCTTTTAAACTTTGAAGAAAGGGATTGTGTTTTTTTGACACTTATTACTTCAAAATAAATTGACATTTATAATGATGTACACTTGAGTTTCAGATAGTTAATTCCTGCTCAAAATAGGTTTTTAATATCAAGTTATTTTATTTACTTTTTGAGTCTTTGGCTGTTTCATCAGTGTCCTTATCTATGTTTGGAGAAATTTGTGCCGGTACTTTAACCTGCCGTGTTTCTTTTTCCCCCTGGAAAACTCCACCCACTGCTGTCAAGAATCTTAAGTCCAAATCATGACTTTTCTTCCCCACTTGGGCAAAGAAGTAAGGAAATCTGCGATATTTCAGAATGAAAGGTCTTAATCTTGAGGAAAATTCTTTGATCCATAAAATAAGAATTATGCTTAGCCACGAGCTTTTGGAAACAGTATTCTTCGTTTTGTGCAAAAGATCTACAGTTAGAAGTTTGAAAATGTCATACAGTGGATATGATTAGTTTTAATATAAATAGAATGGTGCCATCGAAGGCAAATGCAAGACAAGTGCTTGGTTTTGCTTTAAAACATAGATATTTCCTACTATTGGCAAAAAAAAAAAGTGAGATTCAACATTTGAAATTAACGATGTGGAATACCCTAATTTTGACACTGTCCAACTGTGATATCAGCTGGCTTTGGGTGCACTTAGGGTGAAGAATGTATTGTTGCTCAGAGGAATTCTGTGGTTATTTTTCTCCTCTGGGCTCACTGTGTGTCACCACTGAATTGGAATTCAAGAGATGAGCCTGTATTTCTAATCATGTTGATATTTCCCATGTAGCTTTCTTAGTCAGCTCCTTGGACTCTTCACACAAAACTATAAAAGGTCATCAATTATAGGGACCTTATGTAAATAGTGGGCTGTTTTTTGATTCTATTCTGAGCAACGTTTATATACATCTGCTCAAATAAATTAATTTTCTTGTCCCAAATGACTCATTTAGTGGAACTCGAAGTTCTCATGCCAATGCAAATAGAGAAGATGAGAGAGGGCACAGGGAAATGGGGAGGATGAGAATTCATTTTATAATCTACCAGTTTATGAGTGCTGGCACATAATATTTAAATGGAAAAGCACTAAGCAAATATTTATATGGGGAAGAAAAAGAGAATGATGAATCTTGTCCTCTCGTGTGGAATATAACCATCTTGAGGGTATGGGGATGGGTTCAGATAGGCCTGTGTTCCAGTCTTATTTGCATTATTTTCTGGCTTTATGGTTTGATTCACATTAGTTAACTTCTCAGAGCCTTATTTTTCAGCATACACAAAATAGTAATATGGTTTGTCGAACTGTAATAGCTGGCAACTAAATGGCAGAGCATTTTTATCTTCTCTAAGTACCACTGTCATCTCCGCATGCATTAGGCATTCCATAGTGGATGAAGAAAGCCTTGGAGACATTTCTCAGGAATGTTCCAAGCTAATATGAAACTGACAAGTCCTGGAAACCACCTGAGGCCTGTAGTCATGCCCTTTGGATTTTAATAGCAGTTCCTTTCCTTCCAAGAAAGGAAGTTTCTTTACAAATCTTCCATCATGTTTCTATCAACCCATTGCCATGCATTGTATAGATTGTTCCAGAATCTATACTGGTCCCCTATCATTTGCTTGATCCCAATGAATGCCCCATCTTGGCACTTATACCCTCTCACCATCATGTAGCATCAGTTATCCTATCTTTATGATACCAGTTGTTTCTACCATTCCATGACTCCACCTCTCAAACCTTATTGCTAGCCCTTTGACGTTGCTTGGGATTTCCAGATCATTGTACCAGACATTGGCTTGTTCCTTTGTCTCCAGCTTGTGCCCACAATTTTCTTCAAAATTCAGTTCATCTTTCTTCAAGAATATTTCTGAACTAGACTCACCTTCTTTGAATTGTTGCTTTATTTTGTGCTTCTTAAATTTTATGCAGAATGCATGTGTTCCCATTTTTGACACTTCTTTTTTCTGTTTTTTATAGGAAAACTCCCAATACTTTGGGAGTTTTCTTTCTTTTCTAATTAGAGTTTAGAAACTCTTGAAGAGATATGGCTTTTAAGTTTTTAAGTTTTTATTGCATAGCAGAGTTGCCTATATAGGATGAAAGTTCAAATAATTGTTTCTTGAAAAAAATATGATTAATTGTTACTATGGATTCCCCATTAACTATAGCTATTCTTCTTATATAAATTCTGTTTTATTTATATCCTTCTCTAGTTGGATAGAAAGATTGATTCATTGATTTGGATATAGGTATTGATAGGCATCTATCTCTTTTTTTAATTTTATTGTGGGGTGCCCCTTGAAATTAAGGTTCATTTTAAATTGCTGTAATCCTTGGTCCTAGAAGATTCTGGTACATAAAGACCACATATAACATATTTCTCTCTCTCTCTCTCTTTTTTTAGAGGCAGAGAGGGGCAAAAGGAGAGGGAGAGAGAATCTTAAGTATGCTTTACACCCAGCGTGGAACCCAACTTGGGAGTTGATCTCACAACGCTGAGATCATGACCTGAGCCGAAATCAAGAATCGGAAGCTTAACCAACTGAGCCACCCAGGTGTCCTCACATATAGCTTATTTTTAATTGAAATTAATTTGAGCAATTACTGCCAGAAGTTCAAGTTTCACGCCTTTGTATTCTATAAAATCATCTATTCTTTGGGTCCCACTACATCATGTTTTTGCGTTGAGGCACAGAGATAGCAAAACACACCTTATAGAATTATAAAGAGGCAAGAACACACAAATGCTTTAAAAATGGGAAGGGAGGGAGACATACAGTAGAGCAGAGCATTTGTGATATGGGTTCTGGAACCACAATATTTTGTTTGAATGTTGACTCACCACTCCCAAGTTATGCAGGCTTACTATACCTCAATTCACTCGTCTATAAAACAAAAATAAGATGCAGCTTTGCAGGGTTTTTGGGAACAACCAATGGCATATGGATATGATGTGCTTATATAGCATCTGACAGGCTATTATTTTTTGTTGGTTTGTTTTTATGAATGAATCAGGTGGACCATGTGTCTGTGGGTTAGTCTTTCGTTGTGGGTTTGTCTACTTCAGGTCAAGCCCCAGTCAAATGTATGCTTAGTTGGCCAGTACAGCTCCCCAGCTTCTGGCCTACGTGTTTCTTAGTTCCATCTGTGTGGGCTGATTGTGAAGGAGGATGGCAAAGTTGAAGGGGAAAAACAAGGCCCCTGAGCATTAAACAGAGTATATTCCCCACGCCTCCTCTAGGAGATTAAAGAGATGGATTCTCAAGCAGTTCTTCAGACTGACTAATTTATATGTATATGGAAGATTCGGCTGGGGAATTTTTTTTTTAAAGGAGCTGGGGGAAAATATGATGCTCTCACATTCCCAGTGGTGTTGCCACATTCATTTTACTAGTGCGTTCATCCTTTAGTACTTTCATGGATTGACACGAGGGAGGAATTCGCATGTCACGGAAGATAACATCTCACTGTTGCCAAAGGAGTCTATTCAGACATGCATGTTAGTGGGTTGATAACTTATTCGGTATTGCAGAGGACTCAAAGATAGACATTTCGCCTTTTATCTCCATCTGTGTGCTCCCTGCATACTAAAGATAGTGCAAAACAGCCAGATACATCTTAACTAACCCACGCAGAAAAGAGGGACTTTTGCTAGCCTGCTGTAAAGGCTGCAAAGTTAAAGGAACAAGGTGTCACGTGACCTAATGACAAATGAATTAAACATGTTTATGCACCCAACTTGAGCTGTCTGTGAATGAATTTTAAAGCTCAAACCTGGTGATAATTTAGCAAGGAGAGGTGTAAAATAAATGGAAGCTAGACATTTTTGCGGCTGCCTTGGTTTGGGGAGGAGGGTGATAAAAGCAGAGTGAAGTGGCAATGAACAAAAGTAGGTTAACTCATATGAAGCCATTTTTGACATGTATTTTAAGGTGAAAAGGGAAAAATGAGAACTGATTCAAACAATGCTTCCAATATGCGTGAAAGCCGAACATTCTAATTCCCTGTGCATTCTCAGACAGGTAGGCACATAAGACCCTGTTAGCCACTGCGCAAAAGCACTATTTATCTTCTCTACAGTATTAATCGTTGTGTATTTATCCTTTACTCCAATAGCATGTTTTCTCTCTCACTTACATGTGGGTGGTACTGAAGTAGGGTTGTGTAAGATGATGTTCAAAATATATTTCAAATATGCAAGATGCGGTTGACCATGAAGATAATAATCTACTTATTTAAATGAGGAAAATCACAGTAGTTCTGATGAGATTAGAAAACCAAAGCCCAAAAGTGACCTTCTGGGCAAAACTTCTAACTCACTTTTGGTATTCAGTTAAAATCTGTAGCTGTGTTAATAATATAAAAATGTCATTTTTAAATGAAAAATTAATATTCTGGGAGAATAATAAAATTATTTATGGCCACGGTTGTTCTGTTTAAAGTGCTTGAAAAGAGATTAGGAGAATATGAGCCAAGATGGTAAAAAGTGGTTATTGGGTTCGAAGAGTCAAGTGATTTTTAGTTTGTGCTTCCTTTCCCTAGATTTTCTAGATATTCTAAAGTTAGCATGTATTTTTATCATTAAGTACTTCTTAAAGAATATTTGCTTTATTATAACTCATTATTTGGATGATCTATTTTGTTCCCCATTACATTTTAATCTAAAATTCTACTTTAGAATCCTTGCGTGTTCCTTTTAAACAGGTTTGAAACAAAGAAATACTATATGTGAAAAAGTTTGCCTCATACAGACACCACTTAGGAAAACATGTCATGTTTTTCAAAGCCAAGAGGATCAAATAGACTATTAATTTTTGAGACCTTCACCAGTTCCTTGGGACAGCAGACTGAACCATCACTCAGATGTAGGTGCAAAAATTTTTAAATGAAATTTATAATTCACCAGCTGTAAGAAGAATACAAGACATCACTAAGTCGTATAACTTAAAATATTTTGCATCTAACAGAATGCAGTCTGCTCACGCTCTCTACAGGGTTTGTGCTGGTCTTAGGAAGTATATGAGCCATGCCATCCTTGCCTGACTTCCTCCCTTGCTTTCATTCAGCTTTTATAACATGTTTGTGCCTTGTCCACATAATCCAAAGTGAAGTGGAAGGCAAGTGTTTTGTTCTTTGGTCAATATAAGGAATTAATCTGAAAAAGTGAGGAACCATGTGAATTGTGTCATTGCGTTCAGCAGCCCATGCTAGAATAGAAATGTTTATTCCTCAGCACTGTGCCATGGAGCACTAGCGCTAGCTGCTCTGTAGTGGAAAGTTCTTTTGCCTCAGCTCTAGTACCTCTGATCATTTTCCAGATGGGTGTGAGTTTCCTTTCCTTCATTTTCTGGTCCCAGGCTGAGTGCGTTCTGATGGGTCAGGAACTTCATTGAAGTTCTTGAGTGCACAGGGTACCTCACTAACTCAAGAACTATTTAAAAATCAATGATAACTGTAAATGTGGCTTTACAGTAAGGCTATATGCTTTGAAAATATAAATCTATATTATTTAGATATTGGCTGCCCTTGCAGAGAAATCATAACCTGTTACGAGATTGTCCAAGGGGCTATACCTTTGGTTCCCACCTCAAATGCTTTTAACTTTGACCTTTTCTTCAAGAGCACCCTGCTTAGCACCAGGGACTTATGGCCACATCAGTTCATCTAGAAATGTGTTCTACCACTCCAGTGGAATAGTTCATATTCTACATGACAACACCAGCACATCGCTAAAGCCTGAAGGAACTTGGGAGATGCAAAGTCAAAATGGCTGTAGAAAGAATCCAGGGTCTAATTATAGACCTGACAGGCAGGAACTTGCAGAAATAGAACAGAGCCATGCTGGGTGATGTGTCTATGGTGATTTGTCTATTTATAAATTGACATGGAGTTAAAATCCTGGGTAATTTGACCCTCTCAATGAGAGCCCGGTGTTGTTCATTCAGAAGTCAATTGATATGAAAAGAGTTGGTTAACAATCATGGGTCCACCAAATTTTTTCTTTGATTATCCAAATTAAGTTGTGGGCTTGAACACAATATAAATAATGTGCTTGATATTTTAGTTTCTTCTGTAGAACAAATGTTGAAGTTCCCTAAATATATAACTGTATATGCCTATATACTCACTCCTATTTCCTAATCACTGTTACTAGGTGTTTGTTTATATTTATAAACACAAAGACTTTGAATGTATCAAAATATGCTAATTAAAAAGAAATCTCCTTTTCTGGATAAAGCATTTATTTATATCCATTATATAGGAATTTCTTTGATGTTTCTGGTAAGATCCAAGTGCATTTCACTTCTATCATTAGTGTCAGGATGAAAATAGCCATGTGTTATGGTCAACTTCACATCCAATGAATTGTGTCCATAAATTTACACTTCCCTAATACCTCTGGCTAGAGATTTGAGCCTGATAAATGTGACACCATTGGAAGTCCATTAAAAGTGTGGCCCACATTAGATGCATCCATTAGATAATAATTGATTCATTGACAGCTAATTGTATCTTGTTTTAAATCTCTTTTGACTATGATTGAGCAAAAAAAGAGAGCCAACAGGACTTGCATAAACTTTAATTTTGATTAGATTAGGTGATTAATAAATTTGGGTATTAATAAATCTTGTTCAGCAAAATATTTTTTAATGTCATTATCCATGAAGGCAATCAGGCATATGACTTCAACTAGTCTCTATGTGACTCACTCCCAAATATAAATTTCCAGCTACCATATTTTTGGTAAATTGTTTGACTTCAACCACGTGATGGTCTTTTCTAAATGGTGATTTCCATATCCTCATAATATCAACATGTCCCTTTTAAGCATCTGCTTTCTCTTCTGTGCTTTGTTTCTGTGAAAATCACCCCCACTGCCTTCACCACTACCTTCAAATCTTTGAGTCATCATTGGTTGTCCCCTTTCCCTCTACTTCCTTCACTTACCATGAGTTGTAAACTGAGCCTGTTCTGTCTTTACAGTTTTTCTTATGCCCATCTTTTTTCTCTATTACCACTTGTGCTATCTGTGTTAAACTGTCAGTATTGACTACAGAGACGTCAATAACTTCCCAGTTGGTCTTCCATCCCACTGTTTCCTCTGATTTTAGCCAATTTCAGCACAACTGCCAATTAGTATTTCCTTTAGCATCTACTTGGATTGTAAGAACTCTGTTTCAAACTTTCAGTTGTTTTCAAAGCCAGATTTCTAGAATAAACCTTTCCATATTTTGACTCCAAACTTCTTTTCTAAGGATGCTTGCTTTTATCACTGAAATGTCTCAGAAATAGTTATTCCCATTCTTCCTACAAGAAAAAGCAGGGCAAGCTAAAAATCAGCAATTTTCCCAAGACCCATCAAGAGAACTGATGTGGCAAAGCAAACCCTCACCCTGAAATCTGAAGACAGATGCAGCAATGGAGATCTATTTACTAGGAGCAGAATCTCCTAGGGCCCAAACTACTAGGAATGCATAAATGGTAATGTTGATAAATTGCTGGGAACAGATTGATTGGATTGATGCGAGAGGGGAAAAAGCTCTTGGACATTTTATTTAGTGGCCCCCATACTTTTTTGAGCTTTCTTCCTAGGAATCCTCTGAGGATCCAAGAAAGTTTCCCCTCATAGACAAGTCCAGAGCTGTTTCCATAACAAAGGCCTACCTCCTTTGGAAAGAAGACTTTGCCAGAGTGTAGTTCTGGAACCTTATTCCACTGGGAGAAAAGAATCCTCTACTCCAGCAGATGGTCAACAGAAATGTGAAAAGATGTTGAACAACTACTTTTCAGGGAAATGCAAATCAAAACCATAGTGAGATTTCATTCCATACCAATCAGAATGGCTAGTATCAGAAAGACAAGAAATAACAAGTGTTGTGAGGATGGGAAGGAAAGGGAACACTGGAACACTGTTAGTGGGAATGCAAACTGTGGAAAACAGTATAGAGGTTCCTCAAAAAATTAAAAATAGAACTACCATATGATTCAGTAATTCCACTATTGGATATTTACCCAAAGAAAGCAAAACACTAATTCAGAAAGATATATGCACCCCTATGTTTAATGCATCATAATTTACAATAGTCGAGTATGGTAGCCACCCAAGTATTCATCCATAGATGAATGGATAAAAATGTGGTACATATATATATAATGGAATATTACTCAGCCATAAAAAATGATGAAATCTTGCCATTTGCTATAAAATGGATGGACCTACAGGGTAGTATGTTAAATTAAATAAATCAGAGAAAGATTTGATACCATATTCACTTATATATGGAAACTAAAAAACAAAGCAAATAAAAAGAACAGAAACAGACTCATAAATACAGAAAATAAACTGGTGATTGCCAGATGGGAGTGGGTGGAGGAGAAGGATGATGTAGGTGAAGAGGATTGAGAGGTACAAACCTCCAGCTATAAAATAAGTCCCAGAGATGAGAAGTTCATCATAGGGAATATAACCAATAATACTGTAATAATGTATGGTGACAGATGATGACTACATGTATCATGGTGAGCATATAATGTAAAGAATGGTGAGTAATGTAAAGAATGTCACTGTGTTTTAAACCTGAAACTAATATGTCAACTACACTTCAATAATAAAAACAAATGAAAGTGAAATAAAGACTTTCTCACCCAAATAAAAACAGAAGGTGTTTGCTGAGAGCACATCTTCTCTGTAGGAACTGTGAAAATAAATTTTTGGCAGAAGAAAAACTATACACGGTCAAAAATTTGGATCTACATAAAGAAACTGAAAGAGAGAATGGATAAAGTATCATTACCTTAATTGATCAAAAATATCAATTAAAGGTTAAATTAATGTTAAGGCAAGTAACAATGTACTGGGTGATTTTAGTATACATGTAAGTTAAAGGAGTAACATCAGTAGCTCAAGGGTTAGGAAAGAGAAATTGGGAATATTTTGTTATAAGGTGCCTGTACAACACATGAAGTGGTATCATGTCATTTGAAGGTGGACATAGATTATTTGAAAATGTGTATTATAAACTCGAGGCTAATCTCTAGTTTAAAAGAAAGTATAAATGATGTGATGAGAAGATAAAATGGAATCACATAAAATAGAAGGCAGGAAAGACTAGAAGGGAGAAACGAAAAACAAATTCAACAAGTCAGAAGCAAGTGGAAAGATGGTAGATACTATTCCAGCCATATCAATATTCACTTTAAATGTGAATGGTCTAAACACACCGTCTAATTGTCAGACTGCATTGACAAAATTAAATTATATGTTGTCTACAAGAAACTAACTTTAAGCATATTTAGATTTCTAGACTGTATCTGTATGTATCTCAGAATATATATAATATTCAGAAATGTTAAAATTAAAGGGAAAAAGAAAGATATATCATGCTGTTAAACGGAAGGAAGGAAGGAAGGAAGGAAGGAAGGAAGAAAGAGAGAAAGAGAGAAAGAAAAAAGGAAGAAAGGAAGAAAGAAAGAATAGTTATATTAATTTAAGAGTTTATGATAAGGACAAGTACCAAGGATAAAGTGGGTCATTACATGATAAAGAGACATGATACTGCAAAAAGACATAACAACTCTGAACATGTATGCACCTAACAACAGGATGTTAAAATACATGAGGCAAAAACTAATAGGACTAAAAGAGGAATAGACCAATCCCTTAATATAATTGGAATCTTGAATGGTCCTCTGTCAGTAATTGATAGTAATTGATAATCAAGGAGGTGGATAACCAGTATAAATGCAGATGACCTGAACAGCTCCGTCAATTTGATCTAATTGATATCGATAGAACACTCCATCCAACAACAGAAAATATTCTTTCCAAGCACATGTAACATTCCAAAAGTTAGAACTCGTTCAGGCCCACAAAACGTACTTTAACAACAAATTAAAAGAATAGAAATGATACTTTGATTTTTTTCCAAGTTTGATATTTTTCCCCTTCACTTAGAGCTAAATTAATCAAACCAGACCACTTGCTATTCCCACATATATTCTATTCCATCCTTCCTCACTTCTTTTATTTATTTACTTAATACCTATCCAAGGACACTGGAGTATGTATGGAGATATATTTTAGTCTTGCTTTAGTCTGTAAGCTCCTTGAAGGCATATTCTATTTCCACTTTATTTGTTCATCCCCGTCACATTCCAGTATCTAATACTCTAAACAAAATAATTTCTCAAGAAATATTTTTTGAAATAATAGGCTTGAAAGAATCAGGCTATCAGGACAGACTGTCTCTTTAGGAATAAACTAATAAGACCAACTAGATTATTGATCCTGTAAGTAGACACTAGATGAGATAACTCAGATTTCTGGGTGACCTAGAACATGTCCTCAGGCCTAGCTCACCAAAGAGAGAGTAAAGTTTTATTTTTTTATTTTTTTTTTTTTTTTAAAGATTTTATTTATTTATTTCACAGAGGGAGAGAGATCACAAGGAGGTAAAGAGGCAGGCAGACAGAGAGAGGGGGAAGCAGGCTCCCCACTGAGCAGGGAGCCCGATGTGGGCCTCGATCCCAGGACCCTGAGATCATGACCTGAGCCGAAAGCAGAGGCTTTAATCCACTGAGCCACCCAGGCGCCCGAGAGTAAAGTTTTAAAAGAAAATCCGAAATTTGATTGAACGCAACATAGTAAAAAGAAATGCATCAATATTCAGAGGGAAAATTTTAAAAAATTGGGAACAAGTAAGTACGGTCCAGAAAGAAATAGTGCAATGACCAGAAAAGTGGCATTCCAAGGGGAAGGCTTTGGCCGTAGCATGGCCACTGGACCATGGTGACTGGAAAACTTACTAAATGTAGAAGAAACACGTAAAGCATGAAACTCAACATACGTACGTACGTGAGAGGGGATAAAGATGCTGAGAAGATTTACATCAGCTCCTGGTAAAAAGACAACGGGTGGGTGTTAAAACCAACAATTCAACTCCATTACTAATTAGTTGAAATATTTATGTTTCACAACTTAATAATTCAAAAGAAATCAACTCAATATACAAAACACTATCTACAATAGTTTTAAAGGACTTTGAAATCCAGCAGTTCAAGCAGTATCTTAGAAGGGTAACTACACATGAGCAGGCCCTACACATCATAGAGGGACTATACTCTGTACTGTAAGAGTCTGGAGACTTTAGTAGGAACTATCAAATGGAATCTTTCCTGGATTGTCATGGGTTCGTTACATCTCCTCCCACATCATATCTTGTGGGCAGAAATAAAAAGTCGTTATATTTGCAAATTAAGTTACTTTTTTAAACCCAGTCACTTACATTAAAAAATAAACCCAAAATGAAAAAGGTAGAAAGGGGCAGAGCTGAGATTTATTTTAACGTTTGACTCTGAAAGTCATATTTTTATTAGTGATTGTTCTACATGAGAAAACTAGCTACGACTCTCCTAAATCACCTAAATGTCTCCAGAGTACTAAAATGAAGTTGCATACTTGGAAGGAGATGAGCATTCCTTAATCTTTTGAGTAAGTCTTCATGTGAGGGGTGGGAAATGTTTCACTCTCTAGGACATCCTTTTAAAATATTATGTGTAAATTATGGTATTAGCAAAGCATTATTTAAATTTATGACTCCCCAAATTCTTCTTACCTTGAGCCATTCCTCATTCCCATTCCATAAGCAAGCTGCTAAATCCCAGGGATCATTACAACCAAGCAAGCACTTTGGATCAGAATTAACAAAGACTTTTTAAAATGGAAATTTGGGGAGAATCTTCACATTGTGAGTAGAACCCTAATGAATAAACCTTCATTTTCATCTTTTGGACTTACTCTCCTCCTATTTTAAATATAATAAGCTTTGATGCTAAAAAAACAAAAACACAAATAGTACTCTCCCTAAACTCTACCCACAAATCAATTGAAACATACAGATTTAATTGAATTGGTTTAAGTGAGTAGATATATTACACTTGTACACATTTATGAGAAATGATTTCTCTCCAAGGTCAAGAATTAGGTCAGTAGAAAAATTAAAACTGAATCTATTACATTCTCTTCATTAAAGATTTTAAAATTGCTTTTTAGACATGTGCTATCTGAGATACATTTACTATAATCATAACTAAATAAAATATCTAAAAATACTTTCATACCCACACTAATTTTTTGTATTTTTAATTGCTATGAACAATCGTTTCTCTTATTGCATCTAGGTAGTCTTCTGGTATAATTATTTCGACGTTTGCTTTGGGTGTTTCAGAGACTCTAAGTGAGCTGTGGTATATAATCCCTGAAATCTTCCTTCCAGACAGAGTCCCAAGAGCTCCGGATCTGTAGCCCTCAAAAGACATATAGGGTTCCATGTTTAGACCAACTCGAAGATTTGAAGAAAGCAAAGATGGAAGATGAAGAATCTGATCAATGTGCTTCTACTACAAGTTGTGTCTGTTAATCTGTGGGAGAATTTATCTATAGTTAAGCCACCAAAATCCTCCTTGGTTAATGTGTTATTTATTTTGAAAGATAAACAAAAAGTGTCAAATCATAGGTTTTTCAAATGCAAAGAAAGTACTGTTTTTATAACACCATTCAATACACTTTTTCCCTTCTAAATAGGTCATTACATTTCAAGCATTTCTTTTAGCAAAAGATGCTTTCTTCTTCTTTTTTTTAATCCCAGCATAATCAGTAGGAATTTAAATAACTTTATTATTTGCATTTCAAATTACAGCTGAAGAGAGAAACTGAAGTCAGTCTCCTGAAAGCACAGCTATGAAAAAGAATTAACAAGGCAACCAGTTTTACCTGAGCCCTTTCTTTTCTATTAATGTTTAATCTCTTAAACTCAATGTAGTCACAAAAAATGTACATTTCTGTTCTCCTTCTTGGAATTTACAAAAGAATGGATAAATCCTGGAGTCAAGTTGGAGTGCGTGGATTCATGCACATTCTTCCACAGACAGAAAATAAACACTAGGCGATTATTTGCACACAAATAGATTGATATAGCTACTCATTTCAAAAATGCTAACTTTATCTGTGAACAGCAGATGCAGACAAGTGTGGGTGCCTGATAACACCGATACAAGATGGATACAAATGCTATCAGCGATCTTGTGCATTAGGAATGTGTGCTGCTGCAGCTGAGTTGACACCGTCGGGGTAAATACAAAATTTTTCTGTTCCGGGGACAGTTTGAGCCAAACTTTGGTTTTCTTCTGGATATCCTATATATCTTTAAGGACAGTGTTTTTCAAACTCTAATATGTGTATGGTTGCCTACTGATCTTGTTCTTAAGAATGCATGTTCTGAATTAATAGGCGTGGGGTAGGGACCAAGAATTTGCATTTACTTATAAGGTTTTAGAGGACTGCTCTAGGCATTTAAGAGAAGTTTTAGCAATATATGTATTGTTATAAATTTTTCCTTTATATTAAATGGCATTTTCTTGGCTATTTAGATGTACAATAAAGTTCACAATGGTATTCTCATTTATATTTTGGGAGCTTTGGGTACTACGTAGATAAGCCAGAAATGGTTCTGTTTGCTTTGATGACCCAGGGGATTTTTGTTTTGTTTTGTTTTGCAGTAAATTAGACTGAGTTCCTTTGTAATGAATCAGATTTGGAGACCCAAAGGCAAGAGCTGTATTTGTCAAAAGAATGCAATTCTTTTCCATACTGGCAAAAATCACTCCTGACTTTGTTTCTTCACTTTGCTTTAACTCACATGTCATCATCCACCATTATATCTGGAGAGCACCAGGTGTTTTATCAAGGAGGCACGTGTTGATTTCAGAGTCAATACCTTACTATATTAGATATTAATGATACAAAAACAAATAAGGCATCATCCTTAAGGCATGCCCTGGTGGGCAGAGATGTACCCAAATAATTTCAATGTAGTTACTGAAATGCTGTAGAATAAGTAGAATATTCTGAGGGATAAGTGATAGGGGAGTATCATGGAAAGCTCTATGGATGAGATGATTATGATTGAGCACAGCTCGGACAGCTGACAAGGATTTGGCCAGAAAACCAGGGTTGTCAATGACATTGAGAAGGAAAAAATCTTTGCAGTACTCTACAAGTTTGTGGAAGCCTGGTTTCTTTTGTTCTGATGGGAGAATCAGCAGAAAAGATTGTGAAAACCAAAAAGGAAACAGTCTATGGAAATTGGTAGGCAGACTCAAAGATGTATATTTTATCCTGGTAATGTAGAATCAGTGATGATTTTAAGTAGGGTAATGATGTGATAAAGTTATTTTTTCCCATAGCTCCTTGATCTGGCTTCACTTCGAGTTTGTTATGTAGAACAAATCTCTTCCATATAAATTCCTACCATTGCCCCTTCAGAGTTTAGTGTTTGTTAGATTCTGCATGTCAGTTTTTCCTGTTGTTGTTTACAATGGATATATTGGAGACAAATTACTATTTTTTTTACTGAGTTGTCAGAAATCCTAAAAAAACGGGCGCCTGGGTGGCTCAGTGGGTTCAAGCCTCTGCCTTCGGCTCAGATCATGGTCTCAGGGTCCTGGGATCAAGGCCCGCATGGGGCTCCCTGCTCAGCAGGGAGCCTGCTTCCCCCCTCTCTCTCTACCTACTTGTGATCTGATCTCTCTCTGTGTCAAATAAATAAATAAAATCTTTAAAAAAAAAAATCCTAAAAAAAAAAAACTGTAGCCACTAGTTCTACTTTTCTTTCCTGTCTTTTGCTTATTGGTTTTTCAACCAAAAAACTCTGTTAACTCATAAGGAAGTTACTGAAACCCTATATTTCCACCTAAAATCTCTTTAAACCATGTTTCTCCTGTTATACTTCTACAGGCCATTTTCTTTGGACCAAATCATAGAGCTTCTGATATGTTTCCTTTAAGCTCTACTAATTTTAGAAAGCACAGTAAATGACTTTATCAGGTTCTTTAGGAATTATATTAATGATAACAGATTTTAGCAATGGTTCTACAAATAGAACATTAGAAAAAATCTTCACCAAACATTTTTTTCAAATAAGTTTAAACCTACATAAACTCTGAAGATTTGCATAATAAACCTTTAAATAGGGATTCATAGAGATTCACCAAGTGTTCTAATTCTTTCATGTTTATTTTCTTCACGTACACTGGGATTAGCCTAAAGTGTTTGAAAAGAAGTCACAGGTATCATAAGTTCATACATAAAAATTCCAGGATTCATCTCCCCAAAATAAGTAAATTCTAAAGAAGCCCAATTGCCTATGACTACTAAGAAAAGTAGCAGTAATAACAATAATATAATGACAATATTAACAATGTCATTTAATATACGGTCCACATGCAATTTTTTTCTGTTTATCTCCAGAATGACATTTATAGTATTTTAAAATCACAATTACACATTGAGTTTGGGTTTTGCACTTTATGCTTTGACTAATGCTAAATTACCTCCAACTACCATCACAATCAAGGTACAAAACCATTCGTAACAATCTCTCCAAATTGCCCTTTGTTCCTCTGCAGTCAATTTACCCCCACTTCTTTCCACAAATAACACTTAAAAATTTGCCCTCCATTTTTAGAAGTTTTTTTTTCCTTTTTCATACACCCAGTGTGCCCTTTGAGGCATTACACATTTGAGATTAATCCATGTTGTTGTGAGTTTCAATAGTTCACTCATTTTTTTTGCTGCATAGTAGTATATTTTGTGGATATACAACAGTTCCTCTATAACCCATTTGAGGGGTATGTGAGTTGCTTCCAGTTTAAGGCAATTTCAAACAAATCTATAAAAGATTCACATAAATGCTTTTATTTATTTATTTATTTTTAAAAAGATTTTATTTATTTACTTGACACAGAGAGAGAGAAATTACAAGTAGGCAGAGAGGCAGGCAGAGAGACAGGGAGAGGAGGAAGCAGGCTCCCTGCTGAGCAGAGAGCCTGATACTGTCCTCAATCCCAACCCTGAGATCATGACCTGAGCCGAAAGCAGAGGCTTTAACCCACTGAGCCACCCAGGCGCCCACACATAAATGCTTTTAAATACAAATAGTTTTTCACTTCACTTGGGTGAATATCTTGTATTGCAATGTAGCAAATTTATGTTTAACTTTATAAGAAACAGCTAAAAATGTTTTGAAATCTACTTTATCAGAAATTAATATATCCAGTATAGCATTCTCTAGATTAGTGTTTGCATGTTGTATATTTTTTTGTCTGTTTACTTTTAACCTCTCTATCTCATTATAAAGTGAACTACTTTCAAAGAACACTTTTGTTTTTGTTTTTACATCCAACATGACAACTTCTGTCTTTTAGTTTGTTACTTAGCTCACTTCTAGGTGACATAATTATTGGAGTGTTTCAAGATCGGCCCATCATGTAATTATTTTGATGTTTGTCCACTATGGGGTGTTTTTTTTGTTTTGTTTTGTTTTGTTTTAGTGTTTCCTTTTTCCTACTTTATTTTGGACAATTTGAATATCTTAGAATTTTACTTTATCTGTTGGCTTTTAACTACTTTTTATATTTTTGGTGGTTCTTCTTTTGATCATTCCTTTTCACAATTTATATAAATATTTCACCATTTATATATATATGTATATATATGTATACATATATATATATATATATATTCCTTTTGTCATCATGTTTGTTACATCTACATATATTGTCCCCTTCTTCAGCAATGTTTGCTTTTATGAGTCTGGCATATTTTAGAGCTTAAGAGGATAAAAGTAATTTATTATATTTACCCAGAAACTTCCCATGTCTTCTGCACTTCATTCATTCTTGAAGTTACAAGTTTCCTTCTGGTATTATTTTCCTTCAATCTGATGAACTTCCTTCAACATTTATTTTTGAGCAGTTAATTAATTCTCTGAATTTTCTTTATATAAGATTTTGTTGTTGTTGTTGACCCATTTGTTTATTTTCACTAGACAGAATTCTGCACTGGCAGCTCCTTCTTCTGAGAGGGCAAATTAAGGGCATTTCATTCTCCTCAGACTTCATGATTTCTTTTCTTTTCTTTTTTTTTTTTAAGATTTTATTTATTTATTTGAGAGAGAGCACAAACAGAGATGGAAAGTGCAGAAGGAGAGGGTGAAGCAGACTTCCCACTGAGTGTGGAGCCGGATGCGGGGCTCAATCTCAGGACCCTCAGATCATGAAGGCAGATGCTTAGCTGACTGAGCCAGTCAGGCACCCCTGGCCTTTGTGAATTCTGATGAGAAATTGATAACCATTGCTCCATAGTCTGTAATGTATCATTTTTTTGTGTGTGAAAACCCACTGCCTGGGTTTTCACAATGTTTTTTCTTATATGTTTCAGAAGTTTTATTATTTATATGGGCATAATTTTCTTTAACTTTTTTTCTATCTAAAGTTCTCTAATATTCTCAAAGTTTTAATTTATGTCATTTATCAAATTTGGGAATATTTTCAACCATTATTTTGTCAAAAATTTTATCTTTGTCAATCCCTTTCTCCTTCCTCTGGGTCTCTAATGTTACAAATGTTATACCTTTGGATAATATCCAACAGGACTCTGACCGTCAATTAAAAAAAATGTATTTGTTCTCAGGTCTTCAGACTGGATCATTTGTATTGATTCACCTTCAAGTTCACTGACTCTTTCTTGTCTGTCATTCTTCTGTTAAACCTATATGGTAATTAAAAAAAAATCAGATACTGCATTTTACAATTCTTATGTTTCCATTTGGTTATTTTTGTAGGTTTTACGTCTCTGCTGAGGATTTTTACCTTTCCATTTACTGTAAAGTGTTTACTTTTATCTTATGGAGAATAGTTATATTGCTGCTTTAGAATTTTTGTTCAGTAATTCCAACATCTGTGTCATTTGGAGATTGGCATCCACTGATTATCTTTTCTTTTGAGGGTTGTTCAAATTTTCCTGATTCTTTGTAGGCTTAAGAACCTTGATATTATCCTAGGAATTTGGAGCATTATGCTGCAAGGCTTTTGAACCCAATAAAATTCTCTGGAGAATTTTGACTTTTTCTTTAACATTGAACTAACCCAGTCAGGTTGAGATCACAAATTCTTTTGCCTTCTGTAGACAATTGTTCTGGTGTGTCTATCCCCTTAAATAGAGAACCAAAATTTCAGGTAGGATGTAGGCAGCAGCTTATATCCTAATTCAGCTCCCAGAATGGTTGCTATGCTTCTTGGGTGTCTTCAGTGCTTGTGCAACTTGGAGTGGGAGCTGGGAATTTCTGCCAGTTCATGGGCATATTTGAGTATTTCTTCTCTCCTTCTCAATATGTCCCCCACACTCTCCAGCACCAAGGGTCTTGTTTGCTCAGTTGTCTGGTTAGAAAGCCAGTGTTTCTCTCAGAATTTTAGTTCCTGCACTGACACTCATGGCAAGAAGCAACAATAAGATGAGAGAATTAATGGGAATTTCCTCGTGTTCTTCTTACGACACAGACCACCTTTTCCTGGTTTCTCTGTCCCAATTAAATATTTTTTTTGCACTATTTTAGGTTCCCTAGCAATCAGCTATTTTATCCAAATGAACATGAAGTGAACAACTTATATGAATATTTACTCTCTTTTCAGCAGAGAATCAAAATACCAGAATCATCTCCTTTAGCTTTCTTTTTTTTTTATTTATTTTTTTTTTTAAATTTTATTTTTATTATTTGCCCAAGGGGTACAGGTCTGTGAATCATCAGGCTTACATCTTTCACAGCATTCACCAAAGCACAAACCCTCCCCAATGTCCATAACCCATCCACCCTATCCCTACCCTCCCACCCCCCAGTAACCCTCAGTTTGTTTTGTGAGATTAGGAGTCTCTTATGGTTTGTCTCCTTCCCCATCCCATCTTGTTTCATTATTTTTCCCTCCCTACCCCCCACNTGTTTCATTATTTTTCCCTCCTTTAGCTTTCTTAAGAGAAATTGACTTCAAAACCACTTAGAGGAATGTATTTTCTCATCATGGATTTCTCTCCAGGCAAATCCACTAATTCTGACCCAAGCTATCAGGACTTGTCTCAGTGTTTAGTGAGTTCTTTCTACTTAGGTTGTCTAAAAAAATGTGTGAAATATGGGGTACTTCTGCTACAGAAATATTTAGAATTGCTTAATACATTTTATTTTAGGTAGCTTAAAGATCAATATACCTTTTGAATTAATTTTTGTAGAGTGTTAAAGATTTTCCATCATATATTTCTTATGTTAATATTTATTTTTGCTAATGTAGTCCAAAGGTTGTGCTAAAAACCTAATTTGGATGCTCTTATCCATCATGCTAGAGTGATACAAGAGCACAAATTTTTGCTATTAAAGTTAAAATGTCTTATTACAGGGTATTTATGCTATGGATGTTCTCAGTAAAGTGGAATTTTTATATTATGTCATTAAAATGAATATTAAAATGATACAATGACAAGATATGGATTTTCATATTTCTTTGGCATAGAGAAATTCCAGTGCCGAGTAGAAATGTCATAGAGTAAAAAGATCTGAATTGAAGCCATTGATTTAAAAGGAGAGCCATATGACTTTTAAAAGATCTATTTTAAATTCCTTTAACTATTTTACCAATTAAAGTGATTAAATAAGTAGAATAAAGTCTCTACACACCGTTACTATCTCCTTTTCCCCCAAATACTGTATTCATGAAGAAAATAAATTGAAGAGCTGACTGCTGAGCTTGAGCACAAAGAATATCAGTTTGGTATTGTATCTTACTTTGTTGCTAGCCTAGATATTCATGACAAATTTTGCTGGCTGGCCATCATCCATTTCTCTCCTTTTCTGGTGAGAACTTCCCAGATTACTTTTTTTTTTTTTTAAGATTTTATTTATTTATTTGACAGAGAGAGAGATTACAAGTAGGCAGACAGGCAGAGAGAGAGGAGGAAGCAGGCTCCCTGCTGAGCAGAGAGCCCGATGCGGGCCTCGATCCCAGGACCCTGAGATCGTGACCTGAGCCGAAGGCAGAGGCTTTAACCCACTGAGCCACCCAGGCGCCCCCAGATTACTTTTGAAAAACCAATGTTCACTGGTATGATGTGATCTGTTCCCTCTCCAGCAGAGTAGTTCTCAAACTTTAAGTGTACCAGAAACAGAGTATTTGTTGAAGCACAGATTTATAAGCCCTAAACCCCAGAGTTTCTTATTTTTTTAATTTATTATTATTTTTTCTTTGTCCCAGGGGTACAGGTCTGTGAATCATCAGGCTCACATCTTTCACAGCATTCACCAAAGCACAAACCCTCCCCAATGTCCATAACCCATCCACCCTATCCCTACCCTCCCACCCCCCAGTAACCCTCAGTTTGTTTTGTGAGATTAGGAGTCTCTTATGGTTTGTCTCCTTCCCCATCCCATCTTGTTTCATTATTTTTCCCTCCCTACCAGGATGGAGGTGGGGCTTGAAAGTTTGCCTTTCTAACAAGTCCTCAGGTGTCCCTGATGCTGCCAAGCCAGGGACACCAAGTGGAGAAGCACTGATCTAGGGTAAATCGCTTTCCTTTCTCAGCTTGCATCATCTCTGAATGGTCATAGCCTATGTCATTGTCATACTCTCCATGCTTAATTAGAAATCCAAAACTATAAAGTCAGGGTATGACAACGTAGTGTTGAAATGTGGATAGACCGTTGTTAGAAGCCAAAGCTTGATGTGTTATGTATTATAGTCAGAACCACAATAATAGCAAATGACATAAGCCAATGTCCAGTGGCATAAGCAATATATTTCCATCTTCGTTAAGAAGATATATCAGAAGCCCCTTTGTTTGCCTGGCTAACATCACTTCTCTGAAGTCTTCCTTGATCCATCCCTTTGCCAAGCTAGGTTATAGATCACATCTTGCTCTCAAGACATTCTGTGACTATATCTATCATTGAACTTTGCCCATTTTTAAAAATTATCTTTTTTATGCATCTGTTGTTTTCATTAAATATTTGGTCATTTAGGACAAAAGCCATCGGTTATTAATCTTATTAATCTTTTTAACCTTTAACGTTTTGGACAAAATCTTGTGGGTGGTTGGCACCCTATAAATTTTTGTTGAATAAAAGAAAAGATTAACAATGGGCAATATGTGAAAGGCAAAGTCAAAGAATAGCCTGTCCAAGATGATTTCCTGGGACAGTGATTGTTTACAGCAGCATTTCTTCATAAACTCATGCAAGTCTGTACATGAGAAGTTATTGTCACCACAGTCCTTAACTCCTTTCAGGAAAGTGTTCATGTGCTTGCAGCTTGTACAGAGCATGACAAATAAAATGCTCAAGGGATAAGAGGTGATAGACTGGAAAATTTAGATTCTAGCTGGAAAGACACAAGCTGAAGGAGAACATGTCTGAAGTTTAAAATTCATTGAAGGCATGGATGGGGGAAGGTGTATTTAATAGTCAAAGTAAAATAAGCTAGAATCAGGCATTTCCTTTGGGATTTAAGAAATTACATTAGCTCACTTTTTTTTAAATACTACTTTGCGTCATTATAAATGCATGGCATATTCATCCCTTGAAAAAAAAAAGAACATTTTTATTCTTAATGCTTTGTTCTGTTGGAATGGTCTCTCCCTTTAAACTCTAAGCATTATTTGCAGATCCAATGGCAGACAAGTTACCTGAATTTACCTTTGTTCCTGCTCCCACCTGCAGTGATTTCTCCTGCTACTGAACTCATACAGCCCATGTCTTACTAATCAAAATATTGCCTTAAAACATGTCAACATTTGTGGAATATATACCGTCTCCGACTAGATACAAGTTCTTTGATGTCACTTATCGGAAATGGCAAACTGGATGCATCTTAAATGCACTTCTCCAAAGTGACAGTAACTGCCTGAAGCCTTGAGATGAGAAGGATTCTGAGGGTAGGTAATGACCTCACAGCTGTACATGGAAGGAGAAAGTGGCCAAATGTATGCCAGATATGAGATATGAGATTGTCATTAATTTTTATATTCAAAACTTGTAGGACGGAGTGAGGCACAGAGAAGAATCACCAATACATTTTTTTTTTAATTTTTTTTTTTTAAATTTTTATTTTTTTTAAAAGATTTTATTTATTCATTTGACACAGAGAGAGAGATTACAAGTANAATTTTTTTTTTTAATTTTTATTTTTTTTAAAAGATTTTATTTATTCATTTGACACAGAGAAAGAGAGAGATTACAAGTAGGAAGAGAGGCAGGCAGAGAGAGAGGAGAGAGGAGGAAGCAGGCTCCCCGCTGAGCAGAGAGCCCGATGCGGGCCTCGATCCCAGGACCCTGGGATCATGACCTGAGCTGAAGGCAGCGGCTTTAACCCACTGAGCCACCCAGGCGCCCTCACCAATACATTTAAAGAATAAAGGAAAAAGAATATAACATTAAAATAAATTAAAATACTTTTTAGAAGTTCAAAGTTTAGCGCAATTCCTAGATAATGATTTATGAGATGTTAATGAGTTCATCGGTGTATATACTTAATTTTCTAAAAATGTGTTCTCCACCAAATACTTTGTTTATACATCCAAATAAAACTATCGGGTCCTTACTTATGTTCTTAAGATAAGTGCATATGACTCCATGTAAACATCCAACTTTAATGTGTAGTTTCCAGACTATATCTTTCTGTAATTGCTGGTTTTCAATAATTTATCATATACTATGCAACAATCATTAAAACGAGAGATTTATTTTATAATTGTAGAATATTAGGGCTTAGAATTTGAATGGGTTTAAGAGTCCATTCCATATTTTCTGTATTAATGCAGGACTTCATTCCATCACCTCAGAGATGTGAAAATTTGAATCTACTTTGGTGATCTTCAAAACTGGACAGCATTTGACTAGTAAGTCAGTTGTTACTTTTTTTTTTCTCAGTGAAATTAATCTAACTTGTTCTTGCCATAGAAAAGAAAGATTCTTAGTTCTTTTCAATGATAAAAAATTGCTGCCTCTTACAGATTTCAAGGATACCTTTATCAGAACATGGATATGGACAACGCTTTTATGTTCATTTTCCCCCAGAAGTGGGAATGCCATATTCATCCATGGCTTGGACTCCTAAGCCGTGAACCATGCAAGTTCCTAGTATTTGCATAAAACATAACTTGATGGTTTCCACTTCTTCTGGATGGCATGTTTTTATTTATTTATTTCCTTTTGGTTCTCATTCATAAATTTGTGTTTTCAACTTATGTTTATTATGTTTCTTCTCTGGGCCAGATAATTTGCTAGTGGAGGGCCACACAACTGAAGATGACACAGACCATGCACTCAAGAAATCAGGGACCAGTGAAAAGACAAATAAATAAATAAGCAACTGGACTAAAATATAAATGTTACAATAAAAGTGATTTTTAACCCTTTAATCTTTTATCTTTTGTATCTCTCAGGATTTGGGGCCACCAACATCAGTAAAATCTCTATACCTGGTAGACTGCTGTTTAGTTGTTTTTTTGTTTGTTTGTTTGTTTTTGTTTTTAAAGATTTTATTTATTTATTTGACACAGAGAGAGAGATTAGATCACAAGTAGGCAGAAAGGCAGGCAGAGAGAGAGGAGGAAGCAGGCTCCTTGCCGAGCAGGGAGCCTGATGCGGGCCTTGATCCCAGGACCCTGAGATCATGACCTGAGCCGAAGGCAGAGGCTTTAACCCACTGGGCCACCCAGGCGCCCGATTTCTGTTTAGTTTTTATACCTCACTCTTTTTCACTACCATCTCCTTTTTACAACAACAATCTCCCATTCTTGCTTAGCACCACTGAGTTTTAAAGCCTTTAATTATCGATCACATACAATACCTACTTCTTTGATGTAATGATAATGGTGGTAATAAAGCATTAGAGCAAACCTAAAGAAACTGGAGGTATGTCTCTTCCAGGATCTGGATTAATTGATATATTTAAAGCATGAATTACCTGTGATGGAGAGGTGCATAGGTGGAGTAGGGTGGCTGGCTCTGACTTAATACTGAACAAAATTATAATGAGTGGATTTTTTCCTTTGGGTCTCATCCTGGACATGCCTTGGTCCTGGTTAAAAAAAAAATAGCTTTCTTTGGATGCCTGGGTGGCTCAGTCCATGAAGCGTCTGCCTTTAGCTCAGGTCATGTTCCCATGGTCCTGGGATCAAGTCCTGCAGTGGGCTACCTACTCAGCGGGGTGCCTGCTTCTCCCTGTGCCTTGGTCGTATGCTTGATCTCTCTCTCTAACAAATAAATAACTAAAATCTTGGAAAAAAAACAAACAACTTTCTTTCTCTTGCTCTTGCTACAGATCTTTTCATTACTCAGTACCTGCTTTCCACTTAAAGCACCACAGAATGTAAGGCAGATCATGTTCAAAGGGATGGGAATTATATAAACCTTTGTCCTCATTATCTTCCCATTCCTGAAAAATGCACCACACTTATTTCACAATCCCCAATTTCTATAGAAAATGGGAGAAAAATAAACTATTTAATGCTAGTATGTTCTGTAAAGATATATTAATTTAAATAGTGGAAACTTTGGGTGAGGGTAGACATTTTTTGCTGACAACACACAATATGCACCACCATATATTCTACCTATAAATATACGCACTCTACTAATCAAAAATACAAAGTCGAGACCATGCTGTCCTTGCTCTTTTGTAATTTTTTTTATTCATTCAATAATATTTTGTATTTTCTAATGTTAGTACATTCTACATGATGGCTATTAATACCTACAGAATATTTCAGACATCTATCCTGTATCTACATATATATAATAGACTTAATCCACAGACATCTATCCTGTATCTACATATATATAATAGACTTAATCCACCTACTGTTGTTAGACCTTGCATTTGCTTACACTTATAATATTGTTTTTTAAATGGGACAAGTGTTTTATACATTTTTGGTTACCTTTTCTGGATAAATGCTTTATTAAAAAATACACATTTTTCAGTTTTCCTTACTTATTGTCATGTTTCCCTCCAGAAATACCACTCACACTCCCAATAACTACCTTTAAGAGTGTTCTAAAAAGCCAGTTAATCATTAATGAAATATTTACTGGGCATTTAGAATAATTAGAGTTCTATGTTAGATGCTTGGAGTATTTCAATAATGCATAAGACCAGGAAATGTTTTCAATTATATATTAAATTTCCTTAACAGTTAAAGGACTATGTTTATTGTCTATTTCATCTTGTGTCATTTCAAATTTATTAACAAAAACATGTTCACCATATCATTATACAATCATTTCAGTGTCTCAGGAGCAATAGTGATATTGCTATTTTCATTCCTAATATTTGTTATTTTTATATTCTCTATTTTTATTGTCTTTTCTAAAAATTAGAGAAAAGAAAGTGTTGATCTTTATTGTATGTCAGCTTTCCATACATTTAACTTGTGCTTTTATATTTATTATTGACTTCTTTCTTTGGGTTTTTTTATGCCTTTTTTATTTTCTTGACATACTGAGTTCATTAATTTTCAGCCTTATTATGGATTGTAGATTGTAATGTGAAAGAATAAAAAATGAAGCTTTAAAAATATACTATAGGAATAATGGAAAAGAATTCTTAAATGGAAGGCCAAAATCCTTAACCAAAAAATTATACATAAAAGCTAACATATTAATTGTACTTATGTTCATCAAAAGAAACTATTGAGAGTAAAAAGAAAATGTACAAAAAGGGTGAAATTTTTTTTAAACTACCCATAACTAACAAAGAACCTTATTTGAAATATATATAGAACTGCTAAAAATAAATTTTAAAAGACAAATGATTAAGTAGAATCAATAAAAAAAGAACTAAAACTGCCACATCAAGAGGAGACTATCACAATGACCAATAATCATATGAAAGATTGCTATATATGATTAGTAATCTTAAAAAAAATGCCAGTTAAAATTGCAGTGAAATGAACAGTACACATTCACCAGAAAGGCTAACAAGACTGAAAATTTACAATAGCCATAGTAAAGAATTCCAAGGGGAATGATCAATAGATGGTAATATCATTGAATGGAAGATAGTTGGGAACAGGATATTTTCCGGCTCTTTCACCTCCTTGGCACAGGATGCTGAGTCAAGCATATGGTGTTTTGCAAAGAGTGACATGCACTGTGAGTGCTATAATTCCAATGATCTAATATTTCATCAGCAATCCTCTCCTTCCTTTCCTGATGTTTTTTTGGCGCTCTCTGAATGGAATGCAGAAATATGGAAGAGGAAACACGTTAGGAGCCTCAAAAAGTATCATTAGTAGAGAAAAGGGATAGTTCCTCAGCTTTCTGATGGAATAAACACTGGGTGTCTCTGAGATAGGAAAGAGATAATATGACAACAGAAAAAAAAAAAAGCCTTTCACTTCTTTTAGGACTGCATTCATGAGGAAAACAAAACAAAAAAAAAGAATCAGTCACTCATTTTTTTCAGGTCAACTCAACAGGGTTTATACCCAATAGGAATTCTTCTCAGAATAATGTAAAAAGGATTTTTTGGTCTGTTTTAGTTTGGGGTTTTCCCATTTTGACATGTATTCATCTCTTTTGGTGGGCATCTTTTTTTCTCTTATAATTATCATAATACTTTTGTAGTTATTTGTCTTTTTCTCTAGATTTCAGGTTCCAGGAAGGTAGGAACTATGTTTATAGGCTTATTTATCATTATTTCTTGGCACAGTGTAGATGCTCGATTTAATTTGTGAAGGAATGAATAGATCAATCAAACACTCAGTTTGTTTTTTAAGATTTTTATTTATTTATTTGACAGAGAGAGAGAGAGAGAGAGAGAGAGATCACAAGTAGGCAGAGAGGCAGGCAGAGGGAGAGGGGGAAGCAGGCTCCCTGCTGAGCAGAGAGCCCGATGCTGGGCTCCATCCCGGGACCCTGAGATCATGACCTGAGACGAAGGCAGAGGCTTAACCCACTGAGCCACCCAGGTGCCCCTCAAACACTCAGTTTTATCATAACCTTTTTAGGAGAATGAATCCATAATGGCTAGGTACATGACATTATGTTCCAGAAGTTTTGTTATTAATATTCTTGCCATTCAAAGGAACTACTCACTTGTAGCTGCAGAATAAGACATAACATTGCATTCTGTAGCTTGGGGTGAGAACATTCTGGGTTGGCTAAGGTAGAGTTGGAATGGGAAAATGCATGCAAAATGATAAATTAGCTCTCTTGGCTGAACAAGTGAAAAGACTCAGAGGGTATATAATAAAATCTTATAAATTCCTTTGAGTTGGGGGCTGTCAAATGTGGATATATTAAGCATAATGGAATAATCAAACTTGTTTTAATAGGCAATGTTATGATTTAAACAACGTTGCAGGGAGAATTAATATCATAGCCGCGTCCATTATGGATTGTGCTCAGGAAGGAAGATGTAAAAGGCTGATGAGGAAGGGAAAAAGTTGGCCCCACATCAGAAAGGTTCTTGGTGATGGGTTAGCTGTGGAGGGAAAAGTAAAAGGAGTTAAAAATGGCTCCTGACCCCCAAACCATTAAGACTTCAGGAGTGCACTGTGTATGGAGGCTCTCCGAACTTTCTTGCTACCATGTAGATTCTCTCATCACGGACCTCTCTCTTCAGGCTCCTTCATCTTGCTGTTTCCCCTCATTCATTCTTTCACATACTCTTCATCTCTTCTCTTCAGGCTTCTTTCTTTCTTTTATTGTTTTCCCTTATCCCCCATATTAACAAATTTGGGATTGAAATTCACTCTTCCTTCATGCAGTTATTCAATAATTCAAGAAAAATGAATGGACTACACACTATTCTATGCCAGTCTTGTTAATTAGAATGCAAAGATTAATAAGACATAATATCCTGCCTCAAGACATTGTACCATTAAACAGTGGTAAACATTCATTCATTCATCTATTTATTCAATCATTATTTATTTCTGGGGACATATGATTGAATAATGCAAGATCTATGTTAGCAAGGAATGCCAAGTTTGATATAAGAATATATGAAGTATTTTTAGTGTTTATCATGATAAGATGTGGAAGAAATCACTCCACACTATTTCATTCATTACCAATGAAATAGAGATAGAGATGGGGGAGGGGAAAATATTATTTTTTTCTCCTATATATAACTTATATTTCAATGAGAAAGAGTCATTTTACAATTAAACAAATCAAATAAAAAAATAAGTACCAAATACAATGTTATGTTTCTGGATAAGTTTGAGTCTTACATTTTTCAATATTTTTTGTCTCTTCGTTAATAATCTCAATTATCCATTTTTTCAGTGTAGTTTAGTTTACCCCTTTATTCTTTGCTTTGGAAGTTATTAGAAGGAGAGAAAAATGTTTTCTCTGGCAATTTTAGTCTTACTACATGACTGCACTCACTCAAAAAACGTATCATTTACGTAGAACTCTCATACTTCTATTTTCTTATTCGTGGCTTTATTCAAAATTCCCTCCAAAAAACTTGGTTGTTTTAGTGATGAAATTAATGTTATTTATTACATCTTTCAAATTCTCTGAAATCCAATGTTCATTTTCACAAACATCATAATCAATACTTAATCAGATTCCTTTATATTAGTCTCTAAATTCTAAGCCACCAGAAACAATGAGCTTCCTTGAAGAACTACGTATATCATATTTCCTCCCAATTAGCTTCCATCTTTAAGAAAGACAGAAGTGTATTTTGACATACTTAAGCTCTTGACAAGAAACCTGTCTCAGCTGAATGTGCTATCACTTCTGGCACATCTTTCCATGTCTTTTTAAAGCAGTTGTCCTGGAATTTCAAAACTGAAGTGAAACCCATCACAAGAAAGTCATCCATTTCTAGGTTTCAGTGGTGCTTCGTAGCAAAGAATGGGTTTTCATAAACCTACGTGAGTGAGAGAAAGTGTTGCGTCCCGATTGACAACACGTTGCCCTAGTTGTCTGGTCTGCAGGTTTCTCTGGCTCTGTCACCTCCTCAGTCATGGACGCTGAGTCAAGCATATGGTGTTCGCTGCCGTAAGTGACACTGCACTGGTTTTCTTAACTCCTCAGGAGGATCTTCCCATGCCAAGTCAATTTGCAATGCCTTGGATCTTTCAACAGTCCTTTGGTCAGGATCCAGAATCCCTCTCAAATATCAGATGACGGTGACCTCTTTGTGTAAACTTCAATATCTCAGAAACCCAACCTAAAATCCAAGAAGGTTTTTTCAGCTTTTGAACTTTAATCCTGGGGCTTTCCATACTGTCCTTTGAATCCATGGAGGGATTATTTGGTAACTTGCTAATATGCCATCCAATTTGTCTGGAAGCTTTGGCTTATAGCCCTGCAGAAGGAAAGACACAAAGATTTGGAAGATGAGAGGCAGATGAGAGCTGGCAAGGTTACTGCATCCAATTAAGATTTCTAAGTGAGGAGGCAGGAAAGAGGTGAAAGTAAGAGAGGTCTGAAGCCAAGGATGAAACCAACCAACAAGCAAGGGACAGAATAGGACAAGACTTTATTTGTTGTAGTTAGAGAATTACAAATGTTAGGTGAATGTGGAAGAGTTTGGTACAAATCTGGGGGAAGGGAGGCAAAATGTGGAGCTCATGAGAACCGAGTGGCTCTAGAAATACAGAAAATAGAAATGTATTAGAGAAAATGAATTGCTTTCCCTTTTTGGTTTCTTTTTTAACATTTAAATTCTCTTTAAGGTCAAAAGATCTTTTTTTTTTTTAAAGATTTTATTTATTTGATAGCAGGACAGAGGAAGAGCGCAGAGGAAGAGTGAGAGGGAGAAGCAGACTCCCCACTGAGCAGAGAGCCCGATGCGATTCAGGGCTCGATCCCAGGACCTTAGATCAGGACCTCAGCCAAAGGCAGATGTTTAACTGACTAAGCCACCCAGGTTCCCCTAAGGTCAAAAGATCTTAGTGCTAATATTACCTACTGTTATTTTCTGGCACACTTTTGGTTTATTCTATCTATGTAAAAAGTGAAATTGATCAGAAGTTGTAGTATTCATTCACATAATGACATTGTTATTTCTCTGTTTAGGGTGACTAAAAAGGAATACATGTAAGGAAAGTCTTTGATTTCTCAAGCAGCTTATTTTTCAATTGGAGAAAATGTGCTTCTACATTTCAAAGATGAAAAAGAAAAAAAACAAGACATATTCTCTCCCACCATTGTTTGTAGGTGCACACATACTACCTCTTGCCTTACTAGATCATTCTAATTGGCAACAGTGTCATTGTTAACATCACCCTATCTCAAATAGCCTTAAAGATTTTCCATTTTCTTCTTCTTCTTTTTAATTACTAATCTTAGGGGGTTTTTTAAAGCTGTGTTTTACGTTTACATAAAACCGAGCAAAAGTCCAGAGAGTTACCATATACCCTCCTGTACCCCTGAATTTTCCTCTTATTAATATCCTGCATTAGTGTGGTCCATTTACAATTGATGAACTAAGATTAATATATTGTTACTAAATAAAAATCCATAGTTTACATTAGAGTTCATTCTTTGTGTTGTAAAGGTCTATAGGTTTTCACAAATGCATCATGTCACTTGCCACCATTATAATATTAGTTTCATGACTCCAAAGGTCTTTTCAAAAGCATTATTAAGTATATCTCCTGTGTACAGTATAAGTGTATTTCGTGGGTGGTCCACAAGAAGTGGAATGCTGAGCCACTGGATATGCACTTTGGAAAATGACTTTTTTTTTTAAGATTTTTTATTTATTTATTTGACAGAGTGAGATCACAAGTAGGCAGAGAGGCAGGCAGAGAGAGAGGAGGAAGCAGGCTCGCTGCTGATCAGGGAGCCTGATGTGGGACTCGATCCCAGGACCCTGAGATCATGACCTGAGCTGAAGACAGAGGCTTAACCCACTGAGCCACCCAGGTGCCCCAGAAAATGACTTTAATAAATCCTGCCAGTTTTCTCTAAGATAGCCATACCAATATACAAACCAACCAACTGTTGGAGAGTTTTTATTTCCCTTTGCTGTTTCCAGTATATTACCAATGTTTTTAAATTTTTGCCAGAAAGATATTTTACTTCAATTGGTGTTTCCTCTGGTTAGTGGTAATACTATGTTTCTTTTCATGCGTGTCATTGACCACTTGTGTTTCTCTTTATGATAATTGCATTGTTGTATAATTTGTCAGTGAATTGGGGGTGGGTGGTTTGTTATTTTCTTATTGATCTTTGGGGTTTTTCCATCTTCCACATATTTATCCTTGACTACCAGGCATGTCAAAATATTGGATTTCCGTTTGTTTCTCATCTCTTAACTTGGCTTATGATGTCTTTTATTGTACATGAGTTTGAGTAAAAAAAAAGAGTATAAAAACAAAGTCTAGAATATAACTTGTAGTAAAATGATATAGTAGTTTTGGGAGTGGGATATGCAAGTGAGAAAAATAAAAATGTTTGCTACGGTCCCAGTTTTGCGTGGGGCCCATCCTTGTTCTGGTGACTCATTTTCACTTGCTCTTCTGAATAGCATAAGTCTTGTTTTCCCTCTTTTCCTTCTTTAACTGTCTGCAAATGAATTTCATTTTGTTTTTCTGCCACCCAACGATATCATTTCATGAGAACTCCCTGCTATTTAGATTTCCTCATTCAGAGCTCTTATCTTCTGTGTTTGATGCTCTATAAAGAGCTGTGTACACTCATAGCTCTCTATAAATAATTGAAAGAGTAATAATTTGCATATACAGTGGCCTGTAATTGGCTGTGATATACTCACTAGTAATTTTGCATGAGGGATGCTCCACTAAAATAAATTGTGCTTGTCCATGTTTACTTTGGACAGGTAAAGTACTATATGGCATGCTGAATTTTTATATCAAGTTTTAATTGGGTCATTCAGCTTTAGATACCAAAATAACCTGCTTTCCCCAATAATGAGAATGGGATTTATTTAGAAATAAATATCAAGGACTCATCTCTATATTTCAGAATATGAAAGAACTCTTCTCTGTAATATATTCAAGTTAAATATTTTGCTTCCTAATCTAGTCAGGCTTACTGATTGATTCTCTGCTAAGAAGAGCTGCTGCCAAGCTAGAGAATGGGGACACTGAGGTCAGGGCTCCACTGCATACCCAAGGAAACACTTGTAGCCCAGCCTTTGGGGACCCAGGGAGAGATCCACCTTCTCCTTTTCCACAAATCTCCTTCCAGCCAAGAACTGCTCAGACTGGAGGCAGACGTACCCCAAACACCATTTCACTTTTGGCAGTGTGCATTTGTACTAGAAGAGTCTTCTATTTCAAAATGAGGGGCTGGAGCCTTTTTTTCCTTTTTCAAAGAAAACATTTGGACAAAGCAGAATGGATTCTTTGGAGCTCAGTATTTTCGGTCTGGTGAAATTCAAGGCATAGAGGATGACAGAAGGAAGTAGGTATAAGTTAGATTAATACTTTTTATTATGATGAAGGTTTTTAACCTCATAGGGGATTTTTTTTTAATTGTTACCCCAACCAAACAAGGCAAACTCCTTCAGAGTAGGCATGCTCCCAGTATCGGTCAAAAGGCGAAGGCACAATGTGCACGTGGTTTTAGTCTAGCCTGATCACTTCATTTATACAAACTGGCATTTGTGACTCCAGCTGACGTGCAACGCACAGCCCACACACAAAGGAATAAGAGAACGGACTTGTGTATTTACACAGAGAATGTGTTTTTAATCTAGTTAGATTCTCTGAGGTGTGAGATACAAGACAGGAAGGCTGTTTCCAAACTAAGAAGGCATTGTATCCCAGCAGCACAGACTTAAGTCAACAATTTTGCCTTGAGGATGTGTTTTCTCATGGAAACAACTGTATGCATCAAGAGTTCATAAGCTTTGTTGGAGCTGATTTCTCTCTTGAAACACAGCCCTCAGGCGAAGAAGGTGGTGGAAGTAAAGTTCTTTAATATAAGGCAGAAGTGTTTTGGTGGTTCTTGTACCACTGGTCAGATAGAATGAGGAGTGTAGGGGAAGATAGAATGATGGGTGGGAAGAAGGAGGATTGAAGGTAAGGAAAAATGTGAGAAAGAACAATAATAATGGGCCGATTGGGATCACCTTCTATGGATTCCACCTAGAGGTCTTAGCTTCCTGACTGAGATTCCCTGGTAATGAGATGGTTAAGTTACTTCGCCAGGCCACCCAATCCTATGCGCTCACCAAATATTTTGTAATTCCTTCTTCACTCCAAACAATTAAGTTCTTTCTGGTGAAAGTCTGAGGGGAAAAAAAGAGGAAATCCTCCTCTACCCCCTAATCACCATTTCCTTTTTCAGGCACGCTTAGCCTAAGGAAAAATGGTAAACTAAGCAAAGTTAAACTCAGTACTTGCTTCCTATTCTACATCCTCTTTCAAACTCCCCTTAATTCTCTTCCTCAGAATGACAATGTCCTCCTGAAGTTCTAAACATGACCGAGATATCCCTGCTCTTCCAAAGCACTAAAGGTAATTCCTCCTACCCTTCCCCAAACAAAATGCAGATTACCTTAGAGAACGTAAAATTCTATCCACCTTAGAAGAATAGTACTTGTTTAAACTATAAAGGTGGGAATGATAACCAGTATTGGCCCACTCTCTCATCATTTCAAGTAGATCCTTCCTAATCTAATGATTCTGTAGATAATGGAATACCTAAATGGCTCTTAAAAGGAGGTTATGCAGGAGAATTTTTTGAAAGGGGAAAAAAAGCTCTATTAGATTAATTTTTACTAGGAATGCACCCTGGTATTGGCTTCTTTGAGAAATTTCTACCTTTCATAGTTGGTTTTACTTTTGCATTTATTACTTTTTTTTTTTTTTTTTTTTTGNGGAGAGCACAAGGAGGGGGAACTGCAGGCAGAGGGAGAAGAAGGCTCCCCATTGAACAGAGAGCCCAACGCGGGGCTCTATCCCAGGATGCTAGGATCATGACCCAGGCCAAAGGCAGATGCTTAAGCAACTGAGCCAGAGGCGCCCCGCACACCTAGTGTTTAAAATCCTTCCTTTCTGAGCCACCCTATCTCATGCCCACCCCGTCCTATGGTTCACAGGCTTCCCTGGCTTCTCTTTCTGCCTACTGTACTTTGTGTGAGGCCTCTCCTAAGCTCATTTGTTTGGTCAAAGACTCAGCCTCCCTAGTGTTCCATCCTTTGCTCCACATTTTATCTTGTTCTCTTGACTCCACTCACCTTTGAGACCTTGTGGAGGAACATCTTGCTCAAGACCTGCCTGACCACAGCCCTGAGTTCTGCCCTTTGTATAAACTGGTCTGCAGAAAGGATCCTGAGAGATGGCAGCTTGAGGACCTTCCCCAGAAGGCATTTTGCCTAGCCCCATACCTTGTAGGGGTCCATCACTGGAAGGTGGGAATTGCTAATCTGGCAACCATGATGGGTACTCCAGCGAGAAAGGAGGTGGTGGTGGTGGTGTGGCCCAGCTTCTGTTCTCACTGCTCTGTAGAGAGAGCCCTCAACCAATCACCAATGATTTCCTAACTGGTAAATGCAATGTCTATTTTTTGAGTCCTTAAACTATGCATTCTCTGTTTATTACATTTTCTGTCTTACTCTGATAAGCTCTATTTCTCTTTTCCTGGAATGCCACACTCTCCAGGTTTCTCTTTTACCCATCCATTCATTTTTTTTTCTGTAAACAAATATTTATTTGGTGTTCTATTATATTCCAGATAGATCTAGGAACATGACATTGCCCTAAATGAATTTTACTGATTGGAAGAGGTAGAGAGCAATACTAAACAAGTATGTAAACATGTAAACAAAGTGATTTCATTTCATACTTCTTCACCTTACTCTGCCTCATACATAGACTTCTCTTTATTCCAGCAACCCTTTAACCTTGGTGTTTTTTTAGGTTTCTCTCTTTATGTCTTTTCTCATTCCTTACACTTTTCTATCTTTTCTCATGGTTTTAACTATCTGTTTAGTCTTGATCTCACCCCAGTACTCATGTATACACCTGTCCTTCCACAGATAACTCCACTGGGATGTCTGGCAAGCATCAAACTCAAGATATATCAAGATAAATCCATCATCTCTTTCTCTATACTTGAATCTTTGGGAGGGGGGGAGACTTCTCAGCAGAAGGGTCTACCCCAGCTTAAAATCTACAGTATAATCATGAAAAGCACACAGGTTGAAGAGAGGTCAGTGATGGTCATCCCTTGTGTCTCCAATCTCCCAGTGTACCAAGTTAAAGATCTCTTGGTAGAGGTATTTTTGTTTTCATCTCTGGTCTTCTGGAACAATCCACAGCATAAGTACAGCAACTTCCCTATTTTAAAAATATAGATGATAGATAGATAGATACAGATAGATAGAAAGATAGATAGACAGGTGTAACATGAGCAACACACACATTTTATTCTTAGAGGTCAAGTCAAGGTCAAGTATTCCAAACTAACGTTCTTCATTTTGGACGTCGGTGTTCAAAATAAGAGGTTAACAGCAGAAATCTTGATTTTAGTTTCCCCCATACATCTATAATACAAGTTTCCAGTTAATATCAGGCTCTGAATATCATGGCATCTCACTTAGAGCCAAGTGCATACTAGCCCCTCAGTATCCTCAATCAATGTTCACTAACTCATGTTTACTGAGAGACTGCTTCTCCCAAGGCTGTGGGTCACTCACTCCAGAAAGAAAACAAAACAGGGTAATTTGTTTTCTAATTCAGCACAGAGTTTTGAATTTTTTTCCTGGGAAGTAGAGAATAGACGTATAGCTTCGATTCAACATTATGCAACGTATTTTCTGCACTTACCTCTTGGCTTTGTTATTGTCAAAGATAATTTAGGATCTCTTCCTTTTTGTTGTTGTTGTTTTAAATGGATCTTTGGCAATCCAGTGAATCTATTATCTATTGTATCTTTTTTTTTTTTATAGCGGGTGATGGGGCAGCAAGTTGGGTCTATTGTATCTTTCACAGTGTATTCTTTTTCTTTCTCTTTCTTAAAAAAAAATGAAAGAAAAGAAAAAGAAAAAATTCTAATTCAGCACAGCAGCCTAGTGTGAGCTAGGCTGACATTAACACCCCAGTCCAGCTGGGTGCAGATTTCCATCCTGCTCACCCGGCAGCCTGGAATGCAGGACTAGCTGGATGTGCTGACGGTTCCTTCTCCAGCTGAGCTACTGCCTAGGGGAGCTGCTGTCCCTTTTCCAGAGAGCAAAGGCAGCTGCTGCAGGTCACGGGCCCAGTGCTGGCAGAAGGCACCCTGGACCCACTGGCGAGATCCAGTCTCTACTGATCTTTGCAACCACTTCTTTATTGGCTGGCAAACACTTGCAAGGTTGAGGGGTGAAATCCATGCATATTTTATAGAACAGGTTTATTACAGCTACTAGAAGCCGATTCCAACCCACATCATCACCTTCCAAAAGCCCTCATGCTCTTCCCTCCCAACTTAGGGGACCGCTTTAATTCAGTGAAATCACTGCCCCGTTAGGTCCCCAAAGCCATGCCTGTTTTCTCTTTTGCCCCGTCTACATGTTTCCATCCTCGCCTCCGTTTGTCTCTCTCTCTCTCTCCCTCCTTTTCCTCTGCGGCATCTAAGAGAAAGGAGGGTTGGGGAGGAAGGTGTGAAACAGGTTTCATCTCTTTTTACTACTTCTAGAACAATAAAATCTCTAATAACCACAGTACCCACAATAACGAAGAAACCAGGCCAGAAAAACCAGAAAACCTCTACCTTAACATTCAGGGTGTTTTAAAGCCCAGCACTTAGCGGAGCTCATTAAGAGAGACGGTCCATGACAGGAATACACACAAATGAGGATAAGAACTTTTTAAAGCATTTCTTTTCACAACGAGACAACAGAACGGGAAAGAGCGAGAGATCCACAGTGTTCCGACCCAGACGCGCAGAAAGGGAAGGGTGGGGGGAGACGGTTATTTGCCGAAGGTGCTCTTCCCGCACCCCCCCCCCGCCCCACTCCCTTTTGGGGATCTCTGTATACACATTCCAACCCCAGACAAAAGGACCAGGGCAGCTTTAGAGCCTGCAGAGCTGGGGGCTGAGGAGGCGAGGGAAGAGAGGAGCATGATTGATGGAGTTCTGGTTGGCTTATAAAGGGCAGCCGGGAGTGCAGGGAAATAATCAGGGAAAAGGGCGTCCCGTGCTGGCTTTCTCCGAGGGGCGAAATGAATCCCCGCTCCTCTGCATTATTGAGTTGTCAGGCGGGCTGATGATGAAAATCTGAAGGTCAGGCATAACAAGAAGCACCTTATGGGGGGGTCACGACCTTTCTGGAAGTGCTACACTCATGTTTATCTGCACCTAACCCTTATCCGCAATTCTTCATTCGATAAGAACATCGGGAGAGGGGGAGGCAGGGGAGGGGTGTCCCCGCATATGTATAAGCCGTGAGTGAAATTAGGCTTCCCGTGAAACTGATCGTGGAGGCTCAATTCACAGTGAAAGATAATAAACCAAAAGGACGCACGAGGGATGCAGGCAGAAATTGTCCGCTACAGTGGAACTCAATAAAGGGAACAAGAGCTTCCCTAAATGACAAATTTGGTACAGCGGTGCTAAAACCGGGATTCCTCCCGGAATTGCCAAAGCAATTCGCTCTAGGCAGTCCCTCTTTTTATTTACTTTGGAGATCCTAATGGCCTGGGGAGGGAAGTGCTTTTGGGCCATGTTTATTTCTTTATCTGCTTGTTTTAAACCAAAGATTCATGGCGAAGGATCATCAGACAGAAGTCTTCGATTTGATTTGTATTTGTGGGTGTTTGTTTCCGAACTGGAAACCGGAGTGCCTGCTCTCCTGCATCTTGTCTGCATGTGTTTGGGGTGCGAGTTTGCATTTTTTTAATTTATTTATTTATTTATTTATTTATTTATTTATTATTTATTTATTTCAAGAGAGTCCTTTTCCAGGTGTTCTCTGTTTCTTGGGAACAGAGGACGCGCTTGGGATTCTCAGCTGGGACTCATAGACCAAACCTCGAACTGATCACAAAAATAAACATATCACTTGTAAAAAGAACACTGGAACAATTCACCACCTACAATGCAGGCTTCCAGGGATGCTTCAAAATCTAATTGTTTATCCCTCTCTGAGAAAAGAGCATTCTTCAGGTTTGGATTCTTTGGCAGTAACATGTAAAATATGGCATTTACCCAATCATTTACTGCTCAAGGTGGAGGTATGTTTGAAATTGCACAGAGAGGGGAGGATGTCACAAAATGAGGACAAGCAACAATTTACCAATGGAATAAAAAGCGAATTAGTCTCCATGTCCGGTAAGGACTTTAAGCTTCCTAGAAAGGAATTCTTCTAAATCTGAAAGGAAGGGACCATTTTCTCTAACGCCCTTTGTATTTCTTTTGTTTGTATGTCTTTTAAAGAGTAACACCTGTTTTTCAACAAGATCCTTTGAGATGGGTTCATTGACAACGTGGGTAGACTGCTCCTTAACTGGATGGTATTCAATTGGGATTTACTTTCTTTTATTTGCGAAGACTTTTTAAATAGCTTTTGGTCACATTCCTAAAGTTATAACCTACTTGCCCTGCTTCTGCCAATTCATATATACAGAAATATTATCCCAATAGATTGCCACAGATAAACAAAGAAAAAAATCCATTTTAGGTTCTCAATCCTATGCAGGAGTAAGCATACAAGCTATAAATATTTAAGTATATATAATATGACTTGACCTAACCATCACTCATGCCCTACACATGTGAAGATCACATCTGTGCTTTGCTTTTGGCCTCACAGGTATCTCCCTGTGTGGCTGAGATGAAATCATTACCTTCCTATAGTGTTCGTATTTGTAATGTCTGTTGAAAAATCAGACTCCGTCTATAAAACTTGCAGTGTAACATGAAGAGAAGTAAGAACACTCAGCAGCAATATCACACTCGTCTTTTTCTCTTTCCTTCTTCTTCTTCTTCTTCTTTTTTTTTTTTTTGCCAGAAGACAAGATAGGTTTGTAATTGATGAGACACTCTCGTTCCGACTATACTGACCCAGAAGTCAAGCTGAGAGAGAGAGCCTATTACTGTTAGTATGACCACTGTGCTTGGTTGGACCAAGAAGGACTTTACATGCAGAGTGGAGCAGGTACTGAGAAAAGTAGCCACAGGAAGAATCACTGCATAATTGCTTTTGAGAGTTTTAAATAAAAACTAATTCTTTTTTTTTAATTTAAAAGTTTTATTTATTTGACAAGGAGACAGTGAGAGAGGGAACACAAGCAGGGGGAGAGGGAGAGGGAGAAGCGGGCTTCCCACTGAGCAGGGAGCCTGATGCGGGGCTCGATCCTAGGACACCAGGATCGTGACCTGAGCTGAAGGCAGATGCTTAATGACTGAGCCACCCAGATGCCCCCAAAATTAATTCCTTCTGATCCTCCGTAGGATGAAGGAAGGGCATCATCTGGAATGTGTTTTACATAATATTCCTTAGAAATCATTAATATTTTTTTGTTTCTTGTTCAATCAAATCTTTAAAAAGACTCAGTTCAGCTTGCCACTTAGCACCATTTGTCAGAATGCATCCAGATAATTGGCCAAGATGTCTTTAGGACTTGGGGGGCATTTTCTAGTGACATTGTGAATTTTCGACTGGCCAGCCACATAGTAACTATCCAGAATATCGCAAATGAAAACTATCCCTGATTACACAAAAACTGAGAATAAATTTTTTTGTATTTGTTTATTTAAGATCAATGGGTTTCTTCTTTAAAAAGTGGATTTGAACCTGCTTACAAGAGATGATAGACATGTATTAAATAATTAGATCAGAACACCTACGAAGAGAATTGAAAATAGCAAAAAGTGATGCCCTGTCGTCTGGTGTTTTTGAGAGGGTAAGGATGGTCTCAGGATCTCCTCGCCAGCTGATTTTTCTCTAGGCATCTCAGCTCTTCCTTGCTTTTACTGCCTCATGTTTGGAACCGACTGGAATGTTGTCTGACCTCGAGAAATTCCTTTAAGGTCTTGTCTGTGGTTCTTTTGCCATGACTTTCAATCCTCCCAGGCTCGAGTCCAGTGTTGTAGGACATTCGGGAGTTTGTTTTAAAACATAGGTGACACTCGAGGGAAAGGAAAGGGCACAATCCACTGGAACCTTGGTCCTCGGGGTATGGTCCTTAGAAGAACAGGTCTGGGGGAGTATTAGGAGTGCAGGATCTCCCGTCCATTCAATCAGCACCTTTATTTTGACACGATCTGAAGTGATTCCTGAGTGCATTTCGGTTTGACTGAAGTCAGGACCATTTAGCATGTTGGGGGGCTTCCATGGACTTAGAAGAGGACCTGAGTCCTCTTGCTTCTGAGTCCAGGGCAATTTCAGATGCTCGCTGCTTCCATGGTGATTTTCACTACTGACCCACATGGGCCATTGCATGACCTTTCTCTGCTTTCTCTCCTCCTGGCAGTGCAGAAAGCATCAGAGGAATTTTGAGAAGATGCTGGGGATACTCTTGTGAAAGCATGAAATCAAATCCCTAGAGAAAAGGAAGGCTCCATTTCTCACCAAGGTGATTACCCAAAATGAATAATAGATTGTCCTATACCAAATACCTGACCATCAGGTTAAACACAAGGTCTTTTTTTTTTTTTTAAAGAATTGTATTTATTCATTTGACACAGAGAGAGAACACAAGCTGGGGGAGCAGCAGGAGGAGAGGGAGAAGCAGGCTCCCCACTGAGCTGGGAGCCAGATACCAGCTCCATCCCCGGACCCTGGGATCATGACCTGAGCCTAAGGCAGAGGCTTAACCAACTGAGCCACCCAGCCCCCCCCCCAAACTCTTTTTTGGCATCCGCAGTGCCCAAAGAAAAATGCACTCTACTCTCAGGCCCCAAAGTATGTTAGCCACTTTTCTTTCCTCCTCTTTGCACAGGGCATCAAATACCGCCTGTGTTTTTAAAGCTACTAGAAAGTGAATGCTACCTATCATTGTACCCTGTATTTTATTTTGAACTCTGTAAGAAAATTCCAGCGTGACTTTTTCCTGCTGCCTTTTTTTGTACATTCTAAATTTCATAGGGCAATCGATTCAAATCCATTTTTAATCTCAATGGGCTAGAGCTTGGCATGCAAGTTGGTTGGCCAGGTGCAAGTTTCTCTTCAAAATATGACAAAAGTCATGGCTGAAATATAGAGCGGCAAAAATGTTGGAGAGTTTTGCCAAGCTGCAGCCAAACAAGGCTGACAGTTATTAGCAAGGGGCAGAGAGGGGCATGTGGGGGGTGCGGGGGGAAGTGGGCAGTATGCCATTTGCATAATGATCAACCTAGCTTTAAAAAAAGAAAAAAACAACACTTTGCTTCTATTCATTCTTCTTCAAGCTTTTTTTTTATTATTATTACAAAAAAGGTAATTCAGAGAACTAAGAATGCAGAAAACAAATGAAGCAAAGAGGTGACAATGGGAAATTTTAATGATCTTCAGCCCGATATTCGATCCCCCCAGAACTTCTATCGCGGTGACACCCCAAAATTCGCAGCTTCCACCGTCATAGCGTGAAGCCACACATAGTTTATGTGCCACTGAACAGATGCTGCAGAATAAGGATGAAACAGTTGCTGGTTCGTCTTAGATAATCACGCAGATTAAGCAGTGGTTTCATTACAGTGTTTTTACTATGCATTATTTTTACTAGGCAGCGTCCTTTGAAATAATGGGAATTGATTTCACAGATCTTTTGCATATTACTGATACTCAGTAATGTTGCCGAGTAAAACCTTTTCCATCCTGCCACTGTGAAAAGGCACTAATTGGGGAAGGAGAAGGTTCCCCCATGGAAGGCTCTCTTCCCCAGATTTGAGGCTGGGAAGCAGTTGAGCCGGGGAAACTCTATGTGGGCCTTTGTGGTTTAGCAGCTGTAGCTTTGTATCCTGATTTAGCTGACCTAAAATTCACACGCTCCCAGATCACAGAGCATCAGCCTGCACTGCCCTTGGTTTCCCCTTCTTGGCCCTCACCTCCCCCCTCCCAGCACATTTCTCCTGCTGGATAAAACAACTGGAAATGCGCTGCTGATGAATGGGAAGTCGACAGAATGAACGCAGAGACAAAGATCATCCGTGTCTTCTGCAATTGGACGCAATCCTTAAAATGCATTGAATTTTTTATTTTTTAAAGATTTTATTTTATTCATTTGACACACAGAGGGAGAGATTACAAGTAGGCAGAGAGGCAGGCAGAGAGAGAGGAGAGAGGAGGAAGCAGGCTCCCCGCTGAGCAGAGAGCCCTACGCGGGCCTCGATCCCAGGACCCTGGGATCATGACCTGAGCCGAAGGCAGCGGCTTTAACCCACTGAGCCACCCAGGCGCCCTGCATGGAATTTTTTTTTTACCTTGACTTGATTCCCTTGCTGTGCACTGTTCATGTCAACCAGGGCCATTTGGCTCATTTTCCTGAGCAGCCTACCTGCGAACATGTTCTCTGCAGACCTTTTCTCGCTCCTCTCCGAAGACGCCTGCATCACTGATTGACTTGGCAATAACCTCTTTATTCCTCCAAGAAATGTTTAGAGGGAGCATTTCTGCTTTTCCTCCAGCCTTCCTCTTCATGTCAATGGAAATTTCCTCCTGCTGGAGGTGAGAAACCTTCAGTGTTTGGGAAAGAACTGGGAGAGGAAACAGAGGATCCGGGTGCTGTGTCTTGTCATGAATTAGCTCCAGGACGTTGATCTTTGCTGCTACCTTGCTTTTTTCCAGTGTAACTTCTTCTTTGGAGTGATTAAGGTGGCCTTCACCTTCACCACTCTTACCTTTGGGGAGGCATGCTATTAAAGTTAAACTCTGGTACAATAATTCATTTGCATCCCATTATCAACACTGCAAGCAGGCCAGGCTGTCCTGAGCTGAAGATACTGGGAGAGGCTGGAAGATTTACTCATCTTATTTGTCAAACTCTGGGAATGGAACATGGCATTTTTTTTTTGTTTTTTGTTTTTTGATTTTATTTTTTCCCCTTCCATTTAGTAGGTGGAAATACTTGGGCAGGGAAAGTCTATATGACTCTCTAATATGTTTTCGTTGATAAGGTTCAATGGATTCAGTAGTAATATTCTAGGAGAGTTTTAAATATAATTTGGGTGGGAGTAATATGTTTTGGTACACTTCAAGGATAAAATAAATAAGCAAAGATCCAGAAGTATCTGTTATTCCGTAAGGTTTTGCATGGAGTTCAAAGTCAGTTCCTTTCAGAGTTACAACTGCACCAGTTCCAGAGCTTCTCCGAAAATCTCCCAAATTATGGTCCCTAAAACGCTAAGTCTGTGGGATGTTAATGATTATTCTAGGCACGCGTGGGTGTGCATGCGCGCACGCTCATACACCTGGGTGCACGCATGCGCACAGACGTACACACACAAGGAATAGGTTTTCATGGTTAAAAACCGGTTGCAAGATGTGGATGAAATAAACATAAACCAGGGCATCTGGGTGGCTCAGTCATTAAGTATCTGGCTTCAGCTCAGGTCCTGTGGGATGGAGCCCCACATCCGGTTCCCTGCTCGGCGGGAAGCCTGCTTCTCCTTTTCCCACTCCCCCTGCTTGTGTTCCCTCTCTCGCTGTGTCTCTCTCTATCAAATAAATAAATAAAATATTTAAAAAAATACATAAACTGCATGTGTGCGTTTTTGTTTTTGTTTTATTTTGTGCTGATGTTCAGAGACTTTTATCTTCAGGTATGAATCAGGAATACCCTAGAGAAGGCTGACCTTCACAGCAATTTTACAATGTATATGGCCATTAACTCTTTGTGGGGAAACACCCGTTTATACACTACTAAACCAGTGCATCTCAGAACACAGTTTATTAAACCCTGATATAAATTCCATCTGTTAGAACCAAATCGAAATTGAGATCCAAGGATGACTCCTAGATGTTGCTTTAAATGGGGGACAATGATTTTTAGGAGAACTCTTCGTTAGTATTATTGTATCATTGTTTCTTTTGATAAAAAAGGGACTATCTACAGATAAAGCCCTTGCCACAGGTACGTTTAAGAGGTAAGTAGAGATGACTCATGAATTAACTTTTTGGGTTAACTTCTTATGAGTTATTATAGCATTCATAGCCTACCATGTGGAAACGCTGACAAACCATTTCAATTAGATCACCCATTACACATTGATCAAGCTGAATTTTAGTAACTCTACTCAAACTTCTCCCCACTCTCTTAACCCACCACATGCTTCCCTATCTCCCTGCATTGGCTCACAAAATGGTTTCTTCTAAAAATTTCTTCAACCTGATGGCCACTCTTTAAATGCCATTCACCCACAAAAAACTGCATGACATTTGAGAAAGACTCCTTTTACCTTCTTATAACTAATCTTTTCCTCTGGTTCCTCCAGCAGTCTGTAACTGCCATTGCTTTTGGGCCTGCATTTCCTCATCTTATATGTAGATCTCCATATTATTTTAATTCCCATTTCTTAAGCATTTACTCTGAGCCAATCACAGTGCTGTTTGCATATACGATCTCATTAATATGGAATCTGTGCAATGGTGAATGATAACTGCCTATCTGCCTCCCCACATACACCCTACCCTTACCCCCATCAAATCACTATCTCCTTAAAAATGAAGGGGGCTTACTGAAATTTACTGAAGTCAAGGGACTCTTCTATAATAGAGTGGCGAAATGTCTGAGTTGAAAGTATGCTGTATTTCCAAGCTTTTTCTGCCCTAAAAATGTCCTGCATAGGCTTGCTATATTCATTGATGTTTTGTTATTGCTGTTCTGATGTTGCTGGGGACACTCTTTCAGGCCTGAGAAACCACGAGAAGTTGATGGAGAATACCTCATGCTCCAACATGCCACGTTCCTTTTGAAGACCCAAGGTTGTGCCTAAAGTTGCAGGAAACTTTTTTTTTTTTGGAAGAAGTGCCATTTTCTGTTTTATCCCAAAGTGGCAGAGATGCCATCACTTGGCTTATAGTAACCGGGTTAAAATTACCACTTCAGTTCACCTCTCTTGAGTACCTATTATGTGCCAAGACTTATGCAAACATCATGGATATAAAGTTAATTATGACATCCCTGTATACTCTAATGGTCAAGACATGAAGACAAAGGCATTATTTCAGCAAAATGTAATAAGTTCTAAGGCTGAAGAATGCCCTGGGAACTAACATATGATCAAAAAGAGGCATTTGCCCTAACAAGAAGGTTTAGAAACCCCCCAAAATCCTAGTTTCTATGACCCTTGGACTGCTGTCCTAAGTTTTGATCTACATTTATTCCTAAAGTTAGGTGAATTCATTTTTTAGCTTCTCATATCTCTTGTTGGAAAATTCCTACACTGATAAAATTCAATATATCTTCAGTCCTGGAAGTCTGTCATAAGTAGTTTTCATGTTCCTCATGCCAGATCTCCAATTGAAGGGGGCAGGGAGCTAGTTTTCCTTCAGCTGGAATCAATTTTTTCTACCCAAGTCCTTTTACTAGAATTAATCGTTTCGGAAGAAGCTCAATTTTGCTGGAAAATCCAGAAAAGATTTTAGTTACAGCCCCACATAATAAAGCAATTGTGTAATTAGTAATACATTTGTCACTCCTTTACTGGGTGGAAAGAAAAAAAAAAGTAACACATGTATTGCTTTAGTGTAAATCCTGACAGTGGAGATTTTTTTCCAGGGAATTATACCATTATACCATAAAAATGTCAAGGCACAAGTTTACTGTTCCTCCTAATATTCTAAAATATTCTCTTAGGCTGACATCTCTGTCAATTAAAATTAAACAAAATTGCATTCTGCCATATACACTTCAAGGAGGAAGCTTTCGAGTTTATGGCTGCTCTTTGAATTGATTTTTAAGACGGCATCTGTAAAACTTGGCTCGAACAAGATGAGGTGGGATGTATTTAAGGACCAGTCAATTTAAAAAATGTTTTTAAAGATCATAAATTGACAGCCAGAATAGACTGCACATGTCTCCAGGTTTCTCCGCTATTAAAATAAATCCAGCGATTCTCTTGAGTTGAATGTTTGTCCTGACATAATTCAGTGCCAACACGCTTCTGACTTGTTTTGGGTTTCCAATATTTTTACAGAGAATAACATAAACAAGGAAGCTTGTGAGTGTGGCTTCCAGTTGCTCAATTTGAACAGATTTGGGAAAAGTCCTTCTCCTGGTGTTTCCCACAGCAGAGCCATGTGAACGTGCTTTCTCACGGGACTGTGATTCTCAGAAGAAGAGGCCAGAGCCTCGTGGACAGTGAGCACTCTTGGCTGGACTTTTCTGCCAGTAGAGTCTTCGGGGAGATCACCCTCTGCGATAGAAAGATGAGCAAAGTAAGCCTGCATTCCAATTCCTCTAAAAGGAATTTAAGGAGCCATCTTTGGGCTCATCCCTCTGATTGCCAATCCTTAATGGGCAATGTTTTATTGGTGCATTTAAGGCAACTGTTATTTAATGATCCAGAGTTTCTGGGGCCAAAGTACCTCCTTCATTCTCTGTTAAGCACCTTCTGGAAGCTCAGTGTGCCTTCTCGGGTCACCTGGTTCCCACTTAAGGGAAAGAGATAATATCCTGAGTGGCTTAAAAGGGTTTGTGCCCTTTCAAACAAGTTTGGAACGGTGCTTGCTGTCTTGAGTAATTTGTGTCTGTGTCTGTGTGTCTGTGTGTGTCTATGTGTATAACGGTGGGGGGTCTTTGCAACATTGGTGTTCCTAATGGGTAGATGCTTTGTTTAGTCATAGAGGAAATGGGATCCCCCAAAAAACAATAGGGGAACTCTCTTTACTTTAAAATGAAGTGGCTGGGCTGGCTAGGGACTATCAGATAAGGAGCACTGGGATCTTGTCCAAAAGGATAGCATCTTCCTCAGTGGTCCTACGTAAACTTCCATGACTTCTAAGGAAATGACAGTATGTCTAGATTTTTCACTGATGAATCCTCCATCCCTAGCAGAGAGCAAGCATAAAATATGGGCTCCATAAATGTTTTTAAAATTGTAAATAAATGGATACAGGTATGGTACCCAGTCCCTTAAATACATTTGCCATTGAAGTGTTGTAGCTGAAGACACCTCAAGAGACAGTCAGGTGGGGGAAAACCACCCCCATGGGAGACTCCCATTGGGTCTCATGGAAACCACATGGAATCATGGAAGAACCATGGAGAATCATGGAAACCACAGAAGCTTATGACACTCTCTGGAGGAGAAACCAGGGGGCAAGAGGCCGTTTCCACTCTTTTTGTTTCCACCCTTTTTCTTGTAGCTTTTGGTCTTGAACAATCAGTAGTCATGGTCCCTGTGTTTTCTCCCTTTTTTTCCCCTCAATTTTGCTCTTGACGGGTTAATGTGTGTCTTTAGAGGATGTCCACTGCTGGCTGCACATCCAAATTACATCTGTGGGTGGAGGTCAACAGAGGGACTGAGCCCAGGAGAGAGAAGGAGATAAAAAGTGCCATAAACTGAATGTTTGTGTCCTCCCCTCCCCTGGATTCATCTGTTGAAACCTAATCCCCAGTGTGATAGTGTTAAGAGGTGGGGCCTTTGGGAGGTCATGAGGGTGGAACCCTCATGAATAGGATTAGTGTCCTTACAAAAGAGACGCCAGAGAACTCACTTGCCCCTTCTGCCTTAGGAGGATACAATGAGAAGGTGACCTTCAGTGAACCAGGAAGCAGATCCTCATCAGATACTAATTCTGGACTTCCAGTCTCCAAAACTATGAGAAATTAATGTGTTGTTTTAGCCACTCAGGGTCTTGTGTTTTCATTAGAGCAACTTGAACCAAAACACAAGACAAGTGTCCAGACATGGATAGGACAGGCAGGGTGGAGAGAGCAAGATCCCTTCTGGCATCAAGTGGCCAAGGACCTCTGGAAAATGTATGGGGAACCACAGTGAAGGCAAGAGGACTGTTCTAGAGAATCCAACATCTGTTCTTAGCCACACCACCTGGGTGACCCGAAAGTTTGATTTATAGCACCTTCTTCTGCCCAGTCCTCAGTCTGGAAATAATAAATAGACTCACTTTTAACATAAAAACATGTTACACAAATACTTGGAATAACTGACATGGTAACATGGGGTCTATTTTAGTTGATTATTGATTAATTCCAGTTTTCCATTTAATAAATATTTATTAGGCTCCTACTATATGCAGAGGCACAGTTCTAAGCATCTTGTTACAGACAGGAAGAATGATAAAACCACTTAGTATGGAGGTTATGTTCCAGTGGGAAATAAGGAGAAGAAGCAAGATAAATAAAACAAGTCAATGTCAATGTAATGTGTATATACATGCATGAGTATCTGCATGTGCATAGAAAGTGTGCCGGATGGTGAGTGTTGAAGAAAAAAATGAAACAGAGAAGGGGATGGGGAATGTGGGAGAGTGGGGGTGGAAGAAGGTAGGGGAGGTGGAAAGATTTTCAAAGGGTGTCAGGGGAAGATGTCCTATAAAGATGCTTTTTGCATAAGGATCTGAAGCAGGTAAAGGAGCAAATCTTGCAGATTCCTGGGAGAACAGCCAATTGAGTAAAGGGAACAAAGACAGATGGATCACTGACATTGTTTGAAGAACAGCAAGAAGGCCACTATGCCCGAGTAGGAATTAGCAAATAGGAAAGGAGAGGAAGATGGGGCCAGAGGCATTAAGACTTTGTGAGTCACTGGAAGGATTCTGGGTCTAACTAGGAGTGAGAGGAGCAGCCACTGGAGTATTCTGAGCAGAAGAGCTTCATGAGAAAACTTTGTGTTAAGGGTTGTGTATTTTTGTTTTTAGGAAGAGACTGAAGATGGGCTAGGGTGAAAGCAGGGACCCCAGAGTGTAGGCTCTTAGACTAATCTAGGCAAAGATTTATAACTCGGGGAGGAATATGCTTTATATTTTATAAGAGATGGTGATGATGATGATGATGATGATGATGATGATGATGATTGGGGAGTTCAGGAAATTAAATTAATTAAATTACATTAAATTAAATTCTCATCTCTTCCATGGGCAATTTTATCAAGGTCTAGTTTAGTTATCCTCTGTGCATGGATAATTTTTTCAATTATCAGTTCTCTAAGTTCAAATCTGTATATTCTATTGAAACATTGTGATGGTTAATTTTATATGTCAACTTCACTGGCCTGTGGATATCCAGATATTTGGTCAAACCTATTCTGTCTATTTCTCAAAGGGTGTTTTCAGATGAAATCAACATTTTTAGATTTATTGGTACACTTACTAAAGCAGAACTCCCTCCTTAGAGTGGGGAGCTTCATCCAATCAGTTGAAGGTCTGAATAGAACAAAGTCGCAAGTAAGAAATTCCTCCTTCGGACTGGGCCATTGTTTTTTTCCTGCCTTTGAATTTGAACTGAAACATCAGGTGTTCCTGGGTCTTGAGCCTACTGGCCTTGGGACTAGAACATCACCATTGGCTCTCCTGCATCTCCAGCTTCACCCTGAAGATCTTGGGACTTGTCAGCCTTCATAACTATATGACCAACTTCTTATAATAAATGTCTCTCTCTCTCTCTTCCCATATATATATATATATATATATACACACATATATATATGTTTGTATATATATATGCCATATATATTCTGTTTACACACACACACATTCTGTTTCTCTGTTGAACTCTGTCTAATACAAATATCATCTGGAATGTCTCCAAACTTTTAACGTATATATATATCTAATATTGAACTCGATATCTCCACTTTTCACTACCCCACCCATGATTTTAGCTCTCTGCCAATTACCAGTAAATGGCATCACCATCCAATACAGTTAGATGAGTCATAAAGAAGTCATCCTTTTTTCTTCCCTCTCCCTTATCTGCTAACCCCAACTAAACCATCTGCATGTTTAGTTGAGTTTTTTTATCCTCAATAGACTTTTCAGATCTGAATACTTTGAATACTTGTATTCATGCTCATTGCCCCACCATAGTCTTGGCTACCATCATATTTCTTAGCCATTTTTTTAAAATCTGCAGTCACTTTTGGTCTGTGTACAGTGTCATGATCTGTGTGATCCATCTTTCCAAAGCATACATTTGGTTATTTTACTTTACTTAGAAACTTCAGTCACTTCCCAGTGATTTGAGGATAAGGAAAACAATCCCTAATTTGATTCTCAAGACTTGTAGTATCCCCTCTCCCCACTGATGTGACAAGTATCTACCTGTTGTCCCAGCGTAATTCTTATTACTACCCCTTTTCTCTCCCAAAGGTGTCTAGGTTTGGACAATAAATTATATGGTCACCTTTCTCATGACCAAGATTAAAGTGGGCAAGTTTATATTCTCAACTGGTGGGCACCAAAATCATTCTCAACTTCTTAAAGAAATATTTTCTGAACAAGCATACCCCTCTTGATTGAGACAAAATACAGGTGTTAGCAGCTCAAAAGCCATGTTTTTTGAAAAAGTATTTTCCAAAGTTCCCCAGAGAGGAAAGGAGAGGCCATGGGGCCCTTGACCAAATGAGTAGGGAAAAAAAGAGGTTGGTGACAGAAAGACATTAATTCATGCACTGTGAGTTTGAATGATGTGTTTTCTTTACACCTTCAAGTTAAGATCAACTGGAAGAGTAAGCCCTAGTTCAACCTTCCTATAACAGTTATAAACCATGGATATTAGTCCAAGCCCCTGGATTTCTTTTAGGAATTCAATGTCTTATATTACATGAAACCAAAATTTATTGTCATTTCATGATAAATTTAAAAAGATGGCTTGAGTCTCTGTTTTCAGATGTGAAAACAGAGATCCTTTCCAAATAAATAGACATTACTCGTAATATTATTGTTATTTGAATGTTGACCTTTCTGCAAATTTAACTTACTTATTCATCACTTATGTTCGAAGATTGCTAAAATTTCAGAAGACTGACAAAAACAACCATGCAATCAGTGCTGTATAGAGCTTTCCTCACTTGGAACAGAGGGATAATCGTAGCATTTATGTCCTAAATTAACTATGAGAACTATAGGAGAAAACTTGTATAGATGTTCTGTAATGTAAGGCCCACTATATCCCACGGCTTCAAGTTATCTTCATCACTATTTATTGAATCCCTAATACGCAACAAACTATACTTATACTTATTCTGTTCTTCGTAACTATGTTTTTCATAATTTTATGGAAAATCCACCTACCTAATTAACTACCAGGAACTCGGTTGGCGAATATTTAAGAAATAGTGATCACAGATACCAATATATTTAGAATTCTGAAATGATGAACTTATCCTGTGACTATAAACTGAGAAAATCATAAAAGAAATGTTACTGGGTCTCATGATTGACCCTCATCTCCAACCCTTGAGCCTTATTTCATTCTGCTCTGGGACCGATACACTGATTTCCACCCCACACAATCCTCTAAGTCATGTTCACCTCATCTGGAGATGTTGCTTTACTTCCTGGTGGCCAGGTCCTATAAATAAAGTCTAAGTTCCAAAAGAACTGATAAGATAGAGAAAACATTCATAAAGCCGTAAGTAAACACACAAAATAAATGGATATACCATTGTTTCCTATAGCAAAAATAAAATCAACCATTTATGTATATTACTCCCTCAATTTGCCTCTTGTATGAACATTTTGATTGGCTGTTCAAATCTCTCCAAGTTCTTAGGCTAACTGACTTTTATTTGCCTCACACTCGGATTTTGTTAATAGCTTCACATATTCTGGAACTTATTTCCTGATTTTTTTTGTCCATAAATTTGAATTATTTATTTGGTGAACATCCAATTCTTGATGTTCTGCATATGCTAGGTTGAGAACACAAGTATCAGTATGTTTATATCAACTTAAGATCCCTAAAATTGACTTGGACCATCATTCTGAAATGCACATTGAGACTAAAGTATGTCTGTCTAGTTTGTTATTGTGAAAAAGATCCCCAGAGGAGCCTGGCCTGACCCCAGAATGTTTTTCTTTATTGCTGGAGGGGGATGTGTTCAGTTCACTCTTATGCCTGTCCCACTGCTCACTATATAATTGTTTATTATGATTTCCAGGCAGACCTCTATGATAAATAATGAAGATTTGCTTTACATGTAGATATTTATATATTATAAACGTGGTCCAGGTTTCTCAGCTCATACCATCCTAGAGGGGATATAATCAAATGGGTGAGGATAACAATAAAAACAGCCATGAAAGCCTCCCACAAGCAAGATGGCTGGACTTTTCATCCCTAATGTAAGTACTTCGCTGGTTCTGGCAGAGGCTGGGCCAAATTCAGCATTCTTAACCACGACGATTGAAATCCTTCTTTTATTGCATGTTAGCTCTGCTCTTCCTGCTGCCACTTCCGGGGGTCACCTTTGTCCTTCGACATCTCCACTTTGCCCTCCCACATTGTATCTTATTAGTACTGATCTCTCCTGACAACATGGTTGAACCTAAGTTTTGTCATGGTCTTTATGGGATCATTTCCTTCATACATCATCCTGCATACATCGTCACCCATGCAGCCATGACCATCATGGTAGGGAAGAATTCGAACCAGAACTAGCATTTAACTATTGCTACCTTATTATTAGGCAGTCATTACTTGGGCAAGAAAATTAGGGACCTGGTCTTTCAGTTTCTTTACAACAGACTTATTTGACTATTTTTTTAAGTTAGTACTGCCACCTTCCCCCAGAATTTGTCAGAATCTGTTCAAAAGACAGGAAAAAGATAATATGGGCGCCTGGGTGGCTCAGTGGGTTAAAGCCTCTGCTTTCGGCTCAGGTCATGATCTCAGCGTACTGGGATCGAGGCCCACATTGGGCTCTCTGCTCAGCAGGGAGCCTGCTTCCTCCTCTCTCTCTGCCTGCCTCTCTGCCTACTTGTGATCTCTCTCTCTCTGTGTCAAATAAATAAAATCTTTATTTTTTTTATTTTTTTATTTTTTAAAGATTTTATTTATTTATTTCACAGAGGGAGAGAGATCACGAGGAGGCAGAGAGGCAGGCAGAGAGAGAGAGGGGGAAGCAGGCTCCCCACTGAGCAGGGAGCCCGATGCGGGCCTCGATCCCNCCTCGATCCCAGGACCCTGAGATCATGACCTGAGCCGAAAGCAGAGGCATTAACCCACTGAGCCACCCAGGCGCCCTAAATAAAATCTTTAAAAAAAAAAAAAGATAATATGAGCATCAGTGAAAATTTGACAGTTAAGTCCACTGATCCTTACTGACATTTAAAACTCCCAATACTAGATGAAGTCCCTGACCTCTCTTTGCTCAAGTATGTGGCTTCCCCATGCAGCTACCTACGAAGGTCAAGGGCAGCTGTTGGCACCTCATTTGAGAGTTACTGTTCCTGGGGGATAACTGATAAAGTCAATGTATTCAGTCATTCTAGGTCATGCAGAGTGTGGACTCTAGACACATGGGCCACAACACTTGGCACTGATGTTCTATAAACTCTCCAGAAGTTCCATCAAATGTCTATTGATGTGTAAAGTTTCTCTCTGTTGCAAATGCATATATTTATCTGAATTAATTGGTATATAAGCTTAAGCTGGGTAATAAAATGAAGCAAAAACACGATGACTCCAACAAGATAAAAAATAGTATCTCTCATAGAGTATTTCAGAGGCAGCTAGACAGTGTGGGTGCTGGTTGATTCTACTGCAGGGAGTTGAAGAATCCTGGGCTCATCCGCAATACAATCTTACTGCTTGGAGATTCCTTGATGGAGCCCTTAATTATGTGGTCAAACCTGGCTAATAAGTTCCATGACTTTGTTAAAACCCATAGGGAGAAGGAAAGCAAAATGGGGGGGGGGGGCAAGGAGGTAAAGAGAGAATCATATGCATCATATTTTGCTTACATTCCATTGGCAAGAATAGGCACAGGACCTCAACAAGGTGCAGGTAAGACTGAGAAAGGTAGCTCTTAGCTGGATGGCCATTTGATACCTAAAGCTCAGGAAGGAAGACTCTGTTACTAAAAATAAGGACAGAAGGGTGACTGGATGACATTTTGCTGCCTTCCCACAACTCTGTAGGGAGAACTGCAGAGCTGAAGTGCTCCCAGGCTTGTAAGGTGCAGTGAGTATAATTGCTTCAAGTTAGAAGCCATGTCTCAGATGATAGAAGAACATGGCTTGCTGAATCCCAGAATGGAGCCATGGTGGCCTACTGCCACAGCTAGAGACACAGTGTGGAAGCATACACAAATGACCACAGGGATAACGGTCGATGCTTTATAGGCACTCTCAAGGTAGACTGAACCTTCAAATTTCTTTATCACATGCTGTGAAAAATTCTAGGGTTCTTTTTTTTAAAGATTTATTTATTTGAGAGAGAGAGAGAGAGAGAGAGAGAGAATGGAGGGAACAGAGGGAGAGAGAGAATCTCAAGCAGACTCCCTGTTGAGCAGGAAGCCCAATGTGGGCCTCGATCTCATGACTCTGAGATCATGACCAGAGCTGAAATCAAGAATCAAGTGCATAACTGACTGAGTCACCCAGGTGCCCCTAAAGTTCTAGAATTCTAAACAATGCTAAGGACACAAAAACATTGTGAATGACTAGTGTCATTGCAAGGCTAGAGACAAACCCTGTGGCTGCAATGAGCAGGATGGTGAATCCTTCCAAGAAACAGGAAGGCTAGGAATAATTACAAGCAAATTAAATGACAACAAATGTGTGGACGACCATGAAAGAGATACAGAAGATGTTCACAGCTCATGGTCACGAGGCGTCTGGTCTAGCCTGGGGTCACAAAAGACTTATCCAAGGAATAGAGGTTTCATTTCAGTCCTGCAGGATAGGTAGAGATTGGTGGGGCTAATATGAAAAAGATGAAGGGGTGAAGGAGGTTATGTGAATTTTGGAGGACAGGCTGGGAAACCTAGATTTTTTAAATCTCAGATTCCTCATCTGTCAAGTGGGAACAGAAAACATCTTGCTCTACAGTTCTTGCAAGGATTAAGAGAAACAATCCAGGTAAAGGCTTAGTCACAAGCCTAGCAAGAAAGAAAGTGCAATCACTGATAGCTTTTTTTTTTTTAAGATTTATTTATTTGAGACAGAGAGAGTGAGTGAGAGAGAGAGCATGAGCAGGATGGAGGGGCAGAGGAAGAGGGAGAAGCCAACTCCCCACTAAGCAAGGAGCCTGATGCGAAACTCGATCCCAGGACCCTGGGATCATGACCTTAGCTAAAGGCAGACACTCAACCGACTGAGCCACCCAGACACCCCTCACTGATAGCTTTTGTTGTGATATTATTATTATTTTTTTTACTTCTTACCTAGGAAACCTAAGGTTTTTTAATGCAAATGTATTCTCTTATCTGACTCTGGAAACATCTTGGCATTTCTTAATCCCTTTTAATTCCCTCACTCTCTCTCTCCATATATATATATATATAAATATGTATAATACATGATACATCACTTAGCCAGCAGAAAAAAAGAAGCCAGAGAGCAAAACTGAGCAAATAAGAGCTTTAGAGAGAGATGGTTGTGTCAACGGAAACAAGCAGCATATCCAGTTAATGGATTAATGGTGGCTAAAGCAGTTTAATTATCTTCCCATCCTGAGTGACAGCTGATTCCACAGTCAGTGCTACAGCTACACTATGACATTAAGGACTTTCCAACACTTTGCTCTACCTTCTTCAGTATTGCCTCTTTTTTTTTTTTTTTTTTTTTTTTTTTAAGTAAACTCCACACCCAACATGGAGACCATGCAGGGCTTGAACTCATGACCTTTAGATCAAGACCTGAGCTGAGATCAAGAGTTGGATGCTTAACCGACTGAGTTACCCAGGTGCCCTCAGTATTGCCTCTTGATTACAAGATGGCTGCCGCAGATCCAGCTCAACCCTCCCCAAATTCATTCAAGACCGAAAATGAAGGTCACATACAGAGGGAGCCTTTTCTTCTATCAGTGAGTAAAATCTTTTCCTGGGGCCCTCTAATAAATTTTTCATCTGTGTAATTGCCCACCTCCAGCTGCAAGTGATGCCAGATAATTCACTAAGATTGTTGTGATCAAATTAAGCAGTTATTAGTGGCTTGGGGTTGGGTATATCACTGCACTGGAAAAAAATGAACTGGAGAAGTGGGTGTTGGCTGTTGAGTGAGCAACTAGCAATGTCTATCACAATAATTTAGAGATAATTTGAGTAGGTTGTGCTTGTTGATCTCCTAGGCCAAAATGAGAAGAACAAATTTCAAAAAAGTGTGCATGTATATAGTACAGCATTCTAAATTTACATACGTGTGGAATGATGAAACAGACTTTTGTTCAAGTCAACATTTATTTAGTGGTAGGAGATTTTCGTATATTGTTTCATTTATTTCTCAGAAATTCTTGGAAAGAGAGCCATACATAAGAAAAGATAAGAAAATCTCCATTAAGCTAAGTTCCTGGGCTCCAGGTCACATGCTGGGTAAAAAGCAAAAATCCCAATTTAAGTAGGTCTGACAATAATTCCAGGTTATTATTTTTTTTAAGATTTATTTATTCATTTGAGAGAGAGAAGGGGAGAGAGAGAGTGTGAGTGGGGTGGGGTGCAGAAGGAAAAGGAGAGAATCTCAGGCAATGTCCCCACTGAGCACACAGGCTATATCTCAGGACCCTGAGATCACAACCTGTTTAGAAATCCAGAGTCAGATGCACAAAGACCTAGCCACCCAGGAGCCCCTAATTCTAGGTCACTTTTATCTGAAAGAGTTTATTTCTCTAAGTGATGGAGAAGTCTTTATATAAAAAAAAATTAAAAAGTTCAAAATTGGCTTAGAAAAAATTAGACCAGTATGAGCTTGAAATGCAATTACTAATAAGAGCTAGCAATTTTTGAGCACCAATCTATGGGTCAGGCACAATTCTAAATTCTTTAGGTGTTAAATTATCTTAACAATATTTGCTGCTATTTATCCCCATTTTATAGACCAAGGCACCAACATTTAAACTATGTGCCCAAGCTTGCAGAGCTGATACACTGAATGCCAAAGATTCACCTTGAGGCTCTATGACTCTAGGGTCCAACCTGTTAACCATTATGCAGTGCTGCCTCTAAAGAGTTCCAGATTATTGCTGTGAGCTCTGGAATATTTTCTTCAGCCACTGGTAATGCTCTTGGGAACCTCTTTAGAGTGTGTCCCGAGCACGTGTACATAGTGCTGCATGTAGACAGGAACTCCTCTCCCCACCAGGACAGAACCCATATTAGGAAATGAGAAGTCAGGGGACACTTGGGTGGCTCAGTGGGTTAAAGCCTCTGCCTTCAGCTCAGGTCGTGATCTCAGGGTCCTGGGATCGAGCCCCGCATCGGGCTCCCTGCTTCCTCCTCTCTCTCTGCCTGCCTCTCTGCCTACTTGTGATCTGTCTCTCTGTCAAATAAGTAAATAAAATCTTAAAAAAAAAAAAAAAAGGAAATGAGAAGTCACATAACTATGAGCTACAGAGGACATTTTGTTGTTGTCATTGAAAGAAAACAAATGAAACCCTAATACTTTAATGGCTCATTAGAGGAAACCAGCAAACACAGAATTCTTCCAAGTAAATCATTACGTAGAATGGGAAATATGAACATGGCTATGTTTTAAAAAATCATCATAAATAAAGAACCATTTTGGGAAAAGAGGATGACAAATCCTTTTAGTTTTGAGATATTGAGGGCTCCCATTGGACTTCAGTTCCAAGAGCTTCTCACTAGGACTGTCTCCTCACCTTACTGTTTGGGGTCCCTGTGAAGCTGGTCTATTTCCTAAGTGTATTAGGGTAGGATTAAGCTGCTGTAACAAAGAACACAACATAATTCAGAAACTTAAGAAAGGTAGTTTAGTCAAGTTTGCCAGAAGAAGCAGCAAAGGATTTCCAAGTTAGTAGGAGGTAGTGAAGTCAATGCCATTGACAGGACTCTTAAAAGCAGCAGCAAAACACAACAATCTGTTGGCGCTGAATTTAGATCTGTAATTCTGAAGTTCTCAAAAGGCCAGATTGAGATTCAGATGATGAGGAGAGTCGATAGATCGGTCTGTCCCTCTGATCCCTAACAGGAATGCTCATTTTTTATTTAATTTTCTTAAAAGGAAGTAGTTGACCAAGGGGGAATAATCACCCCTATCTAAGGACATGGAATGGCAAAATAAGGAAAGAAATACACAAACAACCCCATATATGATACAGTACAACTGCCCTTTAAACTGGGTCTGTGTCTTTGGGGGATAGGGAAAGAAAAAAGCAAAACGATTCAGAGGGTCTGTGGAATGGATTTCAGCGATCACATAATGAGTGAGAAGAAGGTAAGTTGTATTGGGCGTGGAGAGGTGAGTTTTCCTCCCATCTTTAAGTGTGAATTACAAATTTAAGGACCAAAGAGACAGCAAGTGATTTAGAAAAATCCAAATTAAGAGCCTCTTGTCTGACAGCATTCACATTATATTTGCATTGTATTTTCTTTGTGAAGATTTTGGCCTTGATCTTTCTCTCCCTAGAACCCGTTAGCAATTCACAATCAATCCCCTTCGAAATAATTCACATTGAAATAAGACAGAGGGTGTCACTCCCCAGGTCACAGAGAGCCAGTGCTCAGTGGAGTTAGACATAGGAGCCCACCCTTTGCAGTCATGTTCTCAGCTGATTAAGCTCATTCAGGGCTGCACTGCTTGAACAAAACCAGAAATATAACCTCTTGTCTCCTGCCCCATTTTTTTTTAAATTTTTTGAGCAAGCAGATAGAGTACAGTAGAAATTTTTCTATTCTTATAGTAAAGTAGGAAAGTAGGAAGACAAATTATATATATAAATATATATATATATATCAGTAATATATACCAATGTATAATGCATGTGTGTAAAGAGATTTAATTTATTAGTTAATATTATTTCAGAAAAAGAGTGTAAATGGCTTAATATTTTACACCTTGAAGTTAATAATTTAATATAAACATAAATATTAAAATTTAGTTTTAAAAAGATAGCTTTGTTTCTCTTTCCTAAATCAAATGACAGCATTGAAGCTAGGATAATTGAATTAAAATAGTTTTGCAACAGTTATCAAGATAGGGAAAATTTTTGAAAGAAAATCAATTGCCCCAATACTACAGTTCTCACCTCCACTTGATGTGGCAGGAGTATTTATAGGAGTAGTTCATTCTTCCAGTTTAAAATTAAGCTGGAATTAATTTCAAGTTAATTTGATAAAAAATTCCATCTTGGAAAAAAAAATGCACCAACATATTAACCGTGGTTATTTCTGGAATTGGAGATCATGTGCGAATCTTGCTTTCTTATTTTCCGTATTTTCCAAGCTTTGTATAAGGTGGTGTTCCTTAAGCAATGATGATAAACAGTACATCATATTTTCTTCATATTTAGAAAAAAGTTGTATTCAATCAAATAACAGATTAAATTTAAAATTGCATTTTCATTCAGTAAACTATCTAAATTCAGAAAGTAGACAGCTAAATCAGGTTATACATCACAACTGAGGTTTTTCACAGAAGATATATGGAACATATTGAATTTTTTGATGAACTGTTTAATTCTTCAAATAGTTTCTACCCTTACCTGGCAAATTCAGGAATATCGTTTGTTTGTTTAAATTTCCTGAGAAATAAGACATTTCTCTTGTATATATTTTTTTAATTTGTTTCTGAACTTTATAACATTTTTTTCAGAGAAAAAAACTTGCCATTTCCTTCTCCCTCTGTATGTGCACAAAATTTCTGTGTCTATTTCACAGGCGTTTAATACATTTAGACTTGAACATATTTTCTCCTGGTTTAGTACTTCCAGGGATTTTGGAAGATTCTCACATACTGACTTCGTATAAATCGTAGAAACTAGTTCTGTCCTAGATCCACAGCCCCCCCCCATCCACCAATCTGTTTTATTATTTTGCCATCATTTAAAATCTCCTTATCTTGTAAGCACTTACAGAGACTCTCTCTAACTATAACTTCAGGAACAGATTAAGTTTGCTTTTCAAAGCCATTCATCATCAGAGATATGTTTTTGTTAGTGTTTTCTTTTGTAAATCATTTTATTGTTGTAAGGTACCTCTGGATGCTGGCATGATAATAGGCTATATAAATGATTTTGTCCTATATTTGTGTTGTATATACTTTATTGTAATAGCACTCTCGGGTCAAAAGCAGCCAATATTATTCCGATTAATTCCTGTCTAGACACTCATAAATTGTCCTTTAATTTGCAGAAAGAAAACGAAGTCATATGAAGCATAACCTTTGCTGCTGCAGAAGCTGCACCTGGTTTTTCTGGGCTGGAGGAGGCCCGCCTCCCTGCGTCCTTCAAAGCAGCAGGCCTGGCGGCTACAAGGGTGAGCATCTCGTTTTCTATGCTCAGCCCAGGTAGCCAGCCAAGGCCTGCCAGTTGGCATGCTGCTCCTCAAAAGGAAAACAACAAAGCCTAATCCCCCAACACAGTTTCAGACAAACACTCATTTTATTTACTCATATTCATCTCCCCCGAAGAAAAAAAAAATAGGAGGAGAAAATAGCTTGCTTAATCCCAATACTAACACAATATTGATTCACATTCATGTTCTGTATTTATTGACGTGCATGGCATACAATGGGGGCTATCATTTAGGCTACTGTGTTCCGGGGAAGGCGCAATCACATTAGAGAAAGAGATGAAGCACACAGTTTATACAGCCCTAATTTTATGTAATGTAAACCTTTCAAACACTGCACATGGGAGGAAAAATGCATGTCCTAATGAAAAACCAAATGCATACCAAATGGATTTATCTTAAAGCTAATTATGACTGCAGAATATCTGTCCTCAGAAGTCCACCATTATTTCCTAAACTTGTATAATGAAATTAACTTCTTTGGCTTTCCAGCAGCTTTCTGTATATCTCATTAACCAACTGTAAATGCATTTGTGCTGGAGAGCACAGCACAGGGTTTTGTTTTGTGACATCTAGTGTTCAGTGTTTTGAAATTATGCAGGTGGTATGTAACGCTCTAGGCTAACTATATACAGAGCTGGAGTGTATATTGAACGCCAGAGAGCATATACGTATTACTAGCATATGGCTTCTGCAAGAAGAATGCAGATATGAAAAACACCGCGCTTTTTTTTTTTTTTTTTGGCCCCTTGGAGATTTTTATTGCCCAGTGGCAGCTGTATTTAATAAAATATTAGTAGCCACTTGAGGTTTAAAGGTGTAACACAATTCCATTTCAATATAACAATTCCATAAATTCAAATATGAAACCTTCATAGAAGCATGATATGGCTATAATTAAAAAAAAAACTTGGTATGTGCTTTTGAAAAACAAATTTAGGGCACATTGTACCTGTAGTCAATCTATAAAGTGGATTTTGGGGGATCGTTCACATTTTTGAAAGTTGGAAGCAATTCTAGAGACTTCTGTAATAGAAAGTGATGGTTTAATTTGTTCCTTTTTTTTGCTGTTGTCACACCAACAGCATAGTCCTCTGCCCACTCCCTGCAAATGTTTTCCTCACTTCCCTCTTGCTCTCTTCAAGCCTCTTAAAGTTCTTTCTCCCCAGAAGAATGTGTGACAGTGCTTAGGAAGCCATCACGCACCATTCATATGCTAAACTTATTTGTTGTTATTTGCAAGCTCCTAAGGAGACCATGCTCACCTTAACCACCTTGGTCCATCTATTCCAACAAAGTCAAAGCACCTGAGAGGAAAGACTAGGACTGACTTAGAAGCTTTAGGTGGGGAAGTGTTTGGGTGGCCTCCTTCACTGATGAAACTATTTACAGGAAATGGAGAGACAAACAGTCTTCTTCAGTAGTAGGATTGTACCTTTCTAGATATCCAGCAAAGAATCTGAATGAAAATGCTCAGAGCCTCCAGAAAGCCTAGCTCATTCACAGGATTTAAGCCTTTGCGTGTGGCCAGAGCACAAGCAGAGGTTATGACAGCCTCCCAAAGACAGCATCTAGCCCATAGAGGAGTTCTGATTGCCTAGCAGTGTTTTTTAAAATGATATTTAATTGTTTGTGATTGCACACACTCTCTCTAGTTTATCATATTCCCCCATGACTCCCTATTAGCCTACACATGCTCGAGTACCCAGGAGACATTGCAGGTCAAGACTCCAGATCTAAGACACAGAGAAAGGAAGGGTGCAGGGGGGCACACATCCCAGAGTAGTAGAAAGCTAAGAAATGGCAAAATGATGTCAGACCAAGGCAATGGCCCTTGTGGTGTCTGCAGTGGGAGGGTCATGGAAGAATTAGCATAGTACAAATTTTATCCTAAAGATAATTTGGGGCAGTGTAGAGAATGAATGGTATGGGGGAGGGAGAAGGAAATCCATCTCAGAAATCCTTTGAGAGACACCTGGATGGCTCAGTCAGTTAAGCATCTACCTTTGGCTCAGGTTATGATCCCAGGGTCCTGTGATGAGTTCCACATCCAGGTCCTTGCTCAGCAGGGAGCCTACTTCTTCCTTTGCCTGCCACTCCCCTGCTTGTGCGCTCTCTCTCTCTCTCTCTCTCTCTCTCTCTGACAAATAAACAAATAAAAATCATGAAGGAAGGAAGGAAGGAAGGAAGGAAGGAAGGAAGGAAGGAAGGAAGGGAAATCCTTTGAAAAAGCTCCTGAGAGAGATGATGAGGGACAGACTAAAGGCAGCATCGGGGGACATTCAGGGAGTGAGATTTCTAGACATGTTAGCGAAGTTGGACAAATAGAAACTGATACTGCACAGAAAGGAAAACCTGGAGGTGAAGCGAATGAGTCCTATAACTTCAAATATGGAAGTCTAAATACCAAAAAGAACGAGGAGCAACTGACCAACATGGAAAAGCTGATTTGAGGAAAATGATGGTGAGTGCTGGTTAAAAAATCAGATGGAGACAATAAACTTAGAAACAGAGTGAAGTTTTAGAAGGAGGTCCAGCTGGAGACATAGTTATGAGGGATGTGGATCCTTGTAGATTGTAGGCTTTTCAGTGACTAATATCACTCAGGATAAGAACACCCATTGAGGGGAGAAATGGACCAAGGATGGTGCCCTCGGTAACCCCAGTGTTGAAACAATGAATGAATGAGGAAGCAAAAACAGAGGCTTGAGAAGGAATAATCACAATGAAGGTGAAGAATCAAGAGTGGGGATCTAAATTGATGCCAAAACACAGTGATTAATATCACTATCCTTATGATCCAGGGAGATGGATTTCCAGAGAAAGAGTGCTCCGATCAACATCTTCTTCCTTTCTTTCCATAAAAATATTTTGCCTATAAATTGATTCAACTAAAAAAATAATAAAATAAATAAAAAATTAATAAATTGATTCAACTTCCAACCACAGGAACAAGGCCCCACTTTATACATATTGAGGAGAGCTTTCTAAATTAGCTCCCCCCAAAGCAGCTTTGTTGGAACAGCCTCTATTTTGAGATGCATTTCATTCCTGTTGTATGTTCACTGGATTACAATGTTCTAAATGACCCTGGAGCTGATTTATTTTCCTATGAACACTGTGATAAGGCTGAGGCTCAGGAAACAGGACTTGAGAAATTCAGAATTTAAATCAAGATGAACTTTAAAATGTAGAATTTGAACCAAATTCCAGTCTCTAATCCCAGGAAAGAAAAATCACAAGGCCCAATCAGGGTGGGCTGTATTTGCGACACCCTTCCCCAAACATGGGTCAGAAGCAGAAATTACTGTTGCTGTGGTAACTTCTGAGCTTTTAGTGTGTGTGCATGTGTGTATGTGTGTGTGTGTGTGTGTTTGCGTGTGCATGTACTCAGGAACTCATGTGCTTTCCTATCTTGCTTCTGCAGTTCCAAAGTAAGATAAAGTTGTCTAAAAATTCAGTGTTTTCTTCTAGTAGCCAGAAGGAAAATACATGTCACATCTTACTTTGAGGTCAGTGGGTATTTTTCCCATGTATTAAGACATGATGGAATTATTTAATTACCTTTGCTAGCAAGTTTACAGACAAGCATACTCCTACCGTATTGCATATCCACAAATAGGATTATTTACATCCAATCTAAGGAGTGCTGACTGGTGTCATTGGAAGCTGAAGCTCTATCAGCATTTAAATTCCCACTTTTCTGGGCAAAAACCCAAGTGAATGATTCAATTAAACTCTTTATGTTATATATTATCCAGAAGTTCACAATATAAAGTGATTCTCTCAGTCTCAACCCCTGCCTTTATGATTGCAATTTGGTAGCAAGACAATTTCCAAGGACTATTTTACTTGAACTGCAATGAAAACGTCAGGCCATAACACACTTTTTGATGCGGATTTTATGAACGACACTCCAAAATCAACCATTATTTCAAGCACATGCAATAAATAACCTTCATTATTCATCAGAGTGTAAATATGCATTCGTATTTGCAAATATGGTGGTTTCCCAAGCAAAGCAGCCGGCAGTCAACAGCTCCTTCAGCCATTTAAGGAGGTAACAAATAGGCGTCAGCCTCTTTAATTGGTAGAGACCATCTCCTGAGTTGCCGAGAGACAAATAGCTCATTCTTCAGCATTGACTTTGCTCACTGCCCTGAGCCCAGTACCTTTGAGCATGTCATCTTATAGATACTCAACTAACACGTATTAAATTAACGGGATTGAACCCACATTCCCATTGTGACCTGTGGAGATGTAATTTTTGCAATGATTTTAAAGGAATATAATTCCTGTTTCTTTTGAAATTATCAAACCCAAAGGACTCTTTTAACAGAATTAATCAATTAGATAAACTTAACATACGGTAGGTCCTGAGACTGAAATGCTAGAGAATTTTCTTTGAAAACAGTTGCCAGCTGCCTAATATCTTTTATTTTCCTTTTAAGTCAGAGAAAGCCAAACATAGTTACACTGAGATTCCAAAAGTATATAAAGGCAAAAATGATATATAAACCACACTGAGCTGATAAATCCAAGATGTCCAGTAAAGTCATTTTGTGTCATTTGCTTCTGGCACTTAGGAGAGACGCGTTACTGCTCTAACTTCCTTCTGCTCCAGACCCTTAGCTGGGTTTCTTTGCTAACTTAGTAGTTTTTGCTTCTGCTTCCTGGGCGGATAGAGACAATTCCATCTTCTATGTGTGATTGAAAGACCCTTCCCCTAGAAGGTAGATAGGATAACTAACCGCTTTTTTTTGCTTTTCTGTAAACCGCTGGCTTTTAGGTAAAAATTAGGTTATTAATCGGGTTATTAGTCGCATATTAATTGCTCTTTTGCTTTACTGTCACTGCTTGGCTTATAGAAATAATAGAGACGCCATGATGGCTTTCCTACCTTCCCCCTTCTTGTTCCCCTCTCTTGCGCGAGCGGGCCCTCAGAACCAATCAGCTTGTTCCCCCTTCCCGCCTCTCACTTCGCGCGCGCGGGTACTCAAAACCAATCAGCAAACTCCAAGTATGCCTTTTTCAAAGTTCAAATTGTCAACCAATCAGTTGCGCCCCACCCAAAACTTGTTTGTGCCTTCCTATATAAGACCCTGTTTCTCTCCGGTCGGTGTGCTCGGTTAGCTGGAGCTGCCGACCACCCGCCGGTACCTGCGTGGAAATAAACCTCTTGCTGTTTGCATCCAGTGGCAGTGTTAAATTCTTGGGTAAGGGGATCCGCAGGTCTTTCATTATACTGTAACCTCACCACTTCCCCTTCTTCATTAGAATTATATTGGTTGGTTGGCTTGTCCATGTATTTAGTCATGAAAATTTACGAAGTGCCTAACATATGTCAACTAGTTGCTCTATGCCACACACTTGGAAACCCAAATGACTAACTCTGATATGGACTGAGTGTTTGTGTCTCCCCAAAATTTAGACGTTATAAGCTTATAACCAATGGGGTGGTGTCATGAGGTGGGGTCTTTGAGAGGTATTTGGGTTTAGATGAGGTCTTGGTGGAGGAGCCCTCGTGATGGGATTAGTGACATTAAAAGAAGAAAAGTTGACACCAGAGGTTCCTCCCTCCACTATGTGGAGACACAGGAAAGAAGTCAATGGTCTTTAAGCCAAGAAGACAACCCTCACCAAGAACCTGAATACTGACTCCCTGATCTGGGACTTCCAGCTTCCAAAACTGTGAGAAAATAAATCTCTGTCAATTAAGCCACTCCATCTATGACATTTTGTTATGGCAGCCTGAGGAGATGAGGACAAACTCTAAAGTGAATCTACATCTCAATGCCAAGGGTTGATATATAACATTAGTTATAGTCAATGTAGTAATAAACCTAAAGACTCCTGAGAAAGGAGAAGTTAACTACCTGGAGCAGTCACAGCTGAGTGAGTATTTACCACAGGTTTTGAAGGCACATGCCTAGAAGAGAAATTTGGTGTAGTGCATTCTGGGCAGAAGATGTGGCATGTGCAAAGATCTGGAATCATGGGAGGGTGTGTCACATTCAGGGAACAGTCAAATGTTCAGAATAGGTACGGTATAGTCTTGATCCGAACCGAGATGAAGTTGCTAAGATCGGTTACAATCAGTTGGTGAAAGGTCAAGGATTCTTTGCTAAGGAGTTTAGACTTTATCTCATTAAGACAAAACAAAACAAAAATAAATAAAAAAAGCCAATTTGGATTCTCAAGCAAGCAAGGGCCAAGGTTGATTTTCTTTTTATTATGGTAAGAACATTTAACATAAGATCTACCCTTTAATGAATTTTTAAGTATATGGACTGTAGTTTGAACCAAAGACACAAAGCCATACAGCGGATCTCTAGAACTTAATCATCCTGCATACCTGAAATTGTATACCTGTGGAATAGCAACTTCTCATTTCCCCCTCCCACCAGCCCCAGGTAACCATCATTCTATTTCAGCTTTTGTCTTTTTGATTATTGTAGATACTTCATACAAGTGGAATCAAGCAGTATTTGTCCTTCTGTGACCGGCTTATTTTGCATGACATAATGTCCTCAAGTTCATCTATGTCGTTACAAATAGCAGGATTCTCTTCCTTTTTAAGGTTGAATAATATTCCTTGCATACACACAACATTTACTTTATCCATTCACCTATTGGTGGGCATTTAGGTTGTTTCGACATTGTAGCTATTGTTTGTTTTAAGAATTATTTATTTGAGAGAGAGAGAGAGAGAGAGAGAGACAGTGAGGAGGGACAGAGGGAGAGAAGCACACTCCGCTAAGCACACAGCCAGATGCGGGGCCTGATCTCACAACCCTGAGATCGTGACCTGGGCCAAAACCAAGAGTCAGACAGACATTCAAGAGACTGAGCCACCCAGGAGCCCCATTGTAGCTATTATTAATAATTCTGCAATGAACATGGGAGTGAAAACAACTCTTGAAATGCTGGTTTCAATTCTTTTGGACCAGGACCCAGAAGCGGGATTGCTGGGTTGCATGGTAAGGATAAGTGTTGTGAGGATGACCTGCAAGGGCCGACGGTAAGATAGATGACACAGGCGAGTTAGGAGACTGTTAAATCAGTCTGTGGTGGAGAGACTGAGAACCTGAACTGCAAGGAGGTGATGGAAAGGAGCTCACAGACTCGTGTTGGCTTCCGCAGGACTGGCTTTTCGTGCAAGACAAGGCATCAGCTGTCTTCCTTCTCCTGTTGCCAGAAGGTTCTCTGTTCCCAAATTCCTCCTTTGCCAAAGTACCTGATAATCCCACTGCATCTCGCTCAAATTAGTTCAAGAAGTAAAGGTCCCTTAAAACAAAATAAAACAAAACAAAAACAGGTTTCTGGGAAGCACAGCCCATTATCAATGCTATCCCCTTACATCGGCCTGGGGCAGCATTTTCCAAAGTGTGTTGTGTGGAACACCAGTGTCTGTCAGATGTTGATGTCATTTTATTAACAAACAAACAGAAAGGATTTGTGATAAGATTTCTTAGGGGAATCTCTGAATCAAGCAGATTCATTTGCTGCAAGAATTATCAACCTCAAATTATTTTTTTTAAGCTTTTATTTATTTATTTGACAGAGAGAAAGAGAGAGAGAGAGAGGCAGGCAGAGGGAGAGGGAGAAGCAGGTTCCCCACTGAGCAGGGAGCCTGATGAGGGGCTTGATTGCAGGATCCTGGGGTCAGAACCTGAGCCCAAGCCACACACTTAACCAACTGAGCTACCCAGGCGCCCCTCAGCCTCTAATTCTTAATGTGCACTATCAATATCTGCAAGAGGGATACACTGTGTGTTTTTTTCTCAAATATATTGGGCCACAGATTACAGTTGTAAGGGACAATTTTGTATAACTCTGATAGACAGAGGGCTTTGGAGTTAACGAAAGTACTTCCCTCAAGAGTTCCAAGATCTGCACAAGGCAGACTTCACCATGAACATGTTAGCAGAAAAAAGCATCTGCTCAGTATTGCCAGTGCCTTGTTCACTCCCACAAGGTTTCTAAGAGGAAGAACTGGGACTCATGGACTCCTACTTTTTTTTTTTTTTTAGAATCTTGGTCCCAGGATCTTCCTGTGAAAACAAAAATGTCATTGTTCCCATAGCTAAAAGGAGTGAACTGAAGGGGACCGCAAGGGCAAGGGGTGAATAGGGCTCAGGGTTATGGATTTGGGGAGGTGGAGGAAAAAAAGAATGGAAAGAGTCAGACATCTATCTAAAATCTTGGAAGGCTGTCAACATTGTGTCAAGCAAGGGATACAATAGGAGCACTGGTGTCTAACAGGAGGTTTAACAGGAGAATAAAAATGCACTCAGTACAAATTATACTTATTCCTCAACATGACCTCTTGGAGTCACTACCAAGTCAGGTGGAGCTGGGGGTGATTTGTGGGCCCTTGTTGCCTTGTGCATTCATTTGTTTATTTGATAAACACTTATGAGGACATAGGAATTCAACCATGGTCTCCTCTCAGCCTGGATGTGAGGTGGCTCTTTTTCCCCATAACTAATAGGGCTATTTCACAAGATTTTTTTCTTCCTCTTCCTCTTTCTCTTCTCCTTCTCCTCCTTTTTCTGATTCTCCTTCTTCTTCTTCTTTTTTTAAGTAGGGACATGGGGATGGAGCTTAAATCCAGGGCTCGAATTCACAACCTCAAGACCTGAGCTAAGATCAAGAGTCGGATGCTTAACCAACTGAGCCACCAAGGTACCCCGGTTTCACAAAACTTCTTTAAGCTGAGTACTCTATCAGGTTATATAGCACTCAGAACATGAAAGATCACCTCATTCTAAAACTAATCCATCCAAATTGGATGAGGAAGGTTATGCCATAATTATGCAAAGTTGGAGGAGCTGCTGAGTATGACACAGACCCTGTCTACAAATTCACCTGAATCCCATTTGTCAGACAGGCAGTCAGCATCACAGGACACCTACTATGTGCCAGATGTATGCTAAGCACTAGAGAGAGTAGTGGATAAAAGAAATATGGCCTCTGCCCCCATAGTAGATTGAACTTCACCACGGAGAGCAAATGTAGAATTATTTTAAGTGATTGAGTAAATAATTTAAAGGGAAAAGTGGACCAAAGGACAAATACTAGGAGCTGTGAGAACGTATCAAAAGGGACTTCACATTTTTCTGTAATGGGGGTGGCCAGGAAAGGCTACATTGAGTTTCTTAAGCTCATCTCGTCTGAGAATATCTGGAAAATGAGGTGGTGAGACTCAAGCAATATCCCCTACAGAATGTGATCCAACATATTTGGGAGTCACTTTGAATTACACTAAGTTCAGCTGGCTTCTTTACTGGAGAAATGACTGTTGGTCATTAGTGTGCAAATACACTTCATGAAACTCAAAGGGAAGCTCTAGATTGAAGCAGGTACCAAGCTTTTGGGGGGAACCTTTTTTGTGCAGATTATTTATAGCAACCAGTATTCTAAGGAAGACCATTTAAATAATAATTGAGTAGGTGTTCAAGGTCTCTGCCAGCTTTAAAATTCAATTATTATATCTTAAAGCATGTCTTAGAAAGAAAAATAATCCAGCATTGATGTGTAAGAAAGACTGGATGGATGGGCTCCAAGAGATGGAGGTTGTGGCAGAGAATCTATGGTGGATGTCGTGACACCCAAAACTCAGAATGAAGGGATATTCGAGGCGTGGGTGTTAATTAAATATAAGTATATAAAAAAAGAAGAATACAGAATGACTATTCACCCAAGGAACCAATAAAGATTATTTAAGGATATATGATGTGACTAAGTGTGACTTCGTGATTAACATGGAGATTCGTAGAGATACAACTTATAAAAGGAAACTTCTGGGATGAAGGAGTCCAGAAGGACTCTCAGTAAGCCAGGCTGACATAAGTAGGAGGGAGACAGAGTGGAGAGTTCTTTTTTCACCAAAAAAAAAAAAAAAAAAAANGAATGGCAGAGCTCTGCCATCTCTGCTAATGGCCCGTGGGTGTGCCTTGTCCCCCAGAATGTGGCTTCTAGTCCCACCTACTTCTCGCTGCTTAAACTTGTCTTCTCTTTTCTCATATTTTTAGCTTTTATTACAGTGCATGGCCAGGGGGGTGAACTTTTTCTCCCCTCTGGAGATTCTTAAGGTTTTAAAGCCCCCAGTTAAAAGATCCTGCTCACATGTCTTTGTCGTTAAAAATGTACCAACACTGGGGTGCCTGGGTGGCTCAGTGGGTTAAAGCCTCTGCCTTTGGCTCAGGTCATGATCTCAGGGTCCTAGGATTGAGCCCCACATTGGGCTCTCTTGCACAGCAGGGAGCCTGCTTCCTCCTCTCTCTGCCTGCCTCTGTGCCTACTTGTGATCTCTCTCTCTCTGTCAAATAAATAAATAAAATCTTTTAAAAAAATGCAGTTTTATGGTGGTCCAGAGAAGGAAATCATCATATCCTAAGGAAGATTGGCATGGCTCTGACCTCACAAGGAACTGTTTCTGAACTCCTTAAAGCAAAAAGAACTCACTGTGCCTAAAAATATAAAGTGTTGCCCCTAGGTCCTATTTACTATGAATAGAAAACTTTAGCGACACCTGGGTGGCTCAGTTGGTTGAGGATCCAACTCGGTTTCGGCTCAGGTCATGATCTTGTGTCCTGGGATGGAGACACAGATCGGGCTCCATGCTCCTTGGGGAGTCAGATTCTCTCTCTCCCTTCACCCTTTCCCTGGTTCACATGTTCTCTCTTTTTCTCTCTTTCTCTGAACGAAGAAATAAATCTTAAAAAAAAAAAATTCATCTCAGAAAACTTCACCTTTGCCAATCATTAGTACTTTTGCCAATTTCCTTTTAAATCATACTTAGACATTGTTTAATCTGTTTTCTAGTTATTTTCTTCCATTTATCTTTAGATGTTCATTAGAACTTACCTTTAAGTGACAAATCAGAAAAACAAAGTGAGTGGTAAATTTTCTAAGTGTTTTTCATGTACAGGAAATATCTGTTTTGCCTCCTACGAAGAGTGACAACTTGACTCCAGGGTTCTTATGGCAGAAGCTTTTATTCACACATCTTCTAAACTATACCATTTTTTCTGGTTCTTAGAGCTGCAGAGGAAAAGTATGATACCAAACTGATTTCTGGGGTAACTGACAACAGTAAGTAATTGCTGTCTTCTTCTTGGTTATTCATAGGATCCTGCCTTTATTCTGGCACATGAACATTTTAACAAAGTTATGTAGCGATAGATGTCTTTTGATCAAGTTCTCTGTACACAGAGATCCTACTGGAATCTACAGAGCTTTCCCCAGCCCCTCAGTATTTTTTTCTATTAGTATTTCTACTATTCCTATATTGTTTCATGGCTTGTTGTTTCAACTCCATTTCTCTGACCTCATTTTTATAAATGCCCATTGTTAGGGGATTGGGTCTCTGTTGACCTCTTGTAGAAATGTTAAAATCTTCATATTTTCCTCTGTATCCTGAGTGAGAATTCCACCCCAGGATCAATTACCTTGGCCTAGGAAAAATTTCTTGTTTTTTTTTTTGTTTCATAATGTTCATTCCCTTTTTATATCTGCTTTTTATTCAGTCAGATTGGTTTTCTTGGCAGTTTAAGTTTTAGCCTCCCATTTCATAGGTCTGTATTTTTTAGTTGTTTTGTGAGGATGAAGTAGATATTACTGAAAGTTAGTTCTTTTCCTTATAAGTTTTTTTTTCAAAATATGGTTTTAATATTCTCTGTGAGGGCTTTGTTGTCTTCCTTATGGGTTATGAAATCATTCTGGAGTTATGTTTTACTGTCAATTTTTATTTTTTTTAATTTTTTAATTTAAGATTTTATTTATTCATTTGAGAGAGAGAGAGAGCACAGAGAGAGAGTGAGAGGGAGGAGCAAGCTCACCACTGAGCAGAGATTCTCCAGGTGGGGCTGAATTCCAGGACCCTGATATCGTGACTTGAGCTGAAGGCAGACTCTTAACCGACTGAACCACCCAGAAGTCCCTGTCAATTTTTTTTTCCTACTGTTTTTATTTAATAACCTAAAATGAGAAGGTTATAGCAGACATATGCTGTCTATATATTTGGTGGGTGGTTTCTCCTTTAATTTTGTAATGCTCAGTCATTTTCAACTAGGATGATCCTATGAGACTGTAGACCATCAGGTAGGTAGATGTTATGTGGCACTACTTGGGACCTGATCCAGAAGTCTGAGAGGAATGTGTTGAGGGCCGGAACTCTGAGATATCCTAGAATATCTTCTCTGGTAAAATGGTACCTGAGGAACAGAAAATCACAGCCACCTTTCCTATAAACCTCCTCTCATACTATTATGGATATGGGGGGCTTTCTCCCCGGTGCTGCTTCCCACAGCATCAAGAAAGATCCATATATCACAAACAACTGCAGGCTGTGAACCCACCCACTTTCCTTCTGTAGCCACAGAGTGACACCTAAGCTTGCAACGGCATCAATGCTCAGGGATCTCCTGAGTGGATGCCACTTCCTGGCAGTTCGTTGGCCTAGCTCCTACAAATCACAAATGGTAGTGGGGTTCTGGGAGCTTCTCTGATTATGAGGCTGTGCTACTCTCTCCAGAAGAATAAGTGGGGTTCTGGGAGTGCTTCTCTGATTATGAGGATGTTCTACTCTCTCCAGAAGAAGAACCATGACTCTCAAAGTCTGCCTTCAGTCTGTTTTCATACTGTGTCCTACACAACAAATTCTTTGGTTTCTGCCCCATCAGTCTGTTTGCATGGATGACACAGACTTTCTCTGAGAAACAAAAATTATGATAATTTTACTGATAACCTTGCTGGGCACCAGGGGTGTGGGGGAAATTAGATACTCAACATCAAGTGGTCATTTAACCAGAAATATGCCTACTGGTTTTAATTACATCTTTGGGGACCAAACTCTATTCTTTATCTTCATTCCACAGAGAATAAATCTATTCTTTCCTCTGCATGGTAATTCTGTCAGTAATGGAAGGCAGCTTTCATGAATATCCACCCTGACCCAGAGGCTCTCTCCTCTGTGTGAAGCCGACTTATCTTCCTGTGGTATGGACTCATGTTTTCTCACAGGGTCTTGTTTCAATGTTTCAGTGTATTTCTTAGGATATTGCACACAGAAATGAGCACACCACTCTGGTTGTTACCTGATCAGTGCTTACGTGGGATGGTTGTCTCTTTCGATAGATGCCTCTACTTCTGTAATCAAAGGCAACGTTGTGTCAGCTTACTAGGCATCACATCACCCAGTTGACACCTATTGCTCATTTTCACAATTAAAGACACTCATCTTTCCCAAAGAGGCTTTGATGAAGCCATGGGTTTCTCATCCAATGATTTCAGGTCTTTTCTCCTTTTGGAGGAAAGTGTGGGACCTTCCATTTGTTCCACCTACATTACTATGTACTTTGGTCATCTTTCACTCAGATTCACATTCTTCCACTCATTGTGTTCAAGATCCTTTTTGAGTTAGTTGAATAAAATCTGTGGAACATGCCTTCCATATCAACTTTCTGATCCCAGAAAAAAACGTGGAATTAGATGAGGCCCTGCACAGGGTGCCCATGACATGTTATCCCCCCTGCCACTTCAATTAATTGCCCACCTCTGGGAATATGACGTAAGTCCTGGACCTGCGATGATTTCAGATTTTACTATTTTGATCACTGAAATACCAGGGAAGGCTTTGTATACTCACAGAGACTTTTCAGACGAGTTCTTAATTTTCTGTGGGTGAGGGGAAGTGGATGGGTGATGGGTGGTTCTGTATATGCATGTGCATGTTTGCGTGTGGGGGTGTGTGTGTACATAAAAGATTTAGGAGTTCCCAAATATTTTTAAGAAGAAAATTCATTTCCTTTTTAATAAGAAGCATGGTGCAAAAGCTTCTATGACAGGAGTGAAGTCGCAGAATGTCATCTTTGTGATCAGTGTCTGCAACGTCTCTGGGATTTGTCACAAACTGATTCAACTCAAAAGTTATCTGGAAAAATTAAGCTCTCAAAGAAATCTTGGCAGTCCTCTACCTTTTCCTGGATTTCAGGGAGCGATTTTGATTTGTGATCTCTTAAGTCCGTAACAATTTGCTATTTCTAATTTATTGCTTCATTTGTGACTGCTGCTACGGCAAGGTAAATTTATTCTGATTTGCACAACCTAAGTCCTTCCTCTGACAGTGACTAATTATTACCTGAGTTAAAATAATGAAAGTGTCGGAAAGTGTCCGAATGCAATTTGTTAGGAAAACATGTGGCATGCTGTGTTACCCCAGTCCAGAAAAGCCTAAGTGATCAGAAACCATGGAGAATTAAGAAATGTTTTTTCCCCTCAAAGGTTATAAATCAATGTAGAAAATTTTAGGAACTTTCACTGCAAAGAACTGAGTTTGGTGACATCAGGAGTGCTTGTGGGTTTTTAAATATCTTATATCTTAATAAAAAAGGGAACCCACCAGAGAATTACACAATAATGACATGAAAGGAGTAAAGAGAACCAATATTTGCTGAATGCCTACTATGATGTTCTTTACGTCACTGTCCTCGGTACTCACAGGCTTCATCTCATTTTGATTTTCACAACAATTCATTATGGACTCATTTTAAACTTCCTTATTTTATTCCCCAGAACACAGAGATATTGAGTTTATATAATTTTCCCAAGAACAAACTGATAAAAATTAGAGCTATATTTCAAACACTGATTTTTCTGACTCAAAATCTCATGCTCTTTCTGCCGTATCAAAATCCCACGTAAGGTTGACTTTTTTTTTTTTAACACACGCAGCAATTTAGATTATAAAATAACCCAACGGATGTCCTATTTAAGAAACTAGTTATCTGGCACCCTATGCATATGTAATAGAACTGATCATTAAAACAAGGAGTGATAAATGCAAACCGAAATGAGTAAAAGAACTTGGTAGAGAAACAGGGAAACCAAAGAATTCTTCATTTGTATTATTTCCAAAGCAATGTCTGGTCCAAGCCTGGATTCTCAGATTCTTTCAGACATCCAGCCATTCTATAACTCACTTCATCTCCAAATACTGTTCTTTAATTTCAAGACTCTTTTTTTTACAGATTTATGACCTAAATATATTATGCATGTCAGGATTACTCCAGGTAAAATATGTATAATCATAATAATCATGATGATAATGAAGAAAGTAACATTTAGGAAGCTCAAACCAACCAGAGGAAGAGCAGGCTTTCTGCTTTCAGCTGCACAGGAAACACAAAGTTCATGGAAAAGAGAATATAGGTTTTCTTCTTTTTTCTTAACTCAGATGCTAGGGCTCCTTACTTTCTTCAGATAAGAAATCTTAAAAATTCTCCATTTATAATACTGCTTCATTGTTTTTAATTGCAGCAGTAATACTTTATCATATGAATGCAAATAATTGATCTAAAAATCTCCTATGGATACATATTAAGGTTTGTTTCCAATCGTTTACAATCCGAAGTGATCCTTCAGTGAACACCATTATATGAATACCATTTCCTATTTCCCATCTGGCATGCTCTTCATGAGACCAGGAAGAGGAATACCATAAGCCCTCTGACATAGTCACCATTGGCTCTTTGAAACTTCTTTAGAATCATTATGGCAGGCACACAGGGTCTAGAAAATGTGTAAGTCTGGGAGAATAATATCTTCTCTTTGCAACTAATGCAAGGTCTACGCACAAGATCTCACACACAATTGGCTCTCAACAATTACTTATGGACTAATTTGTCTTTGGTACAGGAGAAGATAATGAACTCAGAATAGTCTCCTTTTACATCAACAACAAAGTCCTTTTCTTGGATTTCCGAAAATGGCCACCATCTATGTTTTGACAAATGTGTTTTGGTTCAGAGTAAGTGACTCATCCAAAGACTTGCTGCATGGATGACAGAATGGATGAAATAAGGGGAACCAATTAAGAATATTGACCACAGGAGTGCAAAAAATTTTACCCTGGAGATGATATCCTCATAAACAAGAAGGATTTTTTCATGAAATGAAATCAGAGGGTATATTTCCAGGAAAGCAGGAGGACACGTGAGGATCTAGTGGGAAGAAAATGAACTTTAGAGATGAACATACCTAAGTTTAAGTTTCACATCACAGAAACAAGACTGATTTCCAGCAAGTTCTTTCTTATTTGAAGCCTTAGTTTCCTCGCTTGTAAAATACATAAAATAAGACGTATTTTGTGTAAGAATTAAACAAAAAGGCATTTTTTTAGATACATAAAGCACAGAACAAAATCAAGCATAAGATGTATATTCAGCTAATGCAACTTCCTGTCACCTTCTGCTCTTGTCATTCCAAGTACTATTTCTAAGATAAAATAATCACATTCGGACATTAATGGGAGACTGATGCTCTAAGATTTGGGGCACTATAGTGAAGTTAAGATCACACAGGAATGGAGCTTGACTGCATGGATCCTGTCTGAGCCTTGTTTCTGAACCACGTAAATGCAATCACCACCCCCTTTCCTTTCAGCGACTCCCAGTACCATGGAGATAAGCAAGATACCAATTCACACAGTTGCATGGTTGAAGGAAATCATGCATGTGCAGCAATTTTCCCCATGTAAGTGCTCAGAAAATTATAGTTGATGATAGAATTTATTGGCATGTGAGGAAAGCAGCTCTTATCCACTTGCTATAAGTAAACGGAGTTGTTATTCTGCATTTAATTACCTGAAAAACTGCAAAGAACTCTACAAATGAGTGGCCATTTAATTATTGTCTACAAGTATGTCTAAAGCGAATGCAAATCACAGGCTCATAGACTTGTGGAATGTTACCATGGGGAGGGACCACCTCAGACTTTGGGAATAATAATATCACATCCTTTCTTTTTGAGTGGCTTGGCACATAGAGACGAAGTGGACAGTTCTGTTATATTTAATGTGTTTGAGCATGCTATGTAAAATCTGCTTTTATGCTATAGTATCTATTGAATATTTCCTCTGAGAACAGTTCTTGTTATTAGATTATATGATACAAGACGAGACCGGTCAATAAGGGACTTTTTTCCCAACCAGCCTACCAATGGAAGTAACTGTTTTTAAATTACTCCAAGACCTTCTTTGTAGGAGGCTAGGAAAAATATGCCCATGAATCATAAAATTGACAAGCCCTGGGGCTGAGTGGGCCTAGTCTAGGAGATGCAAAGAACAAAGATAAAGGTGCACTACAGGTATGCAGAGACAGTGAGAATTAATGTCAACAGAAGAAATAGCAATCGGATGAGGTGGGAGAGGCAGAATGATCTACTGAGAATGCACAACAAACCACAAACAACCTGCTCTGGAGAGAATAACACGCCTTACTAACATCTTAGGAGCAACAAAACAAAACAAAACAATGACTGTATTGTACAATCGAGGTCTAATTAGGCTAAAGAATGCTAATTCTCACTACTATTGCTTTTTTTTATTTGTCAGTTTAATCCACTTTCAGTCACAAAGGTTTTCTCCTTTTTCCTTAATCTTTTACCGTCACCAGGAACAGCTCACCTGTTTTAAAAATATCTTGACCCGAATAAGAAAAGCCCCTTTTGAATTAATTACTCCTCTCGGGGAAAGTGAAGGTACTTCCCTTAATTCAAAGTTAAACTTGTAGAGTGAAAGAGGGAAAGAAAAAAAAAACCCCAAATCCCCAAAACTCACAGCTCTCCCTTGCTGGTCAAACGGTCTAACAGGAGATGGGAAAAGGGTTGCATTTAAATATCTGTTTTGCCTATGAAGCTTCTTCATATCTCACAAAACCAAATTCTTCTGTAAGATTGACATTTCAGAAGAGGAGTCAAGGCAGACAGGTGAACTCAGATCAAAATGGATTTTGCCAACCTTCCATTTTAAAGGTCAAGGTTGTTGCAGACTTGTGTTGTGTATTTAGTCTCATGCTCCTGCCTTCATTTCCAGCATTGGGGGAAGTGCTAGTGAACAAAAGGAAGAGAATTCCTGAATCCTTCTGTTGCTCACCCTGGGACTACCGATGCCTGCAGAGGACGCCTGCATGAGGACAAAAAATGGCTTCCTGTCATGTGTGCTATTCTTCTCAAGGTGGAGGAAGGATGTTTAATTTCTGAATTTATGAGTCTTGGACCATTCTGGAAAAAATGACGTGAGATAACCTTGTCCTCCAGCCTACATTGCTTCAGACTGCTGTAGTCAATTGTTTTAAATGTTTATGCCTTCCTCTTCTAGGAGGATGAGACTTAAACTACTTGCTTTCATCCATCAGACCACTCTCTTGCTCTGGACTCTGATCTTGAAGAACTTTAAAGATCCGTCAAAGAGTGATGTATCCTCTGGTGACCTGAGATACTCCTTGGCCAACTTAATCTCATGTGCATTTATCTCCCTTGGCTTTTTGTTCCCATGGACCCTGGCCACACACTGAAAAGTCCTCACACCTCTTGCCATTGAGAAGCTCACAGTCAGTGAGGGGGCACCTGTGAAAAGAGGAAGCCAGGCCTCTTATCTTGGAGGGAGATGAAACATTTGTGCGAAAAGTTCTTAAAAGGGCTATTTTCATATGAACAGACTCTAAGCACATCCACTCAAGAGTGGTATTAAAATTTAGCCTAATTGTTCAATAAATGCTCTCTCTACAATGGCATATAATAGGAGTTTTACTGTTACAATGTTGTAAAAATTAATTGAAAAAGATCATATAGTTATATATCTTGTGGTATTTTGTGATATATTACAATATTGTGTAATATAGGGAAGGAAAAACTTTCCTGGACCTTCTTAGGGTTGGTCTGCGGGTATGTCTAAAAATTAAACTGACAGAGACAGATGAACAGAGCAGTATACACATTTATTTAATGTAAATCGTATGTGACATGAGAGCCTTCCTTAGGGAATAGGGACTCAAAGAAATGGTCAAACTTGAGTATTTTTATGCTAGTTTTGATGAAGTGTAGACAGTCATGGAAAAAGAAGAGAGGCCAGAGAGCTTGAGATTAAGGTATAGTAAGCTGGCTGAAACTAAACAAGGCATGTCCAGATTCCTTCTGGTGTCCCTCTGTCCTGCAAGATAAGGATGTTCCTTTCCTCTGGTATAAGGAGGAGACGTCCCACTTGACTCACGTGAGGGTTCTATGACCCGTTTCAGGGAAGAAGGGCAAGGGGAAGGTCAGAATGACTTCTGTTTTCTCCAACTCCTTCAGCTTGAAGTAGTTAATATGCCAAGGTGCCAAATGTTGGGGTCGCATGTTTTATACCTCATTTTTAATATTTTAAAATATCACAAAATTACAATACACAAGATTTTGTGCTATATTACAAACATACAGCATACCGTGTCAACACTGCGTACTTATTCCACACATGGCCACACACGATGAGAAAAAGATTCTGTGTGTTTCAAACTCAAGTAAGATATAAGCTAGTGGGATGTTAGTGCTAACAAGGCCCCCAGAAATGATGAGTAACAACCCCCTATTTTACAGTGACTTAACAGGGATCTAGAGATCTCTGAAAAGGGGTCTAGCGGCAGCCAGTTGGTTAACAGCAGAGCAGGGAATGGAACCCGGTCCTCCTGGGCCCCTGCCCAGCCAGCCCTCAGCTCCTGATTTTCAGCCACTGCTCTATTCTCTGTAGATTTGAGACGCTCAGGAAATGTCTTCGACACCATCGAATTGCACAAAACAAGCGTGTGCAACTGAACCACTTAGGTTCCTAATATTTGACATTTAACACCTCATACTGAGGACTATCTTTGACCCATCAGTGCTACATCTGAACCTGAAAGAAAAATGTTTATGTTTGTTATTAGACATATATATGCCTGTCTCCCTTCCCGGCTCTTGGAGACATATGTCTCTATTGTCAGCTCTGTTTCCTGTGTTTAACCCACGCTCTGTCTCCTCTGATTGCCCCTAATGGAGCTTGACAGTTGTAGAGTTAATCTAAGCCCTGGTCTCCAGGTTTTACCTCAGGAAACAATCGGTCTCCAGAGTGTTCCAGCTTCTTGCAAGCCTATATTCCCCCCGGGGTCCTTTCTCGGCCCAGCTGGGGAGCCTTTCCCATTGTCTGCCAAATGGACACCAATTAAGTCAACTGTTCCCCAATTAGAATTTTGCAGAGTTCCTCTTGTTCTCTTGTACTCCCCGCTCTCAAGCAAGGGTCTGTTTTTGGAATTAGTTACAGAAGGAGAAAAATAAATAAATAAATGGCAGCCCTTTCCTGTAACCCAATCCTCCTGGGCTTTTCCTGTCAGCCACTCACACAACTTGATCCTGGGATATATGGCAACTGCTCGGTAGCTCGGAGGTTTATCATCTGCATAATCCTTCCACCAGGCTGTTCTCAGGACAGGGCCCAAAGCTGAGGGCCGCTGCTCACCCAGGAGGGGAACTGGAGGATCGGGGAAGAGGCGGGAAAACTCCTCTGTACCAAGAAGGAAAAAAAAAAAAAACAAACAAACAAACCAAAAAACCCGTGGGTTTGCTTTGAAGAGATGAAAGCCTGGTGTTTTGCTTTCTGGAGGAAATGCCCCTCCATTTGGACAGCCGACTTTAAGGCAGATGTGTTCTTGTGATGAAGGATTTTGCAGAGCGCGGCATTTCCAGGCAACGTTTAAGATGTCAATCAGTGGTGTTTGAAATCACTCAGGCTGTCACAGCTGGGTGACACTGGGGCTGAGTCGGGGAGTCTTTAGAGAATGGGGACGTTGTTGACATCAGAATGCACTTGTTTGTGAAACACAGTCAATCACAAATAATATCTTCCTCAAGGAATCCTATTTATTGTCATATATTTTTAAGCATTTATGCGGCTTGTTCATTTGGCATGCTCACAAAGAACAAAGAAAGGCATGTGGCTTAGAGTCACACTTCTCAGACTGTAACGTGGGCACGGCCACCTGGAATCTTATTAAGATGCAGATTCTGATTCAGGAGACATGGAGAGGGCCAGAGGCCCCGCACTTTTCGAGAGTTCCCAGGTGATGTTGAGGCTTCCTACCCCTCACCATAGAATCAGTAACGAGAGAATCAGTAACGAGAGCTTAGATCGATAAGTGAACTGATAGGTAGTAAATTGACTAAGTTAATAGGTAAAAGATACATCGTTCTTGCTGGATGGGGTCCATGAAAACAAAATAAAATTAATACTTGAATGATGGGTTCAGATATGTCAGCTAAAACATCTTGTCAATCTGTGGTCAATTTTTCTTTCAGCAATACCAAATCATCTATATGCTCGTTCATTCATTCATTTTTTCGTTCGTTCATTCATTTGACGTTGTGTGTGTGGCATTCATTTATGGGTTCAGATACCAAAGAAACAGACTGTATAGGTCCCTGACCTCCAGATAAAACATAAAGAAATGGAAGTTCAGGACCTAGAGGTGTATCAATTGCCACATAAACAACAATCCCTAAAACGAAGGGGTTTAACACAGCCACAGGTTAGTGGGAGTAGCTATATGGTGGCTCCAGTCTCCCCACAGCACAAAGGTGACTCTGTGTGGCCTTGTCTACTTTAGACTCAGAACAGGCAGCGCCACAATCTGCTGGCTGACACCACGGACAGCCTAGCATCTATCTGGGAAGGGAAGAGCCTACCCAAAGCCACGAATAATGGAAAGTAGGGTCCTTAAGGGAATCAGCGGAGACCTGTGGCCACCATGTAAAATGGCCCAAATGAAGAAACCAAAATTAAAGACTCTGGAGGGTCAAAGAACAGAATCCATGTAAGCCACATATTTAGGAGAAGTCTTCGCCTGTAAATGGCAAATGAGTCATTTATGATAATTATGTATTTATTACTTTGATTATGGAAGTTAAATAAATGTTTACTGAAATAAATTAGAAAATAATGAAAAGCAAAAAAATTCTATAATCAAATTAATAAATGAGTATTTTCAATGGCTCTTTATCTTGATAAAAGCAACACCACATCAAAGAGTAAGATCTGAAACAAAAAAGCTAAAGGCCATAAAGGAAATTATATGTTATGGGGAAAAGGGCCCCCTTAAAAGCCTAAGATGACAATATATCAATGATCTAGGTAGGTTTTAAATAATGTGCTTCGTGCTTCCTGCGGGCTGCGAATGGAATTCCTCAGCTTGTCACAAATCACCCACAATCCCACCAGACTTCACTCAACAGTCAGATACAATAATGCAACAATCCTACCTCCACGTATTTTTCAGCTCTATGCCTATATGCCACAGCCTAAAGAACATACCAACTATGAGCAAAACAAAGCTGACTCAATTTTCACTGAATTATATTTGTTTGGAAAGTGATCAATAAACCTCCTGTAGAAGGAAAATTGACATCTACACTTGAAAGGGAGCATGACTTGCCTGAGAAGCCATTTCTGTCTCTCGGTGCTTTCTTGCTTCAGAAAAAGAAAAAAAAGTGAATGTATCTCAAGTTTGTGAGAGTCAAACACCAGTCATTCATCGAGCTTCGAACGTTAAGAAATGATGACATCACAGTAGGACCTACACATAGTTGTTCATGTTCTCCTTCTTTTATGTTTGACAAATCTCCCAGCCTTTGCCTTCTTTCTTTGGTTCCTGCAGTCGCCTGTCACCCAACGCTATATCCTGGGCAGTTTTCCAGGCTTGATGTCCCTTGCTATTCTTCTCTCTGGTTGTTGTCCTAAGAAAGTAATAGCATAGCATTATTAAAATATCATTACTTTCTATGGGGAAAAGTAAGAGAATGCTTTTATTTAATTCTCCACTAATGAGGCCACCTGGAGAGGTGCCCAGAGAACCTGCAACTCCAGTTTTCAAGTGATGGGAAAATATCCAGATCTTGATGGGACCCAGCATCAAACTTTTGGGGGGGGTGTGTTGAGATGACCCTGTCATTTTTCACTAGGGACTTATTCCTACTGTCTTAACTGACATCATCAGCAGAGGTGTAGAAATCAAGCCAGAGGGACACACAAAGAATATTTCTGTCCTGACCCAAAGCAGGCCAGCCTGAAGCATTTACAAGAAAGTTTGTTTTCAGGAAATGTGCAGCCCAATTACACTCTCCCCAGAGACATGAATAGTTCAGATAGCACTCAGATAAGCAACCACAATTTTGGGAACTTCATGAAAAAAACAGACCCAGCAACTTTTTTGAGGCTTGGCCTTCCCTGGTTAAAATAGCTCTTGGAGGGAGAGGCAACCTCGCCTGGTGGTCTCCGGATCGAAGTTAGAATCAGGAGATTCAAAGTGTTTTGACTTCAGCTTCCTCTCTCACTTGCTGGGTGGCCTGAGGAGTAAAATGAAGGCCAACCTCTGGAATTGATACAAAGGGGCAAAAATGATCCATCTCGCATTCTTTTTGAATTGATTCATTGGTCTAATGAATGGGGTCAAAGCAGTAATTACTGTCCAGCCTGAAGAGTAGAGGTGGGATTTACGGGCAAGTCATTTGAGGCATGTTCGAGTCCTCTTGAGCAGAATCCTTCTTGCTTTATTTACCAGTACAGTTACTTAAGACTCTGAAAGCAGTGGGAGCTCTTCATAGCCTCTGGCCATGGCACTTATGTCTTGGAAGGTAATTTTAGACATATCGATGTGGTGACCTCACATTAGCTGATGTAATTCACTCATCTTTGAGGGGTTTAGAGAACACCATAGAGAAGGCATGGCATATATATCAGACAGGTTTGATGAGGTAGAGAGTCATACTTTGGATTGGAAGAAATGAGAGAGATCTACTTCCGGGGGATACTATGGAGACTTAATATGATTTGAGGGCAAAACACATTTACTGAGCTCTTCTATTTACTATAATATGTAAACTCTTGTGCCTATATCACTCTACGGGTAAACAGATATCTTTTGATGATATAGGCTGTAAGGGATAAAAGTCCGAATCAGCTTACTTTGAACAGTAAGTGGAATTTATTGCCTTGTGCAACTATAAAGTCCCAAGGTGTGGGGAGGAGAGATTTGATCCCAAGCTCACCTCCATTTCTTGGAGAATCTCTACACTGGGCCTCCTCTGCCCATTGGCTTGGCCCATAGGCCCTCAGCTCCACTAATGGAAATATGGCTGCAGAGTTTCAGAATTCACACCCAGGCATGGCACCATCCAGAAAAAGGGGACTCTTTGCCCTGTTCCTATGTGATGTCTTAGGCTTCCTTGTAACTGGATTAATATCTCAGTCCTGAACCCATAAGCGTGTCAAGGTAGACAAGATTAGGCTGATTGTCTTGTGCTAATTCAGACTTGAGTGGGGCTGAATCTTGAGTCAGTCCTTCCCAACTAATGGTTGCTACCAATTGGGAAGAGGTACAGTGGATGCTGGGGAGCCAATGGTGTCCTTTACAGTAGGAATGATCACTGCCTTCTAAAGGTAAATAAATTGTGTTGTGTTAAATGATTCATTCCAAATCCCATAGACAGTTTGTGCTGAAGCCAATATTTTAATCCACACCGAGGGTGGAATGATACAAAGATATCTCCATGGCAAAGTGATTTTTCAAAATGCAAATCTGATCGTATTATTCCCATCGTCAATCTCCAACAACAGATCCCACGACCTGCAGGAGAGAAACCAAATGCCTTGGCTTGACTTTCAACTTTCAAACTTTCAAACTTTGCCTGGTTTTCTGCCTTTTATCCCAAATTTACTTCGTATTAAACCATTTGACATTCCCTATGCACTTTTTAAATTCTACTTCCATGCCTACTCATCTGACAAAGCAGTATTACTTTAATGTGGCATTGGATCAATTTTCAAATGGTGTGGCAATTATCCGTATGTCCATAGTATACAAACAGGATTAAATGCAAGGTCTTTAGAGTCAGCTAGACTAGCTTGTGAACTGTTAATTCCCAGGCAGCACAAAGGACTTGCCCAAACACTGTGTTTAGAAACCTGATGACAATTCAGCCTGGCTTCCACCTGTACTAGACCATGACCTTAAGGGTGACCCTAGATGCTACACTGAATCTTTGCTCATGAAAACACTATGCCGCCAAACCACAGAATGTACATTGTCCCAACCCACTTTGCCAACTCATTTCCGGGAAGTCTCCATTGACCCCCCACTTCTGTAATTTTCCATTTCTCTATTGCCCACCTCTCCCTTTTTTTTGTCTTCCCTTTGTCACCTCCCCATAATCCTTTTTAGTTCCCTGACTGTTCTCCCTTTAAAAAATTATCTTTGTCCAACTTGAACTTGAGTTCAGCTTCTCACTGGAGTCTCTCTCCCTTTTTGCAACAGTCTGAACAAAATCTGCCTTTTCACCTTCACCAGGTGTCCAGGGAAGTTTCTTTTTAACAATGGTTAGACTCCCAGATCTGGTACTTAATAGTTAAGCGGTCCTTAGCAAATTAGCTTTCCTAAGCCTTCATTTTGTCCACTCATAAAATGAGAATAATGAAGCTCACCTCACGAAGATAAGTACATTTAGTAAAGACACTGGAACTTAGTAAACCCATAATAAATAGCAGTGATTAATATACTCTTTCCATGTCCTAGAAGATCCCAACTCTGAAGGTCAGGGCTGTGTCTTCATTGACTTTGTCTCCTCACTGCAAGTTCCAAGCCTGCCAAGGCATCCGGAGTGTCCTCACAGCTGTCTGTAAGTTTTATGTGTCCAAACCATCCCCCAAGATTTCTCCCAAATGTTCTCAAGTCTTTCTTTCTTGCTTGTTTATCTGTCTTTCCCAGGCCTTCCTTTCAATTCTGTGGTAGCTAAGTGGTGACCTTGAATTTCATTGGCAAAGATCCAGCTATAAGGCAATCTTATCCCTGGGGTACTTTGATAACCTGAGAGTGTTCCATGAAGGTTTTATACCCTTTTAATTTTTAAGATTTCTTTATTTCAGAGAGAAAGAGAGAGTGAGAGTGAATGGAGAAGGGACAGAATGAGAGGGAGAGGGAGAGAATTTCAAGCAGACTCTGTGCCAAACACTGAGCCTAATGTGGAGCTTGATCACATGACCCCAAAATCATGACCTGAGCGGAAACCAAGAGTTAGTCGCTTAACCGACTTAGCCATCCAAGCACCCCTTGTATCCTTTATTTGACCTTTGCCTTGGCAGTTTTTAATCAACTGAATGGCATACCTGACATTCGTCCCTCAAAGGCTTATTAACCTTATTTCTAGAAGCCTTCCTATTGTCTAGCCTCACAAGGCCCATAATAGCTGCAATCAACCTGTTTCTTTTCATCTCTGCCTGCAAACTGATAACTTTCCTCTTTGAGCTCATCTTATTCTTTTAATATCTTACTAAACTCAATGGCAACCATTCCATTCCATTCCAAACTATTCCATTTTTCATTTTTTCCTCTTCATTCAGTAGAGGTAATCCATCTTCCAAATGAACCCAGGCTGTAGTAGTCTCATGCTGTTTATCTTTGTGTGGTGAGCATCTCCTTATCTCCAGCCTACAGTACTCATTTCCACCCCTCTATGGCCCGACTGCTAAGCCAATGGCATGTATTCTTCACTTTTGTTATGATAAAGCCTCACTTTGGACACTAATTCCTATACTTACCCAGATAAGAAAGACTACTTTGTGGTAATAAAACCCAAATTTCGGGTGCTTGTCACACAAAAGATGGTTTCTTCCTTCTTCAAAATCCTTGACTCATGTTTTTTCCGCCTGATATAGTTTTTGGGATTTACATCTTTCTGGGACTCTGTGGTAGAAGAAAGAGCATAAAGAGTTCACATCCTCACTTAGAAACCTTGAATTAGAAAAGACACTGGTCATGTTTCCTCACAAACTATTGGCCAGGATTTAGTGGCCTCAACATGAAGAGTCTGGGGAAATATACAGAGCAAATGGATTATCCATACTGAGCACTTCTACTTTGCCCCATCTCTCTCTCTATCTTCTTCCCACTCCCCCAGATTCTGAGTTGAGAGAACTTTCTATCTCTTTATGTGTCTTTATCTTTGGACATTCAGAAGAACAAGAGGACACCAGAGGGAAACATCCCATGGAGGGAAAAATGGTGACTTCAAGTTTCTTGTGTGGCAGGGAAGAATAGCAGGAGAGCTATTATTAGGAGTGTAACATCAGTACATTTAAATGAAATGGATTATTCCTGTAGAGTACAGAGTCAATTTCCCTGAGGAGGTATTTTCGGGGAGGAAGGGAGATTGTGTGTGGTTTTGTTTATTTTGCTTTTGCTTTTGAATAGTAATACCAGCTTCAACCCAATCCTGGAAACTCCAGTTTAGCAATCTGAGGTGAGGCCAGGATTCCAACAGGTCTCGGGGTAGTTTGGATGATCATTTTTAAGTTGAGGGACCTCTGGACATGAGTCAAGCAGGAAAATGGGAAGTTCTACTAAGGACCCAATGTAAGGGGTAAGAGATTGAAAAGCTGGCAAAAAAGTAAAAAGACATTTAAAGAGACTGCTGATACAATGCTAAGTCGGTGGGAAGGTCTAGTCATCTGCAGTAGAAGAGAAGACAGTGGGGAGAGTAGAATGTGAGATGCATACCCCTGGAGGCCTTAGTTTCTCCATTCGCCATCCATTTACTTAGTTAACACTTATTTAATAGCTCTGGTCATCAGCCAGAGACTCTGCCAGGTGCCAGAGCCACAGTGGCCATGAGAAGACAGCCATGGCCACTGTCCTCACTCCCACACCCCCAGCCAGTGGACATAGAGGGTAAGAGCCAAATATGATGTAGCAGTGGTAGCAGAAGAGCACAGAAGGGGCTTGAGTCAACCAGGGAAGTCTCCTGGAAGGAAGAGGATCATTTCCAGAGCTGAAAGTGTGACTTCAGTAACAGGGGCCACACTCTTGGATTTTTTCTTCAATGAATGAGGTATGCAAAACAAACAGACCAGGATTTAGGTCTCTTTGTCCACAAAATGCCAGGAGGAAGACACATGTAGAGGCATACAGACCTGGAGGCAACATCAGCCCTGGCGTTAGATGTGGGACCTGAACATGTTTCCTGTCTGGCTCCCCCTTCTTCAGTGATACGATGAACATTTTAACACCTGAGAGCAGGCCAGGTCATTCTTTTTTTTTTTTTTTAAAGGTTTTCGTTATTTACTTGACAGAGAGAGATCACAAGTAGGCCGAGAGGCAGGCAGAGAGAGAGGAGGAAGCAGGCTCCCCACTGAGCAGGGAGCCCGATGCGGGGCTCCATCCCAGGACCCCGAGATCATGACCTGAGCCAAAGGCAGAGGCTTAACCCACTGAGGCACCCATGCACCCAGGCCAGGTCATTCTTTTTTTTTTTTAATCTTTATTTTTTTAAAGATTATTTATTTATTTGAGAGAGAGAGAGAGAGAGAGAGAGAGAGAGAGAGAGTGAGAGAGTGAGAGAGAGCATGAGAGAGGAGAATGTCGGAGGGAGAAGCAGACTCTCCATGGAGCTGGGAGCCCAATGTGGGACTCGATCCTGGAACTGCAGGATCATGACCTGAGCTGAAGGCAGTTGCTTAACTGACTGAGCCACCCAGGTGCCCCAGGCCAGGTCATTCTTGAGGATTGAATGAGATCACCTGGCTAGAGCAGCTAGCCCTGGGTCTGGCTTAATGACTGTTCTCTTCCTTCCTCCTCTGCCATTTATCGCCTTTCAAATAAGAAAGGAATAATAACACTGAGAGAAATAATAATAATTTTAGATACCACTAGTACTACTATTACTATAAATATATCATATTATATAACAATCTAAAATTTATACCATACTCTTATACACCTGATAATTGACATACCATTTCTTGTTCCATTTTCCTCCCTCTCTCCTTTCCTTCCTTCCTTCCTTCCTTCCTTCCTTCCTTCCTGTCTTTGCCTACATAGTATTTTGACTGGCTTAATGGGTAATTAAAGTAATATAACAGAACAATTGAATTAAAATCAACGTGAAAAAATACAGAGAGTGACAAAGTGATACTAATAACAAGATAGGCTATGATTCCCTTATTTATATTTTGGGCAAAGAGCTGGCTTTCAGCTTTCTTGCAACCAAAGAGAAAAGAGAAATATTCCTGTATATATATTTAATAACATCCATGAAATAAATAATCACCAGTTGCTTTGGAGATTCACAACTACTAATTTCAGACTGGCATTTCTTCCTGGGGGTCTTGTAAGTGGGACACTGTACACTGCAGTGAGTAATGTTCAACACAACCTCCCAACATATGGGGCAAAAGTAACATTGGGCTCTTTCCTCCAAGATCCCTACTGTGGGCTGATGGTTGACAGAAGTTCTCATGGGGAGGAGAGAAAGATGGGGGTGATTTTACTAGCAAGCCTCTCTTGATTTGGCCTGATCTAGGGGCAGATGACATTTTAGAGTTTGAGGAGAGATGGCTTCACTGTGCTTGTAAGAACTCCCCCATGGACGCTCCCAAGTATTAAGCGGCAAGGAGCTCAAGACATCCCTACCTGGCAGCTCACACAAATTTATTTCTCAAATCCACATTTTCCAACTCAAAGTCCTGGAATCTTTCCATCAAGAAATGCAAATGTTAAAGGATCCTGACAAAGTGCTTCCTCATACTCCTTAGTCCTATTTCTTCCTCATTTGCCTTCAGTCTTGCGGCAGGGAAAAGCATGGATCATCACTCTCCTACCTTGAAGTATAACCAGCGCCTTGCCTGGGAAATGAATCCAGAATGTTCTTCATAGTACAGCACCTCAGAACTGCAACAAGCATTCTCTGTGTCTTGTGGGTGTTTCAGAAGTTGATTTGATATTCTTACAGTTTGGGAAGTTTCTTTGTGTTTTAAAATAAACATTATTTTCTAATAGTAGTAAAGGAGAGGCCTAATTGAAATCCAATTGGGTTCAAGGAGGCCCTGCAGACCCCTAATGCTTAGGTAATCAGCCAGTCGTTGGCACAGTGAATCGAGAGTGCTCCTTCCAGTGTAGCCTCTTGAATGACTCTGGTCATGGAGCCAATGCCCACCCGGTAATGCACCAGTGCTGCCATGTCATAATATTCCCAGCAGCAGGAAGAAGCAACTTGAGCACGGCTGTTTCCATGGGGTCCCAGGAGCTCTTAGGACACCTGGTCTTCCACGTCCACAGACGGTTTCCCTGGTATAACCTGTAGTCATTGGTGCACCCAAAACATAGATCCCCTGCCAATCGCTCAAAAGCCCTCGACAGTGGAGATTTAACATTTTTCATCTGTGGGCAGTTCTAAAATAAGACCCCTCCCACCCACCTTTTGGAACTCTTCTTCAGATGCAAAGGGAAGGAGCAAACGTCAGAACACCGTGGAACCTCACGCAGTCAAGTGCAGAGGAATTACACGGTGTCTAGAGCCTGGGCCCTGGATCCAGACTGCGCTGGATGGTGAAGGACTCCCGAAGCCATCCCTTTGCCCCTCTGTGCCTCAGCCTCTCAGTTTGTCAAACTGAAGGTAAAGTAACTGTATAGGGTTACTGAGAGGATTGAATGATCTGATACATATTGATTATTTAAAACACTGCCTAACAGTTTTTTTGTTATTAAAAGCTGTAGTCCCGGGGTTCTGAGGAATATACAGAATACACCCAAGGTAACTTCGAGTGCTGTATAGACCTCAAATTAAGTAGAGTTTTAGGGGAATCTCAGGACTCTAAGCTCATTAAACAAATGAGAAATAAACATTTTTGTTTTCTGTGCTAACTCCTTCTCATAGATAAGTGCTTTACACACATAATCACCTACAACTTTCTTGCCACCTACGAAGTAGGTATCATTAATCTGTTAAGATACTAAGCTCCTTTCTCTAGAGAGTATGATGACCATATTGGGCTAATGGCTTTAATACTTATCTCACTTAGACAGTAAAATACAGGATATCCAATTAAATTTGAATTTTAAAAAATGGCATTTTAGTATAAATATATCCCAAATATTACATGGGACATATTTAAATTAAAAAAGTTATTCATTTGTTTACCTGAAATTCAAATTTAACTAGGTTTCTTGTATTTTTACTGGCTACATCTGGAACTCTAACTACAGGGAAGTATTTTCTGGTTGCCGAGTGCTGAGCTTAGCCCTATATACAGTTTCTTACATTTAGATGATACAACAAGAACCAAGCCACGGAGAAGGACAATTATGGTTCAATTTATATAGCTCTTTACCAGCTAGTCTGATCTCTTAGCCAGTATGCCAATTGCCAACATCACTTCTGGCACTGACACATTCTATCATATTGCAGCAGATTTTCTACATAATTAGCCTTCAACTGTGCTGGGGAGATTCTCCAATGATAAGCTATAGGCATGACTATTAAAAAACATCACCAAAAACAATTAGAAGCCATTTGAAGGAAAGAACAGAGCTTTGAATTTAAACACACATAGATTCAAGTTCAGGGTCTACCACTGGCTGTCTCTAGGATCCTCGTTTGTACCATCAGTTAATGAACATTGTCTTTGAGGGGTTTTGAGCAATTAAATTCAGAAGTCTGTGTCAGAGCTCAGCTTAGTACAGCATGTGTTGAGGGCATTGAGTGCCTGCTTTCTACTTTCTCTTCCCATTCTTTATTTTTATTTATTTCTTTCTTTATATATATATATAATATATATATATATATATTTTAAAGATTTTCATTCATTTATTTGACAGAGAGAGAGAGATCACTAGTAGGCAGATAGGCAGGCAGAGAGAAGGGGGAAGCAGGCCCTCCACTGAGCAGAGAGCCCAATGCGGGGGTCTATCCCAGGACCCTGAGATCATGACCTGAGCAGAAAGCAGAGGCTTAACCCACTGAGCCACCCAGGTGCCCCTATTTCTTTATTTATTTTTAGAGAGGGGGTAGGCGCAGCAGGAGAGGGAGAGAAACTCCATGCCTGAGGGTGGGCTGTGAGGGGCAGGTGTGTTCAATCTCAGGACCCTGATATCATGACCTGAGCTGAAATCAAGAGTCAGGAGCACCTGGGTAGCTCAGTCGGTTAAGTGTCTGCCTTTGGCTCAGGTCATGGTCAGACTCCCTGCTCAACTGGGAGTCTGTTCCTCCCTCTCCCTCTACCTTCTCCTACCACCACTCATGCTCTTTCTCTTACTTGCTCACTCTCTCAAATAAATAAAATCTTGAAAAAAAAAAAAGAAATCAAGAGTCAAATGCTTAACCAACTGAACCACCCAGGTGATCACTTTCCATTCTCTAATAAGATGTTACAAGTATAAAGATGTTAAATTCTTCACCTAAGCCAACATCTCCAGAGAAAAACCATTTTCAGTGTTCCCTATAATGAGGCACACATCAGTAACCAGAACTGGGAGATCTGATGAGGACTAGCCCAACTGGGCAGACATTTCAACAGTGGGAGATGATGAAGCTGGTTTCCAGAGCAGGCTCCCCTTTCAAATCGGTATAGTCTGTTGTGTCTATGGGAATTTTTCTGTGGGGTGCAAAAAGCAAGACAGCCTGAAGATAGAATTTTTATCCAGGTATCTGAAGGAGGATAGACATGAAATAGGTAGCCTGAAGCCTTGTTTCAAAGAAATGCTGAAATTCAGACTACGTGCCTATGAGATCTGAAAAATGGGTGTGCCAGATTCTGGACAAACTGGCTAGTGAGTGACACAGGATTTCCCCTCCGTGTGCTACTTACAGAATCCATTGCTGTAGCAAAGGATGTCTTGGTGGCTAAATTTGCATGAAAATGACAAGTAGTCCTAGGACACCCAACCAAACCTTCCAGTGGAGCCACCATGCTAGTTTAGCCATACTGGGCAGGCAGGAAGAAAGTCAGCTCTGGTTATGCTTGCGTTTGTTTATTCAGAGCCCATTCATATGGTATACCCCCCTTCTGTAGGGCCATTCCTGTTTTCTAAGACTAGGAGCCATGCTGCACACACATCAGCTTATGCCCTCTTTTATCTAAGGGCGGCATGAAGGAAATGAATCTGAACTTCAGTTTACCTCTCCTCTGTAGCAGGTTCAAAGGCTAAATTCCATTTTTCTACCTTAGGCAGGCTTTGTAGTATCTCCAGCATAATATGAAATTTGCTTGTGAAATAAAGACAAACACGGGCTTGACAGAAATGGCATAAATAATCAATCCTTCGTATATTTATATAGAAGCCAGGTGCAGCTCATGGATGATTACTGCATACTTTATTTCTTTGCTTTTCCAAGAAATTCTGATAGATGGAGTGGGGTAGTCTGACATCATGGGGAAATGTCCCTCCCATATTTCTTGAAAAATAATCAAGCCTAAATCAGGTCTGGTTAATGTGGAGGGAAAACAGAATGGGAATCTACGAAGCATCATCTTCAGAGTAAGTCACAATTGGCATTTTACAATCCTCTTTCAATCAGTTTTTCAAACTTCGTAACATGTGCGTATTGCATTACAATTTCATGATGAAAAGTCTCGTACAAGGAATTGGAAACATTTTATGGGATGAACTTATTGGTGAGGTTTCCAGCCTCAGTATGCAATCCCCAGACACCAAAATAACTTGGGACCTATTCAAATATTCTCAGCAACACATGAGAAATGCCAAGTTCCGCAGAGAACGGTGTGTGTTACATGTTTGTTGAATACACATCTTCACAGCAATATGGTATTCCACTTATTAATTCTGTTTGCCACAGATGGCTTCATTATGTGTATTTAATTTTAGTGCTTAAGTAAACATACACTAAGGGTGTGTAAGAAAAACTCAAGATCTCCTTAAACAAAAAGCAAAGACTGTGTGGTGGTGTAGAGGAGCTTGCTAGGAGCAAATCTATCCTAAAGTAGTTTGGGGGAAATCTCTTCAAAGGCTTGGGGACTGTGTGTCTTTCTATTTGTGATGAGGTGGAGAGCTAGAGGTGGGGGGAAATAAGATACTAATCAATGAGGCCATAATTTGCAACAGCCGTTACAGTGATCTTATTTTTCGCGCAATGATTGCCACATGTGGATGGTGCCGATGTCCAAACACATGGGAGCACTTCTCTTTCCCTAAGACAAATGAAGATTTTCACTTTGTTTGGTAAACTTGTCAAGATTTATCACTTAGTCATGTGCCATACATTAGGGTGTTTATAAAATTTGGCTTTCTACACTCTGGTTATGTAGTTTTATGATTTCAACAACATGGCAGTGATGAAACCAATGTTTTCTGGATTCAGATTTATCTCCAGTCTCAGAGTGGACTGTGGGGAGCACTTGAGTGGTTAAAAATAAGAAAGCAAGGAATCCCTGTCTGAGTACACAGCAGCCCCAAGAACATTCCCCTGCTCCTGCCCCCTGCATCCTGGAAAATGATGATTGGGTAATCATGTGCAATCCACTTTGACTGGAAGAGGTTGCGGTAATCGGGTCTTCCTGCTTTTCATTGCAAAATGAGCCAAAATGCAACTTCCGAATGAGACAGAATTGAATGGAATATTAAACTTCTTCGTGTGAGATGCACAGGTGAAAGTCAAAGATGTTTCTGAGGAGACTGTGAAAATAGGTCAAAGACAAGCTCCAGAATACTACCTACACCTGTTAAATCTGTGGACAAAATAAAACGTTTCAGGAAGACACAAATCTTGCCTCTATTTCAAAGGTCACCTCACAAAACAGAACCTCTACTGTTTGGGCCAGAAACCAAGCTAATCTGAGTTCCCATGACTTCTCCAAAACATGTTCGACCCACAGAACCTGTGCTTTTTAGAAGCACATTTAAAAGGACATTAAAACGCAATTATTCGTTATGGAGATGTTGATTTACCGTTGAGGCTTAACATTTAGGAAGCTCAAATCAGCCAGAGGAAGAGCAGACTTTCTGCTTTCAGCTTCAGAGGGAAACACAACATTCATGGAAAAGAGAATATTCTGGAAAGCTCTCTGGGTCTGGGAGACTTTCCTTCCCTGGATCATCCTAGACATGTTTAATTTCATAGACATTTGATAGATTTTCCTTTTAACTTAAGGAAAGTGAGGAAAGTTTTGCAGAATGGGGGAAAGAATACTGTACGATATTGTTGAATAATAATTTTGAAGGTGAACATTTTTTTCTCAACATTTTTTTTTTGCCTTTCCACAAAGGCAGAGGAATCTTTATATCTTATGTATCCTTATCATAGTGGCATATGGTTGATACTCTTTAATTATTTATTGGTGGAATAAATATATTGATTTTGTTAAGCACTGTCATCCCGTTATTTAACATAGTACCTGGAATACAGTAGGAACTCAGTATCTCTGTTGGATGGATGAATGGCTGATAATCCGTGGGCCAGGGCAGATGTGTCATGGTACGTTGGAAACCTCCCAGATGATGCATACATATGAACAATTAGGAGCATGCCTGCAGAAATATATAGACTCTCACCCAAAAGGCCCTCTGTTACTGAGCCCAGAATTTCCTTGAGAAGACACAGTACATATCATATGATAACTCCCTGGCTGTAACTCGTGCCAATTAAAGGCATTTGCTCAGTCTTGGACACTCGGTTTACTTTAAAACATCAGATACAAAGTCTACAGAGGGCTCAGTGTTAATGGCAAATACAAAGTATCTGCGGCAGCTGATACATCTTTTGGAGAACCATTCTCAAAGATCTGTTTTTTCCTACCAATGTCTTTCCTGCCTAGATAATAATTACCTGAGAAATGTGACCCAAGGGAATAGGCACTTTGGTAAGTTTCTCCATAACTTCAGAAAAATTCTAAGAATTCTGTGCTTATTGGAACCTTAATAAGTGGTTCCAGATTTGGAAAGTAGCACTTCCCATTACTTCACCAAAAAAAGTCAGTTTGAACAAATGGAATTGAAAAACCAAAACGAAGGAGTAAGATACAAAAATATGACTCCATGCGGGAACTGTTTAATGCAATGAGGTCAAGGACTTGGGAACAATGGATGATAATGGGTTATTCTTAAATATTTGAAAAATCTATTTTCTTTACTAAAGAGAAATTTAATTTTCTTATGCATGCGTGACTATGATGTCAGAGGAAATATCCTCAGGGTGGTGGAGGTGGAAATCATTAATTTCTGGGGACAGTCGTTCTTCCACTAAAAGGCTTAAGATGATACAGTAGAAATGGATGCCACTAAAATGAAAATCCATGTTTTTAATTTAATTTAATTTATTATTTTTTTAACTTCCAACCTACATCTATTCTCTCTCTCTTTTTTTTTTCTTTAATTTTCAGAAGCCGAATACACAGATACTCAACAGATGGACAAAGGCTGCATTGAGGAGAGCTTAAATAAACACCTGCCCTTCTTTTGTGTGGCATTTCCACAATTTATGGGTGTCTCCGATGATCATGGGACATTCTTGTTCAGGAGGTAAAAGTCCTCTTGCTCTAAAGTAGATGTGGGTGTATTTGTAGATTTCCACTACCACTATAGGGACAGGAGAAGATGATGAGACCTCGCTTGCACTCCCTGCTGCAGAAACAACGACGATGACAACAACAACAACAAAAACAATTTGTTATGTTGGCTTTTCTAATCAGATGCATGCTTTACCAAAGTTTGGGGGAAGGGCCTGATAGTGAAGACAAAGAACTCATCCCTTCCTTTGAATCCTACAAGAATAATAAGTATTTCTCTCTTCTTGTGAACTAAGCAGGCATCATAAATAAATGTATGCTTAAACTGTTATATAACAACAAACAAACAAGAAATGAAAGCCCACGACCATCCTAACATTGTCCTTCAAGACACAGGCAGTTTTTCCTTAGTGTCTATACCATCAATTCAAGAGACTTCTGTGGGTCTTATTTTTTATTTTATTTTTTTTAAATGTTTTGATATATTTTATTTCAAATTTTTTCCCTCTGTACTCAACATGTGAAGCATCAAATTAAAATTAAATCGCTTTTTTTAATCGAGATATAATTGACAGAGTTGCTGACCACAATAGTCTAGTGAACATGCATAAAGTGAATCTGATTAAAAAGTTTCATAAATTCTTCTTTTTTGGGTTTTATCAATGCAGAGGTTCTATTTTTATCCTTCCAGATACACAGTTTTCTCACATTCGAATTTTGTTGCAAAGAATCAAAACCCTCACATTATGTTTCCTGGACAATTTGCCTTTTTGTTTCTTAAATTCAAAATAGCCATATAAAATCTCCATGGAAGCCATAAAGATGTCCCTCTTTGGTTTATCCCCTTTCGGGATGGTATCCTTTTGTGCATACAGTTGGGGGTGGAGTATGGATGGTACAAAATGCCAAAACTATCTTTTATCAGACAAAGAATGTAAAGAAGTCCAGGCAACATCCCAGGACAAAAGCCTGACCTCTCCGGCCTCTGGGGCCTGAGGCCTAGACAATCATCCAGCCTGCGATCTTTCCTGAGAATCGCTGCAGGGAAGATCTGAGAAAAAACAGATATTGCATCTTTTAGGAGCAAAGTCTGAGGTCTGAAGATCCATCAGGGTCTGGCTCTATAAAGAACAAGGTCCAGAGCTCCTTCTCAAAGTAACTGAATAAAGGAAAAAGTCAGCTGTACAGATCTCAATTCTTTAAAATTTAAAAGCTAATTTTGTGTCTTTTAGTCAATTTCCTGCACAGGAAGGAAGAATTTATTAACTGCCTTCTGGTATTAAATGGAGTGCTAATGGGTAAGTACAACAATTCAACAGGTGCCAAGTGGATATATAGAGGCATTATATCAATTTTAATCATAACGTCTTGCAAATGCATTTGTAGAGTGATAGCTTCTCCCTCCTCCCCCTGCCCTGCCCCACTGCATCTGTTTTGGAAACCTTTCTTTCTCCCAAATAATGAAATGGCTGTTAGAACGTATTCCAGAAAAGAGAACGCTAAGTGGTTTCTTTTTTTTTTCTTTTTTTTTTTTAAGATTTTATTTATTTATTTGACACAGAGAGAGATCAGATCACAAGTAGGCAGAGAGAGAGGAGGAAGCAGGCTCCCTGCTGAGTAGGGAGCCCGATGCTGGCCTCGATCCCAGGACCTGGAGATCATGACCTGAGCCCAAGGCAGAGGCTTAACCCACTGAGCCACCCAGGCGCCCGCTAGGTGGTTTCATTTATGAAATCCTCCTATGGAAATGTGACTGTACAGTTCTAAGTAACAGGGAGGACACAAGAACAATTGTTCGGCTTTTTAAAAAATTAACACTGACCAATGCAGTCAAGGGTCTGAATCAGGCATGGAGACAAATTCTGATTCAGAGCCCAAGATGGCAACCGAACCAGGAGCATTTATATAAAATACACTCACATGCCCTTAATACAAGAATGTATTAAGATGTGACTTCTCTACGACAGAACGATGAATGTTCCCTGCTTTAAGGACTCCATTCCATTTTATTCTTCACCTTTTCTGCAGAAATTCTGCCTGATTCAGTTGTCCATAACAACCAACTATGTAAAGCCATGAGCCTCGTATGTTTATGACAAAACACAGGCCAATAATGAGGGCTGCCTCACCAAGCTCATTTAGACTAACGTGTCCTCTTACGTGGAGGAGGCGTCACTTAGAAGAGTAAAAGAGAGATTTCTTCCAGAATGAATTTTGTCTAAAACCAAACATCAGGAGCGGCATCATTTATTATTTCTGCAGAGGGAGTTTTTCACTGAGCCCCCCCCACCCTGCACCCTGACTCTTGGTCATTTTTCTGTCCAAGCCACTCCACTTCATCTTCTCCTTCCAAATGGAAAGCAAGATGACCTCAGATGAGGATCACTACAACTTTGATTAATTCTCTTTTCTTCAAGAGTTCTGGTGGGAGGAGAGCAACAAGCCTTTTCTTCTTTTTGGTTGTTGTCCCCAAATTTCTTTGAGTATTAGGGTTTACCTCAACTTCCCTTTGAACGGTTAGTCCTTTCCCCCCTTTATTTATTTTAAAAGGATAAGAAAAGGTAAAGAGAACACTTGCAAGGGAAATTTCATGATTGAGTAAAATTGAAATCTTCGCCATGATCCTGGAAGAACTTGGAGGAACAGAGTATTAGTAGGACATTTTACAATTTTGGAAGAAATTAAGAATGTGAAAATTAAAGAAATAAAGAGCTACCACAATAATGTTCACACCTCCTCAATCAAGGTCATCATGGAGAGACTGAGAAACTCATGATGTGGTAGGACGGAAGGGTGGGGTGGTTTTTAGATCATACCACGAATCCCTAAAGACCTGAAGTTCTGGTTTAAAATTCTTCCTCAAACAATCGTATTGCATAATCACAGACACTAAAGATGGAAAGCACTTTCAAAAATCTTTCATGGTTACACACATCAGCTCACAGGAAGTGACACACAATTTTGTCAGGAGACATGCAGACAGGATGCCGTGAGCCCAGCGAACAGGCTGTCACAGACATCCCTTTTCTCAAATAGTATCAGGGATCTTTACATGGCGTTAGGTTTGGGAATATGACTCTGGTTCAGCGTGCAATTTTAACCCCTCAGGGAAGATTTCCTCTTGTTATAGAGTATGATAAGCTGAATTCTAGAAGTCAAGGTTCTGGAATTAAAATGAATGTGAAGGGCTTCTAATTTGTACTAAAGATACGAAGCTCTCATTTTACTTCTAAATATTTGGCTGCCTTATTAATTAAAAATAGACTTTTTCAAAAGAATGCTTTGCCAATGTATCTTCCATCGTGGTATTTTTGGTAGGATTTTCTAAACGAATGTTTAAGTGAATTAATTAGAACCTACCTAATGTCATAGTCCTCACTAGGGACTTGTTCTTTTTCCACCCACAAAACACCAAGTTTCAAACACTGAAACACAAAGGGAAAGGCACAGCACAAAATAAACACACACGTAAAACTTCTGTTAGTCCTTAGTTAGAAAATGTTTAAAAGACGCTTTCAAATTTCTAACTAACCGAAGTGAAAAGTAGCAAGTTTACAATGGAAATAAATTCAAGCAAGGAGGAAGCATTTCAGAAGTAAAAGCAGTGGGGTATAAATTACATGCACACACACAGACAGTGCCACACAGATGTAAATAATCTTGCTTCAAATGGACCATAAAGTTTAAATTACTTTCCACACCAACAATATAAAGCTGGGGGAAAAAAAGCTAACCTTGGTTAAAATAATATTGTGACCTTCTAAAGAAAAACCCCAAAAAGAAGTAGTTGATAATTTAATGATTGCCTTGGGTTTTCATAAAAATGTCACTTCCATCATTAAAAGTATCATTGCTTCCGATTTCCCAGAGCACAGAAGCAAGAGTCGACTCTTGTCATTCATTTGCATGTATCTCCAATTTGTATTTATATGACGTAAAATTGTCCTAAGACTTTTCCTGAAGATAGAAAAAAATGTCAGTGTCTAGGACCCAATGAAGTTCCCATGAGTCTACTAAAGTTTGATCAAGAGATATGATCAAAAATGTAAATCCCTACTGAATTTTCACAGGATTGAGGTACTCAGCTCTAGAATATAGTGAACAATTACATTGAAATCTTTCAAAAATGCAAAGGCAATAAAGTGATCCTATGAGGAAAAATAGAAAACTCAAAAAAATGAAAGAAAGAGAAGGGGGAAAATGCAAGGATTCAGTTTTGTTTCTCACCAGTTTGTATACATGTGAGGAGAATGATCTCCTCATACATGACACTTACGCACACAAGTGTGGCATCTTGTTATTTATATTGTTTTGCAACAATATATTTCTATTTTGATATTTATATTGTTTTACAACAATAATGTTGTAACATGGATAGCTCTTCATGCCACTGAGTAGACTTTCTAACTAAAATATACTTTTTGTGTGTGGATATTTTACCACATGGGTCTGTTTTCTTCAAATCATCTAATATTTCTATAAATCTACGCTGTTTTCAGATTTTGCTACTAAAAACGCTATTGGAATGGCTGCTGATGTTTTAGGGTAACCCTAATTTTTTTCCCCACAGGATAAATTCCAAGAAGTGAAATTTCTAGATTCAAGAATATTGTCCTCCGGAGGGCCTGTATCACTCTAGTCCAGCACACACAATGTATCACTCACTACACTAAGTAATGCCATTCTCAGAAAATGAAAACTGTAACAAATTATCTTAATTCACATTATTTTTACCTGTAAAATTGTATCTCTACTCATAAATGTAGGACCAATTTTTCTATCAAGGTGCTGGTCATTTTCTTACTGGATTATAAGAACATTCCATTTATAAGAAATATTTTTTGATGAGTCAAATATTTTGAAGGTTTTTGTTTGCCTTATATGTGCTTATAGTGATCATTTAATGCAAGACATTTTGTTTTCTAATATAATGATCCCTGTCAATCATTGTTCCTTTGGTGTCCTGCTTAGAAAGGACTTACCCTAGTGGTAATTTTAACTAAACAATTTATTGAGGCCTTACATGTTAATGGAGGGAAAATAATTATTGATTTATTTCTCCTTTGCTTTCTCTTCTCTTCATTTAAATTTTAATATGTCTGGGATATATTTTGGTAAATGATGCAAAGGAGAAATCTAACTTTATTTTTTGCCCAATGAGTGACATTCAGTTTAAAACGATATAGCAAATAATCCAATCTTTCTCATTTGATTGGAAATGCCACCTTTATCTCGTGCATTTTAACAGCAGCCTGCAAAGCAATCAAGTGTCATACATGAGATCCTTCTTGACTGTAGAAGACATTATTGTTAATTTCACATTTTAAAAATGTAAGTATATGCTTGTTACTTCCGTGAATTGGATAGTCCTTACAGATGTTTCTTGATAGCAATTAGAAAGTTCGACTTCCTTTTATAACTTGAAGTTGCATCCTCCACTCTGATATAAAATAATGCTGACTCGTATTTTTACTATAAAAATTATAACTAGAATCAACGACATAAAATTTGTCCTAGTCATTCTGATGGGACTCCACCGCGTGAAAATATTCTATGCTTATGTCGCATATCAAGGTATTAAAAAAAGCCATAGTACGAATACTACCAGCTTGAATGCAATTTATAAACCTTACTTTACGAGTGTGAAAATACTAAAATACTTTATCTCAGATGAAGAATTAGCGTTCCTGTCAGGAAGAATTTAAATTAAGACTTCTTGGTTTACAACTTGGCAAAATCGCATCTGAAATCCATTTTTTTTGAAGCCCTATAAATCAACGGAGCTTAGCAGAGCACAGTTTTGTTGTTGTTGTTGTCTGTGAAAATATTTCGATCTGGACTGGCAGTGTTTCCCAATCGTGCGAAGTAAAAGCAATCACCTTGATATTAAATTCTGAAAAAAAAAAATTCAAGGAATATAAATGCGGGGGGGGGGACCTGAAGTACTACTTTTCTGTAAGAGTGTCAATATTAAAAAGAAATGATGGGCAGAATCTCCAGAACATCTTCAACTAGTCCTATTTAAAGATGTAAATATTAAGACAGTAAAACACTCCTTTTAATCAAACGTCTACCCAGAAGAACTATTTTCCTTAAGAATTATTAATAATTTGGTTGCATTAGAAAATACTTAGAGTTTTCCTTTTACCACCTTACTTCTCTAGACAGTAAACTTTCTAGGTTTATTTTGATTGGGAATAAGGGTTGGTCTTTTGTTTGTTTCTCAGATAAGAACTATCTCTAGATGTGAGCCTGGTTACCTCTGATGCTCTCGCCCAGTGTCCTTTTGAAGACAAAAACGAGAATAAGCACACGTCTTGGGTGGGAGACTATAAGTTAACTTTCACAACTATTTTATCAGAAATGCAAAAGCAAAGCTTTCATTTTCCCGTTTGCTTTTGTATGGAAAGCAGTTTCTGTCCTATCAGAAGAGAACCACATTAATTTGTGACACATTCTAGTAAAATCTCTTGGTAAAAGAATTTATGAAATGTACTTTCTCCAAGGCAGCACAGCTTAAAGGTAAGAAGCAAGACTCCCAGCCTGGGGTTCTGGGTGGCTCAGTGGTCACGTGTCTATCTTCAGTTCAGGTCATGATCTCAGGGTCCTGGGACTGAGCCCCGCATCAGGCTCTCTGCCCAGTGGGAGTCTGCTTCTCCCTCTCCCTCTGTTCCTCTTCCCTGCTTGTGCTTGCTTCCTCTCTCTCTCTTCCTGTCAAATAAATAAATAAATAAAATCTTAAAAAAAAAAAAAAAGACTCTCAGTCTTCCAAGTTCCCATACCAGCTTTGCTCCTCAGAATCTGTGCGATGCAGGAAAGTTATTTAATCTCCCTGTGCCTCGGTTTCCACATCTGAAAAAGGAGAATAATAAAAAAAGAAAGTTGCCTATTTGATAAGGTTCTAAAGATTTAAGAGCCCTTGGAACAGGGCCTGGCACCCCTTACGTGCTAGAAAAAAATAGAATTGTTGCCATTTTTAACTGTGCATTCCATGGCTTTTAAGGTTGGCTTTTTTAGTCCCTTTGCAGTTTTGAAATTGACAGCAACAATGTAACCAGACTTTGCTGTTTGAGTGGAATAGAAAATAAAAGAGCTTGAAGAAAATGACAGAAGATAAGGAGCCAAATCTCTCATTTAATGACACTGACCGATGGCCCTCCTGCCTCTTTTGATACAATTTTAGGCTCACCCAAGCCAGCAAGTCATCATGCCCTTGGCTAACTCAGTAAAAGCCCTAAATGTGACTTTATGGGTAACATAAAAATGGAAAATTTTAATTTTTTTTTCTTTTCTTAAAATAATACTAAAGAAAAACAAAGCAACCAAGTCATGCTTGATTCTCTTATTTAACCAAAAGATTAGCACGGTGGGTTGCTGGTTTTCTTCTACTTTTTTTTTTTTTTTTAATTTTCCATTAAGCAAGTCCTTTTAAAACAAATTTGAACTTTTCCCATCCCTGTGATTCCCACGGACAGTTGGCAAAGGATCTTGGATAAGTTGCAAAGCTGGGATTTTTTCCAGGCATGAGTAACTTGTTAAAAAGCCACTATTTCCTTAATACTAACAGTAAATAGAGTTCACATCCACATAAATCCTCGGTGGCCTATTGGGGAAAGTTTTATGTGTGTGTGTGTGTGTGTGTGTGTGGAATCTTTTTTTATTCATAAAATACTTGGCTCTCAGCATGTCTGTTTATATTCCACTTCTTAAAAATAAATATACACATTTATGCCAGTTGAGGTTAAAAGGTATCCTTTTTCCAGTTGCCTGCTGTGTGCCAATGATTTTATGATGGATGGGTTTAAAATACCTGGCTTGAATTCTTGAAGAGTGTTTGTCTTCTCTTTATTCTAATTAAAAAAGAAGAAGAAAGAGGAAGAAAGAAGAAGAGAAAATCACCCTATGACTAAAATGAATCCATGTTTTCATGAAATTTAATTTTATTGGAAATGCCCAAATAAATATTTTGAAGACCTACAGGAAAAATGAAATGCTTGATTCTAAAGTAAAAGAGAGAACTTGGTTTTCTTTTGTGCACAGGGATGGAGTAAATTAATATGGCAACCTTTTGCAGTTAATACACTGAGTATATCTCTTCTATAGATCACTTGGATAATAATTATAGGAGTTTTCCCACATAGAAAGCATTTTAAAGGATATGTGCTTTCAAGTTATCATTATTAAGATTTGTTTTGTAGATGTGTTTAAATGAGGCTGGCAGAGGTTAAGTGAGACTTTGCAAGGTCACACAGTGATATACCAGGAGGCCAGAGCTGGAACGAATGAGGGGCATTTCTGTCCCTTAGCATTTCACAGTGATGCGTCTGTACGAAGATCCTCTATGGTTCTCTTTATCTGGGTAACACACAAATCCTCTTGTCTTTGCAGGGTGGGACTGGGTATATTTTGATAATAGGCAGTCCCATGAGATATCTTGCATTTCCGGCTTCTGGTCAGATGTTCCACAAGAATAACTTCTCTACATATGTTTTTGCATTTTTGATCACAGTCCCAACTGGAATCAGGAAGTTTGGAGGCAGCATGGAGATGGAAAGTCATTGAATGTCATAATAATACTTTTTTAACTTTCAAAAATATTTGGTTTTCTGGTGGTCCTGAAGGGGAAAAAAAGTATCTGTATTATGTACTTAAAAGTATACTATCACTTCAGTTCCTTGGTCAGGAAATATAAATATAGATAATATAATAATTAATATTTATATAATATATATTAATATTATCTTTATTTTTATATTTTATTATTTTATATTTATTTTATAATATATATGTGTGTATATGTGTGTGTGTGTGTGTGTGTGTGTGTGTATATATATAATTTAAAAGAACCACATCACAGTTATATAGGAATAGGAGATTTCCCAAGGTCAGACAACCTGTCACAGGGAAATGCAGAGTTAGGACTTTTAAAAATTCTTGATCCCAGGACACCGGGATCATGACGTGAGCTGAAGGCAGACGCTTAACCAACTGAGCCACCCAGGGGCCCCTGTGAAGCCATATTTAAAAGCACACCCGGTTTTCTGAGTTTCATTTTGCTTATCTGCTAAATGGTATGCTAACTTTGTGCACTGATGCCTAGTTAGGGTTAATTTCAAATGTGTATGAAGCATGGAGACGGGGTCTGGCCTCTCAGATGTGCTAAAACTATGAATCTCTTAGCTAACCCTCTTGCCTTTTGTGTCCTCCCCTCAGAATATGGACCTAACCCTTCCTGACAAGCTGGGATTTTCAGAGTCACAACTGCTTCCCTCAACCCAGTCTGCAACCCATTCTGCTGGCCTGTGAGACTCAGACTGAAACAGAAATAGGCAAAATTCAGATTTCCCCCCACTATTTGCATTATTAATCTTTTATTAAATTTAAACAAGCTGCTTAAGTAAAATAAGCAATAATCCATACATTTACTCCTAAAATCCTCACCCTTTCATTCTCCAACTGAGATCAGACATGATTGTAGTGACTGTAATTAAGAGAAGCTGAGCAAAGCCCTTGCAGCAGCCCTCTCTCTTTCTGAATCTTTGTTGTGCTCTATTTAGAATCTAAGGAATAGTTCAATTTTATAGTTGTTGCTTGATTGTTTTATTTTAGTTTTGCTTTTTTTATTTTTATTTTTCTGAGATACCTCTCCTATGAAAATCCCAAGGTGAATTTTTGTTGGTTTTTTGTCTGTTTGTTTGTTTGTTTGTTTGGCATGAACCACATAGAAGGAAAAGCAATATTTACTGAGGATCAATTATGGTTCAGCCTTTTCATACCTTATCTCACTTAACCTCATAACAGCCCAGTGACTTAGGTATTCTTATCCACTTTTATAGTATGGAAAGGGGGGATTAGTTGTGGTTAAGTGGGGTCAAGTTCGTGGGTAGTAAATGGCAGAGCTTAGATTCAATCCAAACTGTGTACCTTGAAAGACTGTCCTTTTCTCTGAACCCCATGCCCTTCTGTTTCCATGAAGGAGTGGGATTCTGAGCACCTGTATATTTATAGAGCAGAATCCTCCAGGAGTGAAACCCCCCGGGTCAAGCACATTTAGGAATGTGGTTTAAAAATGCAGTTCAAATGAAGTTCTCACCAATTTTAACTTTCTTTGGTGGGATAACCACTTCTGCAATGATGTAGATTGTCCGCATGCTTGGAGATACCCAATGCAACGTTTAGATGTTCAGATCTTGATTTCCATGGCTTACTTTCAAATGGTTCACCACATGTTAGCAATCGGTGAATCCAGCTGCAAGAGTATGTGGGTGTTCATTGCATTATTCACCATTTCCATAGGCTTGTATGTTTTTCAAAGTAAAAATTGGGGGAGTGTGACTTTTCTGTGTTTTGGATCTCAGTGAAATCCTAATCTGCCAACATGACCTAGGGAATTAGCTTCCTACCTCCTGATTTTCCTAGCTCTTTATTTATTATCAGTGTGCCCTTAACAGTTTTAAAATTCTAATTTATAGAAGATAGACTAAGCAAGCAGATGTTCCCTTGCTGGTACTTACGAATTTCAGTGTTACTATGTATTAAAAACCAAAATGTTGTGCCAAGTTTGGGGGCCCCTGGAGCAACAGGGAGATTGTAAATGAGGTCCATTGGTGCTCTTGAACGTGCAGTGCTCCCTGAGTTTCTCCAAACTTGATTCATTATCCTGTTGCTAGCTAGGTCCATGTCTGAGCTTACTACATGCTGAATGTTAATTTACTGGGGGAATTTACCACCACCCTGGGGCTTTTTCTGGATAAATCATGCATACTTATAATGAAAGAGCAAAAAAGAAAAAGGGAAATACCTTAACATAAAGAGGAGATGTTGAAAAAAGTGAAAATGTGAAGCACAGTTAGTTGAGCATGTACTACACATCAGCCACTGTGGGCGACTTTCCTAACCCAACAATGTCAAGGAAATGGCAATGGAGATGCGATGGTGCTAGACTAGGAGTCATCACATCCATAAACAATACCCTACCTCTATATCTTACAGTCCACATTCAACCAGTTCCACAGACAGAATTAAAGCGAGTAGTAAGCAGATCATTATGCCAGGGATATTCGGTCAATAGAGAGCATGCCCAATTAATTTGTATAGACAATACACTTTTGTGCAGGGCTGATGCCCATGGTAAGACCTATACAGGTCAAAGAGCTCTTATCTCAAAAACGAGCATAGGAACTATGAAGCCAAAGGCAAGACTGGGCTGGGAAATAGCAGATAATCTGGTTTGGGGAAGGTATGACGTATAGGGTGTGTCCATGAATAGGCTTCTGATCCTATCTCTCTGGATCATGTGGATAAAATGGACATCAAAAAAGAAACAGTTCTGGAATCATGGGCACTTTCCTGGAAACTCCAGTCAGCTCTAGGATAGAGAACCATCCTTCCTGATAGTGAAGCCAGAATGGACAGCAGCTGTAAGGAGGCACTGAGCAGGACCCAGGATCTGAACAGATTTGAATTTTTGCAGTGAGACCCTGAGAATTTCTTGCTGGATCACTTGGCAAATTTGGCCCAGGTCTCTTCAATATCCTCCCCATAACATATCCCCATGTTTTACAGTTTTTACATTTCTTGACCTGTATTTATACTATGGCAGGGCTCCACTTTAATTTTCTTAACAGTATCTAGCTGGTGTCTATTCTCTTTTTTGTGTGAAAAAGAAGATCACAGTATTTTAAAAAAGCCATTTCAGACAGAGTGGCCCCACATGAACATTTTCTCCTTTATATAATTAAGGACTGAAAGAAAACAGGGTGGAATATTATGTGGCTAAATAAAAGCATAAGAAAACTGTTACTGATGTAACACTATTAAAAACATATATTGCTGGGGGGGCCTGGGTGACTCAGTCAGTTGAGCCTCTGCCTTTAGCTCGGGTTGTGATCTCTGGGTCTGGGATCGAGCCCCACATGGGGCTTCCCGCTCCGTGGGGAGTCCGCTTCTCTCTCTCCCTCTGCCCCTCCCCACGACTCCTTCTCTCTCTCTCAAATAAATAAATAAAAATCTTAAAAAACAAAAACAAAAAACAAAAGCAAAACAAAAAAACATATATTGCTGGGGTGCCTGGGTGGCTCAGATGGTTAAGCATCTGCCTTCAGCTCAGGTCATGATCCCAGGGTCCTGGGATTGAGTTCCCACATCGGGCTCCCTGCTCAGCAGAGAGTCTGCTTTTCCCTCTGCCTTCTCCCCTACTCATGCTCTCTCTCTCTCTCTCTCTCTCAAATGAATAAATTAAAATCTTTAAAAAGTAATAAAAATAAAAAATAAAGAAATATATTGCTAAAAGTAAAACAATGTGCATAGTATGTGTGTGTGTGTGTGTGTGTGTGTGTGTAATGTGTATGTGTATAATCTGAGTGAAATATATAAAAGAAGTTCACAGGATGAAAAATGAACAACCGGAATGCAGGGGTAAAGGGATATTTTTTCATAATACAAATTTCTGAATTCTGAATCTAATAAATATGATACTTATTCAAAGACCAGTTCAAATATAAATTTTTGAGGTGAAATCATGGAAAAGGGAGTGACTTTATAATGACATGTTTTAAGATATCTATTGTTCTGTCTTTGTGCTATGTGAAATAATCTTATGCTAAACTTTGGAAAGCACTTGAAATAATACATATAAAATATTTTACATAGTTTCTGGCACTTTAAAAATAGCTCAATAAATGAATGGTACCTATTATTAGATAGGTTTACTTTTTTTTTAATAGATCTTTCTTTTGAGATATAATCACAGTGTCGTCATCTAATGTATTTATTTTCCCAAATACTGGGAGAGGTTTAATAAAGGGGGAGATTGAATATAAACTTAAAAGGATACTTTAGTGAAACACAGCTGTATCTACTAGGTTTCAAGGACTGGAACTCAACTGTAATTAATTAAAAAACTATTTTTGTCAAATTAGTGCAGCCACTGTGCATTTTTAGCCTCTTGTGCTATCTTGATATTCTATATGCCATTTCAAACCTATTTTTAAATCAGGTATTATTAAAAAAAAAAAGAAATCCAACTTGGGTATTCATTAGGTTAAGATGGATGAGAATAAAGCTTTATCCTCAACAGATGCCCCACTTAGGCATAACAATCTAATTCTATTTAATTTAGTCTCTGGCATCCTCGCCTTCTCCTGTCAAAGTGAATCAACCTGAGTGCTAATTTTTGAAGCAAAACCTCTGTGATCATTTCACTCGTGATTTAATCCAGATCTAACCTCAGGCCTTTAGAGGTTCAAGGTCAATGACCCAATTTATTCTGCCATCCGCCTTTGTATCAGTAACTATTGTTATTCCTCCCAAGGCTTTTACTACATACATTATTCCCTGGGTGTGTAGTCCTACCAAATTATGCTGGCAGTTAAAGGTAATTTCATATTGCAACTTGGAGACATTTGGCCAGAGGTTTTGGAGTCTGGCTGCTGGTAAGCAGAGGGAAATGGGTGTTGAGTATCATCTCTGCCTCCATAAGCAGAAACCAACAACCAAGAAATTTATTTTCTCCAATGAGAAGACACTTAAACCACTGGTATCCTTATGAATTGCAAAGTGATTATTTTACAAAGGAATCCTGGCGCTTCTATACTTGATATAAGATTTATAAAGAGAATAAAGGTATGGGTAGTATGCTGGATGTTCTTAGGGATGAATGAACACACATGAGTTCAAGTTTAGGGTCCTTGTTTCATCTTTTCTCTCTTTAAAACAACTAGGGCCTTTTTAGTCTCCTTCATCCACAGCAGTTAATACATTTTGTGAACTTGCCTGTATGTTTTAAATAATTTTCCCTTCCCCGGTGTCCCACCAGCACTGTCTGCAGGGAGCAGCGCACATGTTGGAGAAGCTCTCCTTAAGTAAAGGAGAAATCCCAGGGATGAGTAGCCCTACACAGGGAGTTGCTTGCTCCAGGGTTTCACCTGTCCCAGGAGGAGTTAAACTGGGTTTCTGTGTCAAAGATGCTGAATGAAATTGGGGGTGGAATTGTTAAAATTGGAAATGACCTATTTAACTATATGCACATTCCCCACAATTGGTATAAATACGTCCAACTTTCTAATTTTCTCATCACAATGAACTTGTCACATACTTGGGTGCAGAAAGTCTTTTCAGCCATGTGTTAAAGAGGGAAAAAAAAGAATCTGTGTGATTGATCTTTATAATTCTTTATAATCTTTATGATTTCTTAATCTCACTGTCAATAATAATACAAAGATGTCTTAAATCCCACAGAAGCTTGGAGAAGAAAAAATGATGGGTTGGGGTTGCTAAGAGAGACAGTAGAAGAGAACTGATATACTAAGACTATGTCGGCTCCATGACAGATCAGAAACCAAATGCATAGTTATCTGATAATTATAATATAATGTTGGATTGTACTTTATGTCCCACATTTTCACTGCTGTGTGTGCATAATTTGATTATTCATAAAATCATGTACTTAAAAAATCACCCAGTAATTCCTATTTCACCCTTTCTAAATCATTCAGTCATCAGCTTAAAAAATGTAAGGAAAATCCCCTAAGTTATTGCTAAACAAGGTTAGCCAGTTTTCTCCACATATAATAAGGATACTTTAATTAATGAGACATGGGTATATCTTGATATCCACTTATTTGTTGCTGCAAGAAGCATATTTGCAAATGGCCTACAAACAGGTACAGAGTAGGCAGAGTTTAGCTGAGCAAAATCAGCCGGGAAGCCACTGTAATGTGTCCTAATCAGAGACCTGTTCCCACAGATGTAGATGTCTCCGTTAGAGAGCTCCTAACATCTACTGGAATGGATTCTGCATTTAGAACTTAAAAGATCTAGAACTTCAAGTTTGCAGTTAACTCCGGACAAATAAATGCAGATCTTTTTGCTAAGATTCCGTCAGACCTGGCATGAATTTCACATAGCTTTTTTTTTTCTTTCTTTCTTTTTTAACAAAAGAATATTTTGTTTTTAGAAAATTGCATTACTTCCCTTTTTTCTTTCTTTTTTGGGGCATGTGACCTTTAAGGAGAGATTGTGCTGTACATTTCAGTCACCAAGCATTGAGAAAATTGCATTAACAGTAAAATAATATTCTTACTGCCAAATGTACAAATACTCACTAACAGCAATCTTATTCTCCAAGGCCCGGAGCGGTGCTCCATCATGCTCGCCCGGCCACAGTGACAGAAGGCTTCTCTGAAATCCATCCGCCTCTGTCATTCGCCGCTCTCTGATTCAAACCAGCTTGGTGCCCATACTGCTGGGCTGACCCATTGCCCCAAACCCAGCCGAACTCAGCGAGCCAGGGGCTTCTCCGGGGACCGTCGCTGCTGGGATGATGGCTATTCTGCCCGCTTGCCATGATTTTTATGGACAGAAAGTGAGGGGCTCCCAGAAAAATAATCCTGTATGCTGGTGTACGTAACACTAACACACGTATCCCTGTAAGTGTACATTTATGTCGTTTTACCAAGAGTTTGTAGCTTATAAATACAGTGAGAAACGTATTTCTTTAAAGGGTGTCTGGCTTAGAAAAAATGTCACAAGGATAGTTTTGATATGTATGTATGTATGTGTGTATGTATGAATTTATTATTCAGTTCCAGAGGAACTCCTGTAAATGTGGATGACCCCTGTATGCCTAAATTTCTACTTGTTTTTGCAGGACTAATGTTCAATAGGTTTAAACGAGGATATGCATTAGCAGATTATTTCTGAGTCTTAACTGGAATTGTTCTATCGGAAGCAATAAAGAGTGTTGAACAATGATGTTATTTTATATGATTTTCATTGGTAAGTGTTGAATTCAAGGAAAACCCTTGAAGTGGCACTTGGGATTGTTTTCACAAAATTCAAGCAGCTGTAATGCTCTGGTGTGTGTGTGTGTGTGTGTGTGTGTGTGTGTATGCATGTATGTTCTCATTCCCTTTCTCTGTGCTGCCCCATCTATGACTGGGAGGGTCAAATCCATGGCAAGTTCATTTCTGGGCCAACTCTGCCAAATTATATGATGTGAATTGATGTCCACTAGGGCTTAGAACAGCAGACCCTGATTTAAGTTCTTAGATTGAGCTTGTCTACAACTGTTAGGGTGAAAGGCCAGTTCATACCCATTAATTAGTCTAATTCATCTCAATCTAATTCATTTTATCCCTTTTAGGGAATGTAGCAATGGGAGGTATGTTTGGATAAAGTAATGCCATGAAAATCCAGAAGTACAACCCTTCCATGGAAAGCGATTACTACCTAGCTATGTTCAAATTTTTTGTTTTAGAGATTCAGGATTTTAGACAGTTTTGTACATGAATTCTTATGGTAATAGAATAACTTCATGTGAAACAGCAGTGGGCAGATTATTCTATGGGCACTGAACCGAAACATGAAAATCAGTTGGAAGAGTCACATGATTTTGTTAAAAACTATGGCAGGCTGGGACTCTGGAAAATTATTTGTCTTACACAAAGACTTTGTGCCCAATATAGAAGTTTCATACAAGTATTAAATCTCAAAACAAATTAATTCATGCCTATCATTTGAAATTTTTACAATTTAGACATTTAAATATCAGAGTTCCATTTAATAGTATGAACAGGTTGTAGAGATTTGTTAATTTGAAATTCCATTTGGTAACAGATGCAATAACTTGTCTGGCATTAAAACTGAGTTTAAGGTAATCACTGCACTTGCTCTTTTGTTCTAAGTGCTTTACAATCCTTAATTCACATAAAACATCTGTGAAATTTAGTTAGGAGTGTGGTGAGTAAAATTTAATCCCTGTTTTTATACCAGCATGTTCTCAAACATGCTTACATATATTTCAATCTTCCTCATGTGAAAAATTCATGTGAGAATCAATGGGAAAGCATTTTTGTGATATTCTAAACCTTTTGGGTAATGGAAGATTAATGTGCTAACGGACTTAAAACTACGTCAAGCTAAAGACTATTTCTTCTGTGGATTTTGACACCGATTGCAGGAATAATTGTGGAAACAAATGAAGATCTGGAGATCATTATGGTGGCCAAATATGTCTTTGTTTTAGGGAAAGCAATTGGTTTCTTTTTTATGTCATTGATTCAATATTGGCAAAGTGGAATAAGTTATTTTGCTTATCACTGTTTTGGCTATCACTGTTGGGTAGGATTCGTGTGTATGTGACCTGTCACTTGTACATCCTAAATCCACCGTCGACAGCACTAACCAGCTCAATTCTTTCTCTCAACCACGGGATGAGTCTTAGATCCCCTCTCAGCTTTGTGCTCCTGGCAGCCACTCACAGATGAGCACAGTGACATACCAGAGGGAACTCTTTTGAATTTCTTTTGGTAATTGATAACAAAGTATATGCATTTGAAAGGTCTTCCATTGCGGATCTAATAGAAAGCATATCACTAATAGAGCTACCAGATAATTTAACATGGAAGATCTTTCAAGTAAATCTCAACTCCTCAGTTAATGATCTGGAAATATTTATCTCGCATAGCCTATGTGTAAGGCCTCGTGCTGGATAGACACTTGAGACAGTGTACACACACACTGTATCTTTATGTCCTACCCCATTCCACAGGGAATTTGCCATTGTTCATAAGTATATACACAGAGGTATATGTTTGTGTTTGTGTATGCGTGTATACATATAAGCTTGTGTGTGTGAATATGGGATACAAATAGATAATGGAGGGGCTCCTGGTAAAAAAAAATGTGGATAGGGAAAAAGTTAAGGCAAGATAAGTTTAACAAACAAGGTCTACCTTCCGCAAGGTGTTGCAAAGTTGCTGGAAGTAAATAAAACTTTGGCTTCAAGTTTACTTCCCAGTGATCAAAGCCAAGACAAAATCACGATCAGTTGTAAAGACTTACCCAATGATAGACCATATGCTAAAACCAAATTGGAGAGATTTTCCCAGATACTGAGACGAGAGGGAAAAGTTTCCTGTGGATTCTTAATTTAGAGAACATTGTTCTATGTAGTAGTTGAGAGTCTTGCTAACATCCATATAATAATTAAAATACTCATTTGGATGTGACAATTCTTCTAATAATCCTTGAAGTATAGCAATGACCTTACACTCATGTAAAATGGAGTAAAAGGAAGTCCAGGAAGAGGCAAAAGATTTCACGAAAAACTTTAGCTCTTTTATGATCTCGTACTTACCCATAAATAGAATTTAGAAAACTGTTGGTCAAGCCAAACTACATCAAATTGATCATTCAGGTGGGCAGACGAGGTGGTGGTAAGTGAAATCCCAGAGGATATCTACGCTCCAACTCCTGACACGGAGAACCATTGTCTTCGATCTGTGTTATACATGAGACTTCTGGATAGTACATCTCCTACCTAGATACCTGGTAAGCATGAAAGAACAGAAACTTTAAAGTAGTCCTCTGTAGGAATTTGGAGTGCTGGTACTATGTGGAGTGGATTAAAGGAGAGCATCCAAATGCACTGAGCAGAACCAATCCTGAGCAGAAAAATGTGAAAGTCCTTGTGCCACATGGCAGATGTTCTCCCCACCTCAGCTCAGAAGAACCATAGTGTTCTTCAGGAACTGTTCCTAGGATATTCCAGATGGGAAAATGGGTACTCAATGCCCCCAGAACCGAGTTCTGCAGCACAGTGTTTTCCAGGAAACATTATTTTTAAAGGATGATATGGAAACTCCATGATCAAATGAGTTTGGGAATCAATGGGGGAAAAACGATTCCACAAGTCATCTGTCTGAAGGACTTTTCAAAGCCTTTACTAGACTCATGTAAGCTGCCAATCTCCAAGAGCAGTCAGGTTTATCCAATGCTGTTTCAGTTATGGGCCCCTCTTTTCACAAAAATGTCTCACTGAACTAGCTTTCTACAGCAGACCCATAGCACATGTCAGTACATGCTTTAAACTACAACATTTTTTTCTAGTAGGCATTGCCAAGTTTAGCATTATATTTTTGAGGTCCATTCATGTTGTCGCATATACCAGCATTTTACTCTTTTTTTTTTCTTTTTTTTTTAAGAGGGAGAGACAACATGTGAGCAGGGTGGGTGGAACAGAGAGAGAATCTCAAGCAGGCTCCATGATCAATGCAGGGACTGATATGGGGCTCGATCTCATGGCCCTGAGATCATGACCTGAGCTGAGTCAAGAGTCTGACATTCAACTGACTGAGCCATCCAGGTGCCCCACTCTCCTTTTTGATGGCCAAATAACATTCCATTGTTCAGATAGATCACATTTTCTTCATTTATTCATCAATTGATGAGCATCTGGGTTGTTTCTACCTTTGGCTATTATGAATAATCCTGCTATAAACATTGATGCAGAAGTATTTGTGTGGACATGTGTTTTCATTTCTCTTGGATATATACCTAGCTATACATTGCCAACTCAAGGGTAACTCTATGTTTACTTTTTAAAGAATTGCCATACTGTTTTCCAAATGGGGTGGGGGGGGAGGACACCATCAGCAGCATGTGTGGGTTTCATTTTGTCCACACCCTTGACAACACTTGTTACTGACTTTTTTTTTTTTATAAAGATTTTTATTTATTTATTTATTTCACAGAGGGAGAGAGATCACAAGGAGGCAGAGAGGCAGGCAGAGAGAGAGAGGGGGAAGCAGGCTCCCCGCTGAGCAGGGAGCCCGATGCGGGCCTCGATCCCAGGACCCTGAGATCATGACCTGAGCCGAAAGCAGAGGCATTAACCCACTGAGCCACCCAGGCGCCCTGACTTTTTGATTATACTCATCCTAATGGGTATGAAATAATATCTCAGCATGGTTTTGATTTGCATTTACTTAATGCCTAATGATGTTAAGTGTCTTTTCATGTGATTTTTGGCCATTTGTATCAATGACTAAAGTATAAATTGGTGAGTTTGGCTGCTGGCATTTTTTTTTTTACAATATCGGTTTCCATATTCCTTCAAATTAAAATTTAGCTCTATTTTAAAAGTGAAAATCAGACTTACTGTTTCTATGTCATAATATTTACTAAAAAGAGGGGTAAATATTTCAGGAAATAATCTAATAAAAAATGACTACATCATAGGGTTTGAACTTGAGGGTAACATAAAGCTAATAGGCTTTTTGCCTAAGCCCTGCCTAATATTTTGGCTTTAAGCAAAACTTGACACCAAGTAAAGATTCAGAATTTTTGATTAGTGTTTCTTTACTGTCTCAAGCCAAAATAATTAGTTTTAGGGGAAAAAATAGAAAAAAAGTCAAGTACTTCCTAACCCAAACTTCCATTTCATTTTTCTCTTCTTCTCATCTTCTGCCAACCCAGGAATAGAGCACTGTTCTGTGGAATCTTGAGCAGGAAGAGACAAAGGGGGTGATAAAGGACAAATGAGTATTAGACTCCTTTTCATGCCTCAAAAATATCTTCTTTTATTTACACATGGTAGAAAGAAGTGAAAAGACCTCAGGCAGTATATCTGATTCTCTGAAGAACTTTTTAATTCCTGGATCATATTCTTGACTCTAGATTATAAAATTCAGAGCACAGGCTAAAACAATACACAAGATCAATAGGATACTTACACTTGAACAATAGATTTACTATCCCGTTTTCCCATGGTCCATGGTGCCTTGTATTTGAGCCTGTTCACACTGTCCAAGTTGGCTTCCTGCTCTAGAGGCCAGGGCTACTCATTCGAAGAAGACAATTTCAAACAAAGAGATACAGAGAAGAAATGAGCATCAGAATTTCAGATGGTGAACAGGAAGTCCACAAAACCAAGTTTCCAAGATCATGGGAAGGAATCCTGAGGAAGTCTTAAACACTTTCATTAAAGACTAGTCTTATTCTTGTTGTATCCCCAATTCACTAAGTCAACATCATCTCCTTAAATACGGATGTACAGATAACAAGGTAACAGCATGGTGGTTAAATCTTGGACCTTGTAATATCATAGACACTCATTAACCAAGTACCTAAGCAAGTGATCTAAATTTCAATCCTATTTCCTCATCATTCAAAAGGGATGAAAATACAATTGCTATCTCCATCTCAGACAGTTTATGAAAACCAAATGAGATGATGAATTCAAAAACACTTGAAAAACTGTAAAGTCATAATATTAATATTAATACTATTATTACTCTTCTCAGTCACTTTCCAGATCTTCTAGTTGCTCATTGAGAATCATTCTGAAGAAGGAAAAAGCAACTGCCAAATTAAGAGTCAGGATTAATCTGTGAGTTCCTTTCTTCTGCCAGATATCTCTGGTAATTGGAAGTTGATGTACAATTCCATTTGTAAAAATGGGAAGATCATTTCTGACATTGACTTACTGAGTTTTTTGTAAAATAAATGTACCTTTGACAGGTTTAAGATAATGAGAGCGAAGATGGGGTCGGGTGAGGAAATCCACTCTTCAACTTAGATGACTGAAGTTTATCTACAGGCAAAGTGATGATGACGTAAGAGCTACAAACATATAAGGCAGCAAAATAGTTCCTTCCCCAAATATCCTCAGTATCCTCCTCCCTTGTTGTGACCCATATACTCCTGAGCCTCTCCCCAAATCCCACTGGTGAAACAGACTGCTACTTAAAGCATATATTTTCTCCAGGTGTCAAGGTCTCAGCTAAAAAACTAAAATAGGAACTCCAAAAGAGGCCAAAGAAGTGTCACTGCAGGTAAACAGTTCTAATGCATGCATAGATTTAGAATCTTATTGATGCTGAGATTTATTTAGTAAGTGCACTTGGAGTCTACACACTGGAACAAACTGTTTTTTCCCCTGGTTGAATAACTCCAAAGACCTTGCTACTTCTAAAAGGTAAAGAGTTGCTTCATTCACTTACTATTCAGAATCACTTTTCTCAGGGTTGAATAAAGTGGTAATAATAAAACACCTACACAAACACAGGCAGATCACTGAGTAAGTGCCTTTTAACTCTGCTTTCAGCAACGTGAGGTTGAGAAACTGTCCCTAGTGAAGCCTGGCCAAAACAAAATATCTTTTCCAGTGGCCCATTAGTTGCCGTCTTTCTTAAAATAACATGCCCTTAACATATAAACCTTCAAGGAATTTACCCACCTAGCCAAATATATGAAGGTACTTTACATTGTTATTATACCTGCTAACAGATATTATTTCTTTTCCAAGGATGCTCTCAGCTGGACTCTTTTATCAAATCCAGGCATGAAAATTTTCTACATAGTAGATCATTACACAGCCCAAATTAGTCTTTACCTTGCCAAAGAGGGAGGAAAAAAACAACCCAAAATAAAAATAAAACAAAAAAACTCCACCTTTCTTTAGAAGGCATTCATGTCCAACTGAACTATGTTGGTCTTATATAGGGAAGTGGACACAGAAGCCCAAACATCAAGAATGTAACTCTTAGCCCTTCCTTCCTCTTCAGCATCTTCTCTTGTTAGCAGCGTTATGCCCAAATTGGGGGATTAAAGCAGTGATTTTCATGCTGTGCCAGTGGACCTATGAGAGAGGCCATGATCTTCAATGAAGAAGGAAGAGCCAAGAAAGTGAAGTCAAGTCTCTGCTCTCAATGACAGCTCTTCTGTTTTTATATACTGTATATGAGGGACCTCCACTTTAAGCTTCTGTTAAGAAACAGAAATGTCTTTTGTTTGAGAGTAGTAAAGATTTAAATTTATTTTGTTTTTAGTCCAAAAACACTGCCTTGTTGATTTTGCTATGCCCAGCACCTAGATTGAGGCTAAGCATTGGCTGAGGACATGGAAGATGCTTCACAAGTTTGTTCAGAAATGCTTGATGTCTCCAAAGTCATTAAGTGGAGCACATGGGAGTCCAGGTTCTATGTTGTGTTCATGGTCTGCTCTGGTCACGTCATTGCATGGGAAGGTCATCTGGGCTTGGAACAGACACTTTCAGGTGGGAGGCTGTGTAGGTTGCCAGATTTAGCAAATATTTGACACATATTTACATTGTTTTTCTGAAATTCAAACGTAACAGGATGTCCTGTATTTAACTGGCAAAGCTCTATGATGAGGAAGTGTGTAGGGATGAAATTTGATTGAAAATAGTGAATTTGTTTGAATATCTGGTAAAGAAATTGGATCATTTGTATAGGTCACATTTTGAAGAACATGTTGGGTAAAAAAACGACTTCTGTAACTATTCTAGTGGAAAAAATAGGTACAAATTTTCAGTTATAAAATAAATAAGTCATGGGGATGAAAAGCACAGCACTGAGAACATAGTGAATAATATTGTAATAACTTTGCATGGTGACAGATGGTAACTACACTTATTGTGGTGAGCACCGGGTAATGTATAGAATTGTTGAATCACTATGCCAAACACCTGAAACTAATATAACATTGTATGTCAACTATATTTCAATAAAAAAAAATAAGAAGATAGGAAGGAAAGAAAGAATGAATTTTCTACAAAGAAAACATGTACACATAAGTTGAATTAAATTTCTATAGGCAATAGGATTCTAAATGTTCCATTTTCTTTTTCTTGATTAAGTCATCATTAAATAATTATTAGTTCACCATTGATCAAAACAGCATAAATAAGTGACATATTTTGCAGGAAAAATAAACAGGACAGGGAAGGTGACTAAGATAGTAGTTGAAAGTCATAGCACATTTTCAAGAAATGGTCAGGAAAAATTGTTTTGGTGTTTTGTTTGTGAAGACTAGAAACAATAACATGTTTGTAACCAGAGTTGGCCAAAGCATATGCTTAGAGTCCCAGCAAGACAGGGGAAAGAGAAAGATCTGTTTTACAAAAGTTATCTAGAACTTTGCATTCGGATAATCTATTAGGGCAGGAGCAACTTGAGTTTTAGGAGATTTTGCACATAAATTTGTACACAAATACACATAAAATATTTTACTTTGAATTTCATCTGAAAATCTGGGGAAGTATAATTTGGAGGCACATTTTTGGTTTCATTTTTGTTTCTTTGCCAGGGAAGACAACAATGACAGATTCCAACATGTACATGCATGTACTAGTGGGCCAGATCTGAGCCCTTCTTTTGCGATCTTTGTGTTTTGAAACTATTCCAAGCCATTCTCCCAGACTCTTTGCAGTGTACTTTGGGTGGGAATCCACACTTCAGAATTGTCACAGCCGTCTTATCCGACTCTATCCAAAGCTCCATTCTTTCCAGATGCCCTATCTCAACTAAACTGCGGAGAAACAGACCTTTGATTAAACTTATTCATGTTAAAGTATAAAAGTTTGACCCTCAAACTCTGTTCTGGACACACGTGCATTTTTGAACTGGAGCTTGAAACAATCATGTCAAGAATCCTAGATATACTCATTTGAATATTTGTGGATGAGGACCTTCTTCCTCTTCTTAATTTACACAGGAAAAGGGTTTTATACATGAAAGTGTAGGTAAAAGTAGTTTAAGAGTAACTATTTGCCACAAAATCAAATATTTAGGGTAAAATTGGCCCTTTTGTTATTATCTACTTGGGGAAAGAGTTGAAGAAATTGGCTAATTTTGGTGATGAACTCTTCTGTGAAACTTGAAAACAATCCATTTGCCAGTTCTGCCTCTTATAATAAGGTGAAAGAAAAATCCTAAAGCTATATAACCTTCCACTTAAGTTTTTTTTTTGGCACTGTCCTCTGGTTCTAAGGAGAAAAAAAATAGAATGAGGTCAAGTTGAGCATTTGAGCATCAACCATCAAATCACTGATCTCACTGTTCTTTTCAGAAAGAGATGCATAATGAGTATTATACACACACACAAGCCATTTCACTCATTTGTCACATTTTAAAATTGCATCCTTTGTGCAGAGCCTCTGGGTAAAAGTGTAATTAAATCATTCATTACAATATATTCTTAAAATATGACAGCAGCAATATTAACAAATAAAACCTAACCCCCTAAACCAAAGTATTTCATATGACTACTTCATCTGGCAGGCTTTACCTTCTACAACTTCCTTATAACTCAAAGTTTACCTCGTGACCTAAGAAGATATAATAGTGGGACCCTTTTTGAAATTATTAGAAGAATAAAACAGGGAACAGAGACAGAGGGGGTCATTTTCCAGAAAAACGTATCTGGTCCTTTTAAGTACAAATTGAGGGAAGGTGTGACTTTGGTTCAAAAAAGAATAGAAACACATGTAGATTAAAAAAATTATCAAAACTGGCCTTCATTTTAAGTTACTTTAATGTCAAACAAACAGGCATTTCCATCTTCAAAGTTTTTACTAATATTTCATATATTCCTTAAACTTTGACACAGCTTTACATTTCTTATTTAGTGCTACTAATTTTTACAGATTTTTTTTTTTAAGATTTTATTTATTTGAGAAAGTGAGAGAGCGCACAAGAGTTGGGGGGAGGGGCACAGGACGAGGGGGAAGCCGCTCCCCAACCCTGCCTTTCGGGCTGGATCCCTGGACCTGGATTCATGACCTGAGCTGAAGTCAGACTCTAAAATGACTGAGACACTCAAGGGTCCCTAATACTTACATATCTTAAGGTTTCTTTTTTCTTTCACCTTAATTTCCTCTATTTCTTCATGTTACCATATTCCGATCTTTTTAGCACCCTGTTGACTGATATTAGTTCAGCTTTCCTAATGAGTGCTCTCTTATAATCTGGAAGTCTCTATTTCTCTATATAAATTATGGATAAATTCTAAAACTGCTAAGTTGAATTAGGACTGGAAAAAACACAAATTACAGGTTATATTATTAAAATATAGTTTATGTATAGTTTATGTATATTAACATCTATCTTTTATATCTATACCAAATAATGTTAACTGGAATGGCACATTAGTTATCTCTTATTGTGTAACAAATTACCACAAACATGGTGATTTAAAACAACCTTGAGGAGTGCCTCGATGACTCAGCAGGTTAAATATCTGACTGTTGCTTTCGGCTCAGGTCATGATTTTGTGGGTTGTGGGAACCAGCTCCATGTGGGGCTCTGTCAGCCGGGAGTTTGCTTGAGATTCTCTCCCTCAGCCCCTCTCCCCCACTTGAGCACACTCTCTCTTTCTAAAATAAATATATAAATCTTAAAAAAAACAAAACGACCTTGATTGTGATGATGATTTCATATCAAATAGTATACATTAAATATGCACAGTTATTTGTATAACAAAAACAATGAAAGGGAGTCACATAAAAATAAATAAGTCACACAGATTTCTTATCTCACAGTTTCTGTGCATCAGGTGCTTAGAAAGGGCTTACCTAGGGGGTCCTCTCTTTCAGGCTATCTCACTAGGCTGCAATGAAACTGTCAGTTGGGGCTGGCATTTTGTCTGAGAGCCCACCTGAGGGGAATGAATGATCCCTTTCTTAGCTCATAACTCATCCAGGTTATTGGCAGAATTCAGCATCTGGAGAGCTGTTTGACTCAGGTCCTTGGTTCCTTGACTAAGTCTGCAGTCCTTATAACATGGCTGGTTACCTTCCTAAAGCACACACATCCAGAAGACAATAGACTCTGATATTTTATAATCTAATCACAGATGAGAAATTCCATGCCATTTGCCATATTCGACTGAAGCAATCACTAGCCCAGGCACACTTGAGGGGAGAGGGTTACACAAAGGGGCAAATATCAGGAGGTGGGGACAATTGGGGACCATCTTAGTGGCAGCCCACCAGGAAAAGATAGGCAAGAAAATGATAGAGCAGAGTTATGTCTCCCCTCTAATAAAGTCCGTAAATCTTTTTATTTATTTATTTATTTATTTATTTATTTATTTATTTATTTATTTATTTATTTATTTATTTATTTTACACACAGAGAGAGATTACAAGTA